>OY744536.1:68280717-68308217 GCA_963556195.1 Sepiola atlantica | reverse complement strand
AGTGTCACGTTAAGACAACAAGAGGTTTTAAGCACTGAAAACAATACAGAGTAAAATGGAATTGTATGTTTCGAAATGAAAAACCAACCAACCAAACTTACAAGTGACGCTTGACAGACTTGATTCTTTTACTCATTCTGAATACGATCTAAAGAGAAATTATATGATTCCATGCCAGTCTCCATCTTTGTTGGATTTAAAAAATTGGCAATTAAACATGTTATTGAGCTCTTCAATCTAATACGTTAAGGCATTTCATGTTCGTACTATGTTATCAACTTTCACACACATTAAAACAATGAAATCGCTCGATCAGCAAAGCTTGTGATTGGTAATTAATCTGATGTCGCCATGGTAAACAATTCGAGATTAAAATAACATTACCTTAACAAAATTAGTTCAATTAATATTTTAATGACTGAACAATACAGTAATAATTTAATAATACTTTCAATATTGTATTTAAAAAATATGATAATTTGTTAAAACTAACGGCATAATTAAAAACAAAGCGAAATAAAAATGAAAGTAAAAACTCCCGAGCGACGCCGGGTAGTTGTGAATAAGTGAATATATAAATATATGCAGTGTGATAGCCTATAGAGTGAATGCGGTATTATGGTGATGGCAAGTATGAATACGATGTGGTACTAAAACGTGACAATACGCAGGAGCATGTTAAATGCCAATGTCAGTATACATGGGTAAAGAATGTCTCTAATTAAGAATAATATCGCCAATGGAAAAACCAACAGACCTCCCTACAATTTCAAAACCTTGTGCTTAATTGTATTCAATTCCAATAAAATAGCCACACATGCTCGAGTGAGTAATTCAGCACGTATTTCATGTAATGAACGGTATTATTTAACGTTATCTTCTTTAAAATACTATTCCTAGCTTTTTTTTTGCAAACAGAAAGACATTGAATCGTCATTCTGATATTAAAGTGGATTCAGTGTTGAGGCCCTAATTTGGTAGCTACGTAGAATCTGGATGAATTCGTTAGTTAGGTTCATTCTGTCCCGGGGTGGTAGTACATGTGCCAGGACTAAACAAAAGTTGATGTCATCAGCCCGACTAGTACTAAAACGTGACTAGTACTAAAACGTGACTAGTACTAAAACGTGGCTAGTACTAAAACGTGGCTAGTACTAAAACGTGACTAGTACTAAAACGTGACTAGTACTAAAACGTGGCTAGTACTAAAACGTGACTAGTACTAAAACGTGACTAGCACTAAAACGTGATACTACGCAAGAGCCATCTTCACACCTACTCAAAAACTAACCAATCGGTATGTTAGGCGCTAAGAAAACACTTTTCAATAACGGTAACGACATCAGACCGCCACTATTCGCGCACTTTGAATCTCGGAATCTCCGTGAGTAGCAGTTTCCTCTGTAACAAGAAGCTAATTACAGCATTTCACATATACATACGAATTCTGGCACTCTCACGAGCACAAATTCGCACAAACAGACGTTTCATTGAATTAAATACCCTTGCAATATACGTCATTGTCTTATTATTTTTATCTGCTGTTTATTATTATTATTATTATTATTATTATTATTATTATTATTATTATTATTATTATTATTATTATTATTATTATTATTATGTTTACTTACTATAAGTTTTCACATTATTATTATTATTATTATTATTATTATTATTATTATTATTATTATTATTATTATTATTATTATTATTATTATTATTATTATTATTATTATCATGTTTACTCACTAGGAATGTTTAATTATGAGGGGACCTGTATTTCTGAAAATATGTGAGTTAACTAGTGTGGATTGTGACCTGGGTGAAATTGTTAGATTGAGTGCAGAATTAAAATGACATATATTTTGAATAAATAAATATGTTGCCACGAGTGATTCATTCCCCATAGGGGCCGGTTCGGGCAGGGGGAGATCTGAGATCAAAAGACAGTTTAGTGTGGCCCGGTATTTTGTTGAATGATTCATTCTCAAAATCATAATACATATATGATTTAGCTGATATCAAAGATTTGGGGTCAGGCACAGAGCGAGAGTGAATGCGCCTGTGTGACTGGATGACAGAACAATGGGACTGTGACGTCACTTGTTGTTGTCGACAACGAGAGTCGAAGCGAGAAGATTTACAAAGAGATGAGTTCACTGTGGAAATCGAAGCGGGTGGACGTCCAAAGATAATTGTCTGAAATTTTAACTTTGGGTCTCAAAATGAGATGAGAATGAACGACTCCGTTTACCTCTCCCCCATCTAGTCAGGAAAATAGTTAAGTAGAAAAAAAAACGAAAAGCAAATGACTGAAAAGCGGCGACTTTATCCCAGGCGTTATCAGGAAAGATCAATAAACTACTTTCTATAACTCTCTCAACATGTCTTCTGAGTTCTTTGTTTGTCGTACCAAAGAGTTTGATTCCCAGAGAACAGATGCACTACGCCAGGCGATCGGAAGGTCTGCAAGACGAAAGAAGGTAAGAGAATCTAAAATAAACCCACGGCACACACACTAGACGACCACGAAAAGGAGCACGGCCAGACGAAGAAATGGAGAACGAGGAAGAAGATTATCAGGTAAATTATGAACGATTGTATTGAAAAAGAGTTTTGAGAAAGCCACGTAAACACGAACTCATTGTGTTAAAAAATGAGTAAAATAATGCATGAAGTTAGATCATCGTATGATCTATGGCTGCATTTTAAGAGACACGCACACACGCATAAATGCCCACCCACACATTGATTCCCGTTAAAAGCCATCGACCGACACAATACAGAAAAGACGAGTAAAATTCTATGAAAAAGAACTGACAGTTTAAAGGCTTATAAATGCTTAGTGAGAATGACTTTAGTAAACTTACGTATTTCGAGAAGCGTTGATTTAAAGGACTTTAATCCCATTGAAAAAAAGCCGCAACGTTACATTGATATTATAATTTTTTCTCACATTATTATTATTATTATTATTATTATTATTATTATTATTATTATTATTATTATTATTATTATTATTATTATTATTATGTTAACTCACTAAGAGTTATTGTTACATTATGACGGGCCCTGTATTTTGAAAACGGGTAAAGTAGCTAGTATGAATTATGAACTGGGCGAAAGAAATAGGATTAAGTGCAAATTAGGTGCATTGATAATTTGGGACAAACAAAATGATTAATTCTGGGAATCATAACATACTGGATGTATGCTGCCCGAAATGAAACGCTCGGATCAAAAAGGTTAGACACAAAAGCGATATTGAGTTCTGTTATGAAATTCGTTGAAGGGTCAAACGGCTCTAACGTCACAGATCCCTGGTGAGAAATTAGCTTTCCAGACACTTCACCATGGAGGCGCGCAGTGGACAGACGTCGACCAACGAGCTCTATAATGCGTAGAGTCTGGGTGACATTGCGAGATATGGGCTAAGACGTAGAGTAAGATCCCAACGGCGGGACAAGAAAATAGCCGATTGTATCCGTCACATTTCCACAAAGCAGTATGAAAGAAAAACAGAGTTTGAGTGAACGAACCGACGAATGGGAATCTCTCCGATTAAAGTGTGAAATAAACGAATGGAATCTGTCTCAAAAAGTCTTGTCTTCGAACGTTTTTGTCTCCGTGCATGAAAACAGAGTTTAACCACAAGACAGGTACACCACTACGATCACGAGCCAGCAACGGAGATGAGTGTGCGAGCAAACCCACGACCAGGCGACAAAAGAAAATGTAAGGTTACTTTTTTTGGGTATACCATTTTGGGGTCCTAATCTGTAAAACTGAAAGAACTAAAAAGCAGGAAGGAAAAGTGCACCATGCTTTATTTGTATGCTTAACGAACAATGTTTAAAATGTTTAAAATGTTTAAAGTGTTTAAATGAGATACAATGTAAAATGGTTAATGAACTATGTTTAATGAGAAGAGAATTTAAAAAGAACTATGTTTAAAAAGAAAAAGGTTTTAATAACGAGAAGTGGTTAAAAAATAATGCGTAATAGGATGACAGTTTGAAGGCTTAAAATCGCTTTAAGGAAATGTGTATTAAAAGTTCCTGTTAAAAATGTCGCTTGAAAGTGCCTTACGGAAATGAGTTAAAAAAAGGTTGAAAACGCTTTCATAATCTTTTCATAGACTTTTCGTATTGTTTTCGGTTCCGAGAAGATTTAATTCACAAGCGTTATGCAACAAATCCCCCTTTGGTGCTGTGGTTATGCAACATATACGTTTTGGGGACCGCGACCAATTGTTTAAGTGGTTTAAGAGAACTGCCGCGGTCCAGGCAGGAGTGGTGACTATGTAACATTATCACGTTATTATTATTATTATTATTATTTGTACTCACTAGGAGTTCTCACACAGATCATCGTCAGTGATTGCTCACCGACAACAGCCAGTGGTATTTCCTGGAGTCTGAGTGACAACAAGTCTCCCCAGATTTCCAGTGTTCTTCACCTCTTTTCGATAACGATGCGGTATCGCAACAGTCTCTTACCATTGATTTCTCGCTGGTAAGGACAATTGGTCTTCTCTGGGATTTGGGTGGCAACAAGCTTCCCCAAGGTCTCAGCACTCTCTGCACTTTTCCAGTGGAGGTCTGGTTTGTGCTGTCCCTCCTCGGTCTTCTCATCCTCCTCAACCCTCTACAAATATGTTGTCTGGTGTCAGCCTAGGCCGGCACCAGTTAAAAAAATAAATAAATGAATAAAATAATATTTCTTTAAATTAATTAAAAAAAAATAAAATAAAAAAATGAATTTTTTTTTAAATTTTAAAATTTTTTCCTTTCAATTCCTTTCCTTTCTTTGTTCTTTTCCTTTTCTCTTCCGTTATTTAAAAAAAAAGAATTTTTAAAAATTCTTTTAAATTTTTTGGGGTGGGTGGGTGGGGGAGAGGGAGGAGCTTATAGTGTTTCTTGTAATTTCTGTTTCTTGGTTCATTTTTGTGTAGTGATAGGTGTGTGTAATTAATTGGGGGGGGGGATTATGAAGTGCTGTTTCTTGCAGTTTCTGTTCCTTGGGTCTTGTTGTGGTGTTCTTTGTGTAGTCTTGTTTTCTCCGTTGTAAATTCCTTGTGACTGGTTAGCCTTTGTAGCTTATGTGTGTTAGTTTCCGCATTCGAGGATTTTCCTTAAGATATTAGCTGTTTTAATCATTGCCGTCCTTTGTATGGTTTCGATAGTCCCTTTGATTCCAATTTCTCCCAGTCTTTTCTCCAGGTTTTTTGGGATTGTTCCTAGTGCTCCTACGATTATTGGTATTATACTAACTTTCTTCATGCTCCATATTCCTTTCAGTTCTCTGGCTAGTTCTGTGTATTTACTTCGTTTTTCCGTGTCTTTGATCTTCACTCTGTTGTCTGCTGGAACGGCGAAGTCTACGATTTTACAAGATTTTTCCTCTTTGTCTATTATAATAACATCAGGTCCCCTTTCTTGTATGAGTTTGTCTGTTTGTATATCTATATCCCAGATGATTTTGTGGTTTTCGTTTTCCAGTACGGTTTCTGGTTTATGTTTGTACCATTTGTCTGCGTATTCGAAATTCTATTCTTTGCACAGTTTCCGGTGTAGTGCTTTCTCACCACTGTCATGTCTGTTCTTGTATTCTTTTTGACCGAGTTTGCTACATTCACTTATTATGTGATTTACTGTTTCGTCTTTTTGTCTACACAGTCTGCATTTACTGTTTTCCTGGGTTTTATCTATTTTAGCTTTAATGGAGTTTGTCATAATCGCATTGGTCTGTGCAGCCATCAGTAAAGATTCAATTTCTCTGTTCAAGTGTCCTTTTCTTAGCCATGCCCAGATATTTTCGTTGGTTTCTTCTCTTGTCAGCCTTCTGAAGGGAGGTGACGGTGGTTAAGTGGATATCGACACGGACTGAAGACCTGGGTGTTCCAAGTTCGAATCCAGTCGGTTCCACAGTACCACTTTCACTTAGGGATGTTGGCAACCTTCTCGTGGTCCTTCCCGTAAGTACCCGATGTCTTTCCAGGGAGATTTCTAACTAGAAAAATATCGGGGAAACTAATGCCAACACCAGAATCATCTGATTCACACGAAAGAAGAAGAAGAAGAAGCCTTCTGAAGCGTCTATGTAGTTGTTTTTCTTCCCACTTTTCTTTTCTTGTCGTTTTGTTTCTGGTTTCGGTGCTTGGTGAGTTGCTCGTTAAGACGGTGTCTCTTGCTGCAGTGATAAGGATTTCCGTGTGTTGAGTTATGTATTTCTCCAGCTCTTTTTTTGAGTCTTCCGCACAATCTTCTATACTTACCAGTCTTCTTCCCCCTTCGTTTCTTTTCATGTAGAGTCTGTCTTTATCGCCTTTTGGATGTAGTGCGTTGTGCATGGTCATTAATTTTCTAGTCCTCTGGTCAAGGTGCCTGAGTTCTTCTTTGGTCCAGCCTATGAATGGCCTAGAGTATATTATTAGTGCTACTGTCCAGGTGCTTATTCCTGTTACTAAATTCCTGCTATATAATTTCGTTTCTAGGAGTTTTCTTGTTCTTCGTAAATATTCTTTTCCAATCTTCTCTTTCATTTCTGTAGATTTGATGTTGTCTACTTCCAGAACTCCAAGATATTTGTAGCTATCCTGTTCGCCTAGCGCACTCATTTCCTCTTGATGATGATGATGATGATGGTGATGATGATGATGATGATGATGATCATCATCATCATCATCATCATCATCATCATGATGTAACATGTTTCGCGAAACATGTTACATTTACGTTAAATGAATAAATTTAGCATTAAATAACCTGTAAATAATGTTTTTGCTGTTAAATTAAAGAAATTTACAAACCACTGGAGCATTACGAACGATGTAAAAACTGAGAAAATCTTACCAGTGTACGAACCCGGCACTCTAAGTTGTGGGTTTCCGTTTAGCATGCTAAAAATGGTCTCGTCTGGAATTTTGGTGCCATTCAACCAATCAATATATACTTTAGATTTGGGATTATTAATGACGAAATCCACGAAATCTCGTGTCGCTGATATGTGAGTGGATCCGCTTAGCACAGTCATATTAAAGGGCACCGGTTTGTTGCGTCCAACGGCACTCCCTTCATTGTTGTAAATATATTTGATTCGAAAGAGCTTTGATCTGAAAAGAAGAAATTGAAAATATTAGTCAAAATTACACTTTTAATAGCTAAATGTTTAATAAAAGCTTATTTACTACTACTACTACTACTACTACTACTACTACTACTACTACTACTACTAATATTAATAATGTATAATGTAATGCTTAAAATATACAAGATACACGACAGAATTATTAATAATTAATCGTATTAAGAAAGAAATGGAAACATGGAGACTAGAACTGACAGCTGGAGGACAACGCTTGACTGAGATAAAATTACAGAGAGTCATTTTCCAAAGAGACTCTCTATCGCCACTACTGTTTATAATAGCCATGATGCAACTCAACTACATACTAAAAATGTGATGCCGGATACAAGTTTACAGTTACAGAAGAAAAAATTAACCACCTGATGTACATGGACGACCTGAAGCTATTTGCAAAAAGCAAAAAGGAACTAGAAAAACTGATAAATTCGACCAAAATCTTTAGCCAGGACATTCAAATGGAATTAGGATTGGAAAAGTATGCACTGCTAGTGATGAAAAGAAGAAAACTGGAGACGACAGAGGGCATAGAACTGTCCAACCAAGAGGAAATAAGGGCGCTAGGCGAACAGCAGAGCTATAAATATTTAGGAGTTCTGGAAGCAGACACCATCAAATCTACAGAAATGAAAGAAGAGATTAGTAAACAATATTTGCAAAGAACAAGAAAACTTTTAGAATGGACATTATATAGCAGACATCTAGTAAAAGGAATAAAATAAGCTGGGCAGTATAAATAATAAGTTACTCCGGACCATTCATAGGTTGGATTAAAGAAGAACTCGGGCCCTTTGACCAGAGAACTATAAAATTAATTACTATGCACCACCGCATTACACCCAAAAAACGATATGGACAGACTCTACATGAAAAAAAATTGAAGGGGGAAGAGGACTGGTAAGTATAGAAGACTGTGTGGAAGACACAAAAAAGAGCTGGAGAAATACATAACCCAGAATACGGAAAGGTTAATCACCGCAGCAAGAGACACCGTCCTAACAAACCATTCGGGAAGCACAGACACCAGAAACAAAAAGACAAAGAAAAGAAAAGTGGTAATAAAAACAACTACATGGACGCTTCATAAAATTAACAAGAGAAGAAACCAACGAAAATAGCCGAGCATGGCTAAGAAAAGGACACTTGAACGGAATCTTTACTGACAGCTGCATAGAACAATGTGATTATAACAAACTACATTCAAGCTAAAATAGATAAAACCCAGGAAAACAGTAAATGGAGACTGTGTAGACACAGAGACGAAACAGTAAATCATATAATAAGTGAATGCAGCAAACTAGCCCCAACACAACACAAGAACAGATACGATTGCGTGGGGAAAGCAGTACACTGGGAAATGTGCAAACGATTGAATTTAAAACACGCAAATAGTACAATTATAAACCAGAGACAGTACTGGAAAACGAAAAACACAAACTTATCTGGGATATGGATGTACTTCTTTTTCTTCTGATTCATCCGATTTATTTTTGAACAGGCATTTGATTAGTCCTCTATAAGAGGGTGGGGCCTGCCGGTCAGTTTGACCAGGCTCGGCGATCGCAAGGATCGAAGTTTGTAATCCCGAGGGCTGCACGGTCATGTTTACACAGTTCATCCCAAAAAACCCTCGGTCTTCCAGCCTGCCGACTTCAAACGATGGACATGTTTCTGATCCGGAAGATCCAGTTGGAACTTCGCTCAACATGGCCAAACCATCTAATTCTACCAAGCTTAAGGACATCAGTTATTTCACGTATATGAAGCCTAGAGAGAAGACTCTCGAAGAGAGTGTTGTCTTCCGGCCTGACATGACAGATCTATCTAACAATGACCCTTTTGTTACGCTACAGTCTGTTGATAGTGCTCGCCGATGCAGCACATGTTTCAGAGCCATAAAGCATAACACTCTTCACACAGCGGGTGTACAGCTGCCCTCTAGTTGTGATCGCCAAATGCTTATTTGTCAAGATGGGCAGGAGTTGTCTAAAGCCTCTCCAAGCAGACTTGCATCGAGCAATAGCAGCAGTCTCACAGCCACCATCGGCTGAAAGGGAGTCGCACAGTTAGAAGAACTCAGCTTCAGCTTCCAGCTTCCAGTTTGCTATCACCAACCACGACCTTTTTCACTGGCCTGCCGTCGATAAGTCTAGCTGTGCTCATACAGCGAGCACACCTGTATTACTGATCTGGTTGGAGTAGGCCACTGATTCCACTTGCATCTCTTGTTGACGCAGTAGGAACAGACGAGGCAAAAGATGGAGTTTCTTCTAGTACCACTCAGGCAGACCGCGCAAGGGAACTTTCCTGATATTTTCATTGAATTCAGGATGGGACTAGAAATCATTATCTTTGTCTTAGCCATATTGATTCGGAGGCCATCGTCCTCCATACTAATACTCCAGTTAACTAGAGCCTCGAGTGAAGTGTCGGCAATTGCAAGATCATCCGCGTATAGCAGCTCCCAAGGGCATCCGGTTCTCAGTTAGCGTGACAGGGATTCCAAGACGATGATGAACCCTGATGCACACCACCCACCACACTGAATGGCTCACTGTACCCGTCTCCCATACGCACACGGCTTCTCGTGTTCGAGTACATTGAATGCAGCCCCCTCATCACCCACCACATGACGCTCCTTAGCACTCGATCAAAGGCCTTTTTGAGGTCGACAAAAGCCGCATATAGGGTCAAACAGATAAACTCATACAAGCAAGGAGATCGGATTTCATAATAATCGACAAGAAGGAGAAATCCTGCTAAATCGTAGACTTCGCCATTCCAGCAGTCCACAGAGTGAAGATTAAGGAGACGGAAAAAATAAGCAAATACACGGGACTTGCCAGAGTACCGAAAGGAGTATGGAGCATGGAGAAAGTCAATATAATACAAATAATCATAGGAGCACTAGGAATAGGTCCAACATTCTAGAGAAAAGACTGCGAAATTAGAATCTAAGGGATCACTGAAACCATACAAAAGACGGCAATGATCAAAACAGCTGCAATCTTAAGAAAAAACCATCGAATGCAGATATCAACCCACATAAGCTATGAATGGTAACCAATCACATAGAAATTACAACAGGAAGAAAACAAAACTACAGGAAGAACCACGGAACTGAAACTGCAAAGAAACATCATAAGTAATAGTTATCGAAAGGGAACACCACCAGTGATTATCAGTGAACAATCAGTGATGATGACCTGTGTGAGAACTCTTAGTTTGTACAAATAATCATAAGAATACGTTTTTATTTAATATTTTTCCAAATACAAAAAATATACAATATACTAGGGACATTTTCCATTTATGACCTGAACTGCAACGGCCGCGAATAAAAATGTTGAAAAGAAATTTCAACATTTTTCGACTTAAGATGAATAAACACATTTTTTAAATATATATTAACCTATGTTTTTCTTACCATTATTATGATATTACAGCAGGAAGTACGCTAATTGGTGTGTGGAAACCTATTTAGTATGTTATCTTTATGAAATACTAAAAGCGGCCTTTGCTCACTGGCTGATTAGTAGATTCTCCTCAAGGTAAGTCTACTTGTATTGTCTTCCTTCAAAACATATAAAACTGGTAACAATCTTTTATAACAATAAAAATCATCGTCTTACAAAAAAAAATGAATTGATATTACATTTATTTTTAATATAGTTTACCCCAAACAAGGCAAGCTGCCACTGTAGACGTAAGGGACTACGGAGAATTAGGGTGACAGTTTTGGCGGTCATCATAAATTGGGAGCTGTGCAGTAAGATTCTTGTTCACATTAGTTTTAAATTTCTGCACATCGATACAGTAGGGGAAACAGGGAGCATGGAGGGAGTTCAAAACGGCGGCAGCATGAGGAAAGAAGCTATTGAAGTAGAAGGCTCTCCGGCATCAAAGGACCTCTACAGTGAATAATTGTGATTTAGCTAATTGTCGGGTTGCTCGAATGTATTTACGTCGAGGGGGCAACAGAGCAGCAAGTTCATCAGATGACATTTCATTGAAGTACTTATAAAACAAGCACAAGGACGCAACATTGCGGCGATGGGACAGAGGAAGGAGCTTGGTGGATAGTGAGGAACCTATTAGGTTAGCGACTCGTTTTTTCGATTTTGTCTCAGAGGGAGAGACTGGTGGATGGGGCACCAGCCAAGATGTTACAACAATACTCCATGCATGGCGGATGGTGGCTTTGTAGAGATATAGGATACTGTCAGGGTAGAGAGAGCCCACCTTCTTTACAGCAGCCTTGGTAATGTCTTCAATGTATTTGTTCCAATTCATGCTACCTGTGAATGTTAGGCCGAAGAGTTTAAACGTTGGGCTCTCAGGTAGGGTTATTTTCCATGGCAATCGGTGGTTGAACAGTTTTCTTGTAGTTGTTCAAACAAAGGAGCTTTATCTTAGCAGCATTAATGTTACCATCCATTTATGATCCCATTCCACTACAGATTGGAGGTCACTTTCTAAGGATTCAGCCATTGCCTCGGATGTGTGCACGTCCGTTTTGCCCACATTGTCACCAGGGAGGTTGTTTATGAAAATCAGGAACAATAAATGGTCCAAGGATCAATCCGTGAGGTACACCTGCATTTATGTCATGTTGTTTGGATGAACGACCATCGAGGACAACCTGAATTTTTCTGTAACAGAGAGTTAATAAAATAAAGACTGAGTTCAAACGCGACGCCGAATTGTCTTTTTTGGTCTTCTCACTACCAACCGTCCAAACACGCACGAGAACGACGCGACGTTTACAATCAAACTTTTCGTCCAGAATTGCTTCTTTTTTTCTTTTCTTTTTCTTCTTTCTTTTTCTCTTTGCACTCGACGTAGTCAAAACGTCAACCTTTCTCGCTCTTAATATTTATTTGTAAAATTAAAAAAATCATACAAAATGCGACACAAGGCCAAAGAAAGGGGAAGGGGAAAGCGATCGGTCCGATTCTAACTTTTTAACCTAGCTAGTTCTATGCAGGACCATCATTCACCAAAATACCACATTTATACTGTACATCCTTCTCCAATCAGCAAAAGAAATCACTCCATGGATAACCTACTAAAAACCCATATTTACAAATATGGAACGGGGTGTATGATAAAACACTATGTACAAAAACAGGGTTAGGGTTTAGGGTTAGGGTTAGGGTTTAGGGTTAGGGTTAGGGTTAGAGTTACAATGAAAAAAAAGTTAAAAAAAGACCCCCGTTACTAAGCTGTGGCAGATGCGCAGATTTGCCAGTCAAAACGAAACACTCGAAAAAAGGTTTGATGCAGGCCCCAACGCTTTATTAACAACACCTCCTTCGAAACTTCCGAAGGGTGACCTGCATCCTGACAAATCTAGTGCTCTGTCCCCTAGATGGGGACGGGCTGAAAAAAAGGCCATAATGAAATCATTCACACCCTAGCTAAGTTATTAAACTTATCATAACTAAAAAAACTGTCCTAGTCTTAACTTATCTAACAAAAGTCAATGTTCGGTTTTGCAACCCAAAATTCTCTACCTAAGGTACGTCTAAATACCACTCTATTCTAGCACCAGTCACTGTACACAGTCGTGCACCTCGCACCCACCTTTCACCAAAATCTGCCGAAGAGAGTCTCACTCTCTCGGCCCTAATGCGAGCTTTCAGGTAATATTTGAAAATTGCAATAAGGTCGAGAGGAGCGTAGGTCTCAACTCCGTAGACTGTCTGCATTCGAGTCTTCCATATCGTATCTCTCTGACTGCTAGTAAGCTTAAAAATAAAAATCGTTTTATCCTATCATTTGTCGGAGCCCAGTTACTACATACATTAATATGTTCCAGGTTGAAAGAAGATACGTCAAGAATGCGAACCATGAATCCAGAAACAAGCCTAATCAGCGGCACGACTATACGGCAAGTAACGAAGGCGTAAACCAAGGTATCATCCTCGTCACCGCACCTAAGACAAGTCGGCGAATTTACCAAGCGAGCTGAATGAAGCCTCTTCTGGACCCAGAGGGCATTTCTTATCATCAGCCAGATCAACGATGCCTCGTCATTATCAAAGCACCTTAACCTAGGCGTTCAAGACCAGATTGAGCGTAGCTCGCCCCTCGACAAACCGAGCCCCTGATTCCTAACATCTCGAAAGGTTCCCCTCACCATGACCCGATATAATGCCTCCCGGGACAACAGCAGTGTCAGAGAGGCTTTCTTTCATCCTTGAGAAAAACTTCAAAGCGCGTCTACATTCGCGAAAAAATGAACATTCACCTCTGGGCAACCTGTGTGCCTCTCCCTCGTCCAAGTGCACACTTTTAAAAGCAGGGAATGCCTTCTTGGTGTCTTCCATGCAGAAGACACCGCTTCCGTCAGTTTGTGATCTCATTCGATCTAGGTAGAATAATCTCAAGGTGTGCTGACGGATTTCTATACATGGCATACCTAGACCGCCTTCAGACGGATGGAGATAACAAATCTCGCGACGAACCATAGGGGCCTTACCAAGCCATAAGAACTTGAAAAAGGCCCGCTGCATTTCCAACAGCGTATCCGACGGGAGTGGGAGCACTGAAAGACGATAAAGGATGATCCCCTTTAATGAAAGACTAGTTGCGCCCCGAATCGCTTTCAATACTTCCGACCAATTTTTCTCCAGCTGAAGATCGGGACCGAACCAGACGCCAAGTAGCTTGCAAGGCCCGTCTGTCCAGCTAAAGGGCCCCTGCAAAGGAACATCCTTCCAGGCGCCGATGCGCAAGCCAATAGACTTATCGCAGTTAATTTTGGCCCCTGTTATCGTTTCATAGAATATGACTTCTTTGTCGACGACGCTTATCTCGGCACTGCTCGTTACAAGCACATTCAAATCGTCAGCAAAGGCAGAGTACTTTAACCTGGTACAACCACCAGGCAAAGTAATCCCATTAAGGGCCGGAATCACCCTTAGCCTGTGAAGGAAGGGCTCCGACACAAGCACATAGAGCATCGGTGATAGTGGACATCCCTGACGAAGAGATCTGGATAAACTGAAGGGCCTAGACCTCATACCATTAACCTTTACCAGTACCACGGGGTTCGCAGACAAAACAGCCTCCAAATAACTATGGTCAACCCTATCGAATGCTTTGAACTGATCTAAATTGATCAGCGCGGCTTCAGAGCAAGCGTATCGAGTGCAAATTATCTTGAATCGTCCTGCACAAGTCTGTTCCGGGCTTATAAGACGAGCCAAGACAAGCTGCAGTCGATTGGCTAAGATCTTGGCCAAAATCTTTAACTCTGCATTTAGCATAGTTAAGGGCCGAAAATTATCTAACCCATCCCCACCAATTTTGCTTTTACGTAACAACTTCACAATACCCATGGTCATTCCTAAACCACGAGTTAAATAAAGCAGTCAGTAAGGTAACAAAAAAGGGCGACTACCTCAAATACCCTTCGTAGGGCAAACCATCGATCCCGGCGGACTTGTTAAGGCCGACCCGCTTTAAGGCTTCTCGAACTTCATCCTCTGTTATACAACCTTCGCACCTAGCCGCTTCGGTCGCCTCGAGACGAGAAAAGTCGGCTAAATAGGGGTCGAATTGTGCTAATGACAAACCGGGCTCCCTGGTAAAGAGATCCTGGAAATGAGAACGAAACGCCCCCAGAATACGTTATCACCTACCTCCACCGCCCGATCTAATCTAGATTCTAGTGTCACTTTAACTGCCCTAGTTGTTAGATTGAGTCGTCTGCTAAAATCGACAGTAAAGGACCTAAGTAAATCCTTAAGACTATTCCACCTCCTATTCCCAATGATAGCCCCCGTCAATTCCCGCTGTAGGGTTAGTTCTAATTATTTCTGGAAACCCTTCACCTCGAACAACGAAGTGTTGAGCTTCCAGTAACCCGCTATTTTAGGCTTAGGTCTATCTAAGTTTACTCGAACCCGAACGAGTCTGTGATCCGAGTAAACTATATCATGAAAACTTGGACATTGTAATAATTCTACGTCGACTCTCCTAATTAAGAACCGGTCGAGATAACTCGAGAGCTGTCCCGAACCAGAGCCGCGCCTAGCTGTCCAAGTCTATACTCTATCAAGGGGCTTCTCATTCCGGAATTTATCGATAAGATCGAGCCTATCGAGGAATTCGCGAAATACTTTAGCATCCCCATCATCGTTAGTTCCCTTATCCGTGTTACGATCTAAATCAGGGTCCAAGACCGCGTTCCAGTCCCCTGCTAAAATAACCATCCGAGATGTATTCATGAATTGATCGATCTGTCGAAAAAAAGGAGCACGCTCAGTGCGGCGATTGGGCGCATACACCCCGATGAGTCGAAATGCCTTATCCTTTATGGTAACATCCAAAACACATATCCTTCCTTCCGGATCCATGATGCAAGGGTCACACGACACATCTAATGATTTACTTACCAGCCAGGATACACCTCTTGAGCGAGAATTAAAGTACGCTGAATAGACGTGAAAACGCTTAGCCAACACACCCAAATGGTCGCCTGAAACCAAGTGGGTTTCCTGAATACAATATACATTCATTCCAAGCTGCTGAAGATCAAGCGCAATACGAAATTTACGTAAGTGGGCCCTCAGCCCCCGGACATTCACACTTGCTAGAAAGAGAGCAATTGAGAATATCCTAGGATTGGGTTCCAGAAACGAACATTAACGAGGTCAGGATGCCAACGGCTCTCCCAAAAGAATGCATGCCTATTTGTTCATTAATCTCTCCAGTATGGGAGATGCCGCCAACATCCAAAGGAAATGTTAGTTTAGCTATACGGTAAAGGGATGGGTTCAATCTAACAGGGACCCTCCCAACACAATCTTTGCTTAAACAGTTTAAAAATTCGCTTTTAAGAATAGCCATAGGTTTTTCTAATTTAAAAGTCTCGTTTGCCTTTCCCAGCAACTGTCAAAGTGCCTTGGCCTCCGACTTTTTCCGGATGACTTTGAGCACTCTCACCGCATTTAGAAAATTTCGGGGATCCTCAATAGATTTGCCACCTACTTCTTTGAAATCGAGTAGCTTTTTAATCTCCGGCATTCTATGATTTTTGGCGGCGCTTTTCTGAACTTCAGTTGTTACGCATAGTTCAGTACCATGTAAGAGCACCGCCTTTTTCCTACTTTTATTCAGGGATGGGCTCCTCGGTCTTTTTTGAGGAGTAGGGGTTGGTGGAGATGGCATATCTTCCATTGATGTGTGGAAAGGGGTACTACCACTTCTTTCTTGAGCTGAGGGTGAGGCAGGAGAATAAGTTTTCATAGGGGATGCAGGGGGAGTATTTTTAGGGGTGTTCTGTGGCGAGACAAACGGGAAAGGTTTGGGAGATGACGTAGGTTTTTTAACAGGGCTTAGCGGAATTAGTTTGTATGCCATGTCCTTTAGGGGCCCAGTAACTGGAGGAGGCATTTTATTTGGGGTCGGGCGATTTTTTGCTTGAGAGGGAGAGCTAATGGGGTTCTTTTTTGGTTCTTTAGGGGAGGGATGGTGACTTGGACCCGCCTTCGGAGCGGGAGTTTTTTTTTTGGGGGGGGGGAGACTACGTGTTCGAAGGGGGGTTTTCTTGGTCTAGCTTGTTTTTGAGTTCCTTAACCTCAATATGTTTGTCCTTGCCCGGATCCTGTGATAGCATGGCTTCCTCTCTCATCTTATCCAAGGATTCATGACCGGGCGTTTTTTTTTCAAATCCGGACTTATTAAGATAAATTTCGAAGTTCCAAACCCCGGCACACTCGTCCCAATTTACTGAGGTAATTTGTCCAAATTGTAATAAAAATGCTCCAAGATGTTCCTCATCCACGTGGAATGGCACGTTGAAGATGGTTACTGCTGTTCTTCGTTTCCTCATATATTCAGTTCTTAATATATAATCCTGAGTTATTATTTCGGCTGGGATAATTTTTGGCAAGTCTCCTCATTGGGAAATAAGGTGTTCCAGATGTTAGTGCGAATAATTCTTTGGGGTTTAAACCTTGCAGATTAAATCCGCCGTCGCTCTGATCGTTTTCTTGATTTTTTTGTCAAAGACAAACATAATTACACTTCTCTTTTTTATTTCTTTCAGTTTAGGTAAATCCACGAGAAGGCTGTCATTTGTCACCAAGTGAGCACACTTTTTTGCCTTTTCAATGAATTGTTCAATATCAATCACCATTTTGTGGGGGTCTAATCCATTCCGTGTTTACTTCCGTCTCCATTTTATCATTTGGCTTAGAGCTCGTAGCTGCCGCCATGATAAAAAAATAGGTTGGAAAAAATTAAGTGGGGAAAAAACCCCCCAAAAAACAAAAACGAAAAAAACAAAAACAACTAACGTGTAACAATAAAAGTCAATAACAATAACAGGAACACATAACAGGAATTAACAACAATAGTCCAACCAGGGTAAAAAAACGCGAAAAGAGAAGAAGAAAAACACACACCTTCAAACTTGCCCCAAAAATCGTAAATCGTAAAGGAAATCCAGAAACAACCTTTGTCGCACTTCCCCCAGAGCAAAGTGTCTAAGCTTTTTATCACGCCGAGAATTAACCCATGCAAAACAAGGATCATTTGCATATGTGAAGTTTCGTCGCGTGACAAAAACCACACGTTTCTATTTGGTGACTAGAACACTCTGGGTTCAATCCCAGATGGACAATGCACGGTGCAACCCTCACTCTTTTTCCTTCTGGACCTGCATGATGGATGCTACACTTTCTCTTGGATAGAAAGGATCTAATTATATTAAATATTCGTCCAGTAATATCATATGAATGAATTTTTATGCGAAGACATTTATGCCAGACCTTGTCAAAGGCTTTGGATATATTAAGCGCTACCACTTTAGCTTCACCTGCCTTGTCCAGTGTATGGTATATGCGTTCAGATATGATCGTTAGGATATCCACAGTACATCGGGCTTGCCTAAACACATAATGATGGTCAGAAAGAAGTTTAGCATATACGTGGTGACGGACTATCGCTAGATTGATTAAGGATTCAAAGATTTTAGCGAAGAGCGGGAGTAAACTGATAGGCCATAATTCTGAGGGTCAGTTCTATCTCAAGAATTCTTGAAGACTGGCACTACATAGGCAATCTTCCAGCTATCAGGAAGCAAAATTCGGTAAGGCATTTGTTGTAGTGTTTGGAGAGGACAGGTACCAGCTCAGTAGAGCATTTCTTTATTACTATTACTGGTATAAAATCAGGCCCACGTGATTTGAAGGTGTCAAGGTGTTTCATGATGTCCCCGACATGAGATGGGGTGATAACCACGTCATCAAGTGTAGCTTCAGTCCGCAATGGGAATTTGGGAGGGAGTGGTTTGCGGAGTCCAAACTGGAGTTTTAGGCGAAACGTTGGACAAGTAGTTCAGCCTTATCAGTTCTCGTGCAAACGACATCATTGTGGTTTGATAGCGGGGGAATTGTTGATTGTCCATTGTTCACCACACTATTGGAGATTTTTCCAGAAATTACGAGTCCCTAATTTCTGTGACAGAATGCGTTTTCTGGTCATCTATCTATACCTTCTCTTTGCTTCACGTATTACAGCCTTACTATTTTTTCTCTACTCTATAAATTTCTGCCTATTCGCAATTGACTTATAGCGGCCGAATGACACTAGTCAACAAACAGATATTCACTTTTAAGCAAGTGACGGTGATTATACAGGTTTTTGTTCTTTTAATTCTTTGAGAATCAAAATATTATCCTTTTTCTTCTTATAAATTCTTACTTACAAACAAACAATGTTAATTAGTCATATTTAATCGTCATAATATAAATAAAAGTACATAATATTAAATCACGAATATTTACTTTTTATGTAGTTTCTGTTTATTTCGGTTTATTTGAATTGGCACGCTGTTATTGCATAACAATTCGGTTACATTAATAATTGAATAACATAACGATATAATTCAATTTAAACGCTTCTATTTCAAAAAAGTATTTGGGAAAATAAGCAACTATTACAGCTAGTATATATATATATATATATATATATATATATATATATATATATATGAATATATATATATATATATATATATATATATATATAATCCAGGCAAGATAATCCAAAATCCAGAATCCAGAACAATGGACTAAAAGTAATCAATTGGTATCTTTCGATGTCTCTATGGATCTCAGGATTCAGCAGAAGTAACCGGCCTAGTTGGATTTTCATACTATGCAACCTCACAAAAGAAGACATGTGATTATATAGAGATGATGGCTTATACGTAGTAAAAAGCTCAAATGGGTAAAAGTGTGAAAGAATGAAAAAGATTATCCCCAAAGAGATGAAAAGTTTAAGTTTTAAGGTGGAGATAACATCAAATATTAAAATAGTTAACTTCTTAGATGTAACACTTAACTTAAATAAAGAAACGTACGAACCTTATACTAAAGATAATGCTAATCCAATTTATGTCCATCCATTCTCTAACCATCCAAAAACTATAATCAAACATATTCCCAAATCAATTGAAAAGAGAATCAGCAATAATTCCTATAATGAAGAAATCTTTAACACACATAAGGCCTTTTACAATAAAGCACCAAAAGAGAGTGGATAAAAACACACCCAAATTAAATATATCAAACCTACAACGCCCCAAAATAAACATAAATATAAAAGTAGGACAATTATTTGGTTCACACCCCCATTTAATCACATGGTTAAAACTAAACTTGGTAAAAGATTCCTAGATTTAATTAACTTACACTTTCCTCCTAATAACATACACCATAAAATCTTTAATAAACCCCCTTAAATTAAGCTACAGTTTTGGTGAGAACTTAGAAAAAAATAATTTAAAAACATAACAATAAAATTTTAAATGGCAACCAAAATACTGAAAGAAAAACAACAAAAATTGAAACTTTTAAATTGCATAAACAAAACAGAGTGTCCCCTGCAACAAAATTGCCTAACAACCCAAATAGAATACCAGGCCACAATTTCAACCAAAGAAAACTCAACCCATAAAAAATACTACATAGGCATTGCTGGTAATTCTTTCAAAGAAATATATACCGGCCATAAATGCTCATTCAATAATTCTGAATACAAAAAAAGAACTTCACTCTCGATATACCACTAGGAACTAACTAGCAATAATCAATCACCAACAGTTATTTGGAACACTATTAGAAAAAACAGTACCTGTAGTTTCTTGAACTCACCCTGTTACTTATGCCTAACTGAAGAACTTGAGATAGTTAGATTTAGTGATAGAGGTAAACTTCTAAAGACAAAATAACAAGAAAACTCAATTAGGCACAATAGATCGCACCTTCTTAATAATTTACATATAACCATCTGAAAATAGATTAAACCCCCAAAAAACTAATAAATCTTTAAACCTTAACCAAACCCATCATTCTATATAGTAGATACTAATCTACTATATCAATTTACCCCTAAAACATTGAAACACAAGGAAAAGAACTTATCCATCCACAAGCAAAAACTAGACAACATAGTTATTCATTTATATATCATATATTATAACACGCTCGGTATGACTATTATATCAAATCCTCCATTAAATTATAATTAGAAAACATTATTAATGTGACCATCAAAACTATTAATATTATTATCAGTAACATTATTACCAATTGCGAATTATTATTATTATTATTATTATTATTATTATTATTATTATTATTATTATTATTATTATTATTATTATTATTATTATTATTTACTCACTAGGAGTTATCACACTGGTCATCGTCAGTGATCGCCCACTGCCAACAACCTGTGGTATTCCCTGGAGGCTGAGTGACAACAAGTCTCCTCAGACTTCCAGTATGCTCCCCCTCTTTTCGTTCATCACCGCTGATGACCTTGCGGTATCGCAACAGCCACCTACCACCGATTTCCCGCTGATAAGGGCCATTGGTCCCCTCTGGGGCCCGAGTGGCAACAAGCCTCCCCAAGGTCCCAGAGCTGTCCGCGCTCTTCCAGTGGAGGTATGGTTTGCGCTTTCCCTCCTCGACCCTCTGTCCATAATTTTCGTGGCGTCAGCCTATGCTTGCGCCTCTCTCGTGCGGTTGTATTTTCCCCGGTTCTGTTGTCTTGTGCTTCCATGTGTTTGTTCTCCATTCGTTGCTTATGTGGGTTGGTTTCCGCATTCGAGGACATTTCTCAGGATTGTAGCTGTTTTGATCATTACTGCCCTTTGTATGGTCTCAGTTATCCCTTTGATTCCTATTTCTCCTAGTCTTTTCTCCATGTTTTTGGGGACTGTTCCTAGTGCTCCTATGATTATTGGTGTTATACTGACTTTCTTCATGTTCCATATTCCTTTCAATTCTCTGGCAAGTTCAGTATATTTGCTTCTTTTTTCGTCTCTTTGATCTTCACTCTCACAAGGATCAGTGATTGCTCAGTGATAATTACCAGTGGTATTCCCTGGAGTCTGAGTGACAATAAGTCTCCCCATATTTCCAGTCTCTCCATCTATTTCGATAACTACTGCAAATGAATTTGCGCTATCACAACAGACGCTTACCATCGATTTCTCGTTGGTAACGACCATTGACCTTCTCTGGGATTTGGATGGCAATAAACCTCTCCAATGTTCCAGTGCTCGTGACACAACATGAATGAACATTATTTTGATTCTTTTATACGACAGGGGCGCATTTATATAAAGTTTTTTTTTATATAATAGTTACGCTACATAAATAAACATAGTTTTGCTTTTTTTATACGACATTGGCATATTAATATGAGTGTTTTTTTTATCATAGTAGCGCTACATAAATGAACATGATTTTGTTTGTATATACAACAAGAGTGTATTAATATGAGTTTTTAAAAAAATAATAGTGACGGGTCTTTGTAATAGTAATGGTTCTTTGATACGACAGAGGCGCCTTAATATAAGTTCTTTATTTTATAATAGTGACGATACATAAATGAATATAATTTAAGTTCTTTGATACGACAGGAGCGCATTAATATGAGTTCTTTTTTATAATAGTGACGCTACATAAATGGACGTTGTTTTAGTTCTTTTGATACGACAGAGGCACATTAATATGATTTTTTAAAAATAATAGTCAAGCAACATAAATAGACATGATTTTGGTTATTTGATACGAGAAAGGCGCATAAATATGAGTTCTTATTTTATAAACGTGTTGCTACATAAATAAAGATGATTTTGGTTCTTTGATACGACAGGAGCGCATTAATATGAGTTCTTTTTTAATATTGACACTACATAAATGAATATGATTTTTTCCTTTGATGCGACAGAGGCGCATTTATATTAGTTACTTATTTATAATAGTGACGCTACATAAATTAACATGATTTTGGTTTTTTTATACGACAAGGGGGCATTGATATGAGTTCTTTTTAATAATTGTGACGTAACATAAATTAACATGATTTTGTACTTTGATACGACAAGGGCGCATTAATATGAGTTCTTTTTTTATAATAGTTATGCTACATGAATGGACGTGCTTTTTGTTCTTTGATACGACAAGGGACATTCATATGATTTCTGTTTTATAATAGTGACGCTGCATAAAAGAACATGATTTTTGTTCTCTGATACGACACATAACGCATAAATATGAGTTCTTTTTATTATAGTGACGCCACATAAAGGAAAATGATTTTAGTTTTTTTCCTTTGATAGTTCTAAGGCGCATATATAGGGGTTTTGTTTATAATCGTCACGCTAAAAAAGTGAACATGATTTTAGTTTTTTGATTAGGGACGCATTAATATGAGTTCTTTTTTATAATAGTGACATAACAAAAATGAACATGCTAATTGTCCTTTAATACGACAAAGGCGCATTAATATAATAGTGACGCTACATAAATAAACATGATTTTTGTTTTTTGATAGGACAGGGGCGCATTAGTAAATTAATGTTTTGGTTTTAGCAGCAATAACTAAGCATAATATGAGTTATTTATATGATAGTGGCCCTACATGATCGAAAACATCACTAAAACAGAAATTAGTCTGCAGTTTCATTTCAAACTTCTTCAGTCCCAAAACGATATATGTGATCTGCGTACGCTATTTTAGAATATATTTGACATTTGTTTAATGGTTTAATAGAAGATACGGACTTGGTCATGGCCGCCCTATCTGACGTCAGAAATTGAAAACTGGTGTTAATCAAAACAAAAATCTCATAATATATTTTAGGCCGGATGTTTTTTTCTTCTTACAAATGTTTTTTTCAACTAATTTGTTTAATGGTAATATAGAAGATATCCACCTGGCCATGGCCGTCGTATCTGACATCAGAAATTGCAAACCGATGTTAATCAAAATAAAACCCCATCATTATATTTTAGGACTGATGTGTTTTTACGCAAATGATAATTTATTTTTACAAGATATCAACTTTGTCATGGCCGGCATAACTGACATCAGAAATTCGAACAGTGTTAAAAAAAGAAAAATCCTACATTATGTTAAAGCCCATATGTTTTTTTTCGAAAATAATAATTTATTTTCCCGAATTAGTTTAATAGTAACATAGAAGATATCCTCTTGGTCATGGCCTCCATATCTGATATAAGAAGTTGCAAACCGGTATTAATCAAAATAAAAAATACCTGATGTATCATAAGTCGGATGTTTTTTTTTCGCAAATAATAATTTGTTTTCATGAAGTTGTTTAATGGTAATATAGAAGATATCTACTTGACCATGACCGCCCTATCTGACATCAGAAATTACAACAAAAAAAACATTGAAAAATCCTACATTATATTTTAGGACAGATTTTTTTTTTTCGCAAATAATAATTTGATTTTCACGAATTTGTTTAATGGTAATATATCAACTTAGTCATGGCCGGAATTTCTGCTGTAAGTTGCCCCATCTTACAGCAGAAATTCCGAACAGTGTTAATCAAAAGAATTTGGTATTAAATATATCCACTTGCTCATGGCTGCCCTATACGACCGTAGTAAGGATATTTGGCTAGGTCTATGATATAAAGGAGAGTTGTCTGTGTGTGTATGTTCTTATGTTTGTATGTCTGCAAAAGGCTGACGGAATACTCGACAGAAATATAGAAAAATTGGAAAGAAACGTTGATTCTTTTGTGGCAAACTTATATTGATCTTCTCGGGAGGGGGTGTACTAAATCTTTTTCTCTTTCCATATTTTTGACTTTATGAATGTACCCGTCCGAACAACGATATAGAGCAGCCTTATACTCAAAAGAGTCAACGTTCACGGCTTCGTTCGAAACTTGATTTAACCTAGCCCTAACTACCAAATCTTCATAGTGTTCGCTAACCAAGCGATTCAGGTCCCCTTTAGTTAGTGCTATATTTAGGGGATCCCCTCCAGCCACCGCCCGGGTCAGTCTATCATCTAATCGCTTTTTCGCCCTACCCTTATCTAGAGCGAGGCTTTGGCTGTATTTGATGGAAAAGCGCCTAACCTTAGTTTTAGTACTAACCCACCACTTACTACTAATCACGAATTAATATCACCTTTTCCTCGAAGTCGCGTATCTCCAGTAAGGAGGTATTCAGTTTCCAGTATCCGGCTAATTTAAGCTTATCACATAAATTCCAACGGGCCATAACTAGTTTATGGTCCGAATGACCTAATGGGTGGAACGTGAGACAAGATAGAAAATCTATGTCGCCCCTTCTAATTAACATCCGATTCAAGTAAATACTTGAAACGGAAGGCACACTACTAGACCACGTCCACATCTTCCACTCCGGGTGATCCAGACGAAATCTGTCGACAAGATCGCATGAAGCCATCAGGTGAGACAGACTGGTTTCACACCTATCCAGCTCGCTACAACCCCCAACCTTATCTATCTTTGGATCAAGGATAGCATTCCAACCTCCCATTAATACTACCCGCTCCGGACCCGTGAGAAACACCTTTAACCGCCGAAAAAAGGAAACTTTCTCGCTAGCAGATTTTAAAATTATTTTTTATGAAATTTGATGGAAAATTTCTAATATATAGAGCCGCGAGATGGTTTGAATTTTATAAAAAAGTTAGTGAATTAGCGTCAATTATATTTCTGAAAGTATATTAACATCAGTAAAGTATAGTTGAATTTGCACAAAGATTGTACAATACTATCGTGGACCTTCATAGAACACAAATATATCACAAACTCTTACAAGGGTTTTGGAGAGAAAAGTTCTTCTTCTTCTTCTTCTTCTTCTTCTTCTTCTTCCGAATAAATAATGTTGGGCCAAGATCATTAAACACTGAGTTTAATGTTAACATGCAGTATCTCCGTATTTTTAAATCGTTTCTTCACTATTGTAGACATAATATTTTCTTTCCTCACTTACAAATGAAAGGGAATATCTCTACAAAGATAAAAGTGCTCTGTAGGCCTCCTAAATTTTAAAAGTGATCAATATCCTAGATAGAGAAGGTGTGTTTAAACAGAGCATTGCCCGGGATAAAAACTGATGTTCGGGAAGGAGTCAGAGTCAGAAGTTTGGGAAATACTCAACGCGGGAGGTTCGAAAACGAGTCAGAGCTTGCGTTTCAAGTAAGAGTCAGAGCCCGAGGTTCGGGTAGGAGTCAGTGCCTTACGTTTGGGTAGGAGTCAGAGCCTGAGGTTCGGGTAGGTGTCAGTGCCTGAGGTTCGGGAAAAAAGTCAGAGTCGGAGGTTTGGGGGAAAAAGAAGTTATTTA
The DNA here is from genome assembly GCA_963556195.1 of Sepiola atlantica. Lineage (NCBI taxonomy): Eukaryota > Metazoa > Mollusca > Cephalopoda > Sepiida > Sepiolidae > Sepiola > Sepiola atlantica. The sequence goes on along the minus strand of OY744536.1, from coordinate 68,282,400 downwards.
GGCTCTTTTAATTTCAAAAGTCTTTATTATCCTAGATAGAACGGTTGTTTAATAAAAAATGCTCAATATCTTAGATAGAGCAAGTGTGTTTAATCGCAGTATTGTCTGAGATAAAAAAATCTGATGTTCAGGAATGAGTCAGAGCCTGAGGTTAAAAAAAGAGTCATAGCCTGTGGTGCAGGAAAGAGTAAGAACTTGAGGTTCAGGAAGGGGTCAGAACCTGCTATTTAGAAAGGAGTCAGAGCCTGTGGTTCAGGAAGGAGTCGGAGTCTGCGGTTCAGGAAGGAGTCAGATCCTGAGGTTCAGAAAAGAGGTCAGAGCGGAAGGAAGCAGAGACATAGGTACAGGTAGAAGTCAGAGCCTAATGTTCGGGAAGGAGTCAGAGCCGGAGGTCCGAGAAGGAGTCAGAGCCGGATATCTGGGAAGGAGTCAGAACCAAAGATCCTAGAATGAGTCAAAGTCGGAGGTTCGGAGAAGGAGTCAGAGTCGAAAGTTCTGAGAAGCAAAGAAAAAGAAGTCAGTATAAGCCTCCTAAATTTTAAAAGTGCTTATTATCCTAGATAGAGTTAGTGTTTTATCAAAATTTTATACGACAGGGGCGCATTAATATGAGTTGTTTTTTTTATAATAGTAAAGCTACAAAAATGAACTTTGGTTCTTTTTTGGGAAAAAACCCACTGATATTATGTATGATTTGAGAAAACATGCAAGCCATTACTTACAGTTCAACCGGTAATGAAATAAGAGATAGAGATATTCATTCCCACTACCACCTTTAATTCCTTCCCTTCTTCTTTCTCTACAACTACCACCCTTTCATCCTTCCTTTCTTCTTCTCCTCCTACTACCACCTTTCTACATTAATTTCTTCTTTCTCTCCCTCTTACACTTTTTTTTACCTTTGATTTCTTATTTCCCTCCCAGAAACACTTTTCTACCTTCTTTTCTTCCTTCCCTCCCCTCCCAACCTTTCTATAGAATGCGTCCCGGTTAGAGATATATAGAATGCTCACCCGTTAGAGATATATATAGAATGCACACCGGATACATATATATATATATATATATATATATATATATATATATATATATATATATATATATATATATATATATATATATATATATATATATATAGAATGTGCACCGAGAAGAAATATATATATATATATATATATATATATATATATATATATATATATATATATATATATATATATATATATATATATACAATACGCACCGGGTAAAGTGACATATATAATGCACACCGGGAAGAGATAAATATAGAATGCGCACCGTGTACATTTATATAAAGAATGAGCATATATATATATATATATATATATATATATATATATATATATATATATATATATATATATATATATATATATATATTTATTTATATATATATATATATATGTTTATATAGAATGCACACCTAGTATAAATATATATAGCATGCGAACTGAGTAATCATACATATACAATGCACACCGGGTAAAGATATATATATATATAGAATGCATACCGGATACAGAAACATATAGAATGCAGACAGTGGTATATATATATATATATATATATATATATATATATATATATATATATATATATATATATATATATATTTAAATGTTTTCTTTGTCGTACAAAACTTTAAAATAGCATTGAAGAGAC
>OY744536.1:68225717-68275717 GCA_963556195.1 Sepiola atlantica | reverse complement strand
AATATTGAATATATCTACTTGCTCATGGCCACCCTATACGACTGTTGTAAGGATATTTTGCTTAGTCTATGATATAAAGGAGACTTGTCTGTGTGTGTTTGTATGTCTGCAAAAGGCTGACGGAATACTCGACAGAAATTTAGAGAAATTGGGAAAAAACGTTTATTCCTTTGTGCCGAACTTACACGAACATTCTCGGGGGTGGGTGGCTGTTTACTAAATCTTTTTCTCTTTCTAGTCATTTGTACATTGTGCGCATGTGCGGTTTGCAAAAAAAAACCACAACGTTAAAGTAACCTATTTTCCTATAGAATTTGTTCTCAGTGTCGGTAGCTTAACGGCTATGAGTAAAGAACGACGATCAGGAGGTTGAGCGTTAGAATCCAACTGACCCATAAGCATTTTCTTTTAACGATAACTTACATATACATCGAACGGGGGGTGAGGGCTAAGACAGAGATGGTAATTTTAATAGAAATATGTCATACTTTTGCCCCGGGCAACGGAAGAGGAGGGGCGGGGGAAAGGAATCGTCCCGGAAAGAGACAGCTTTTGCCCAAGGCAATGGGAAGAAGGGGGCAACGGGGAAAGGAGGCGGTGAAATCGGGCGACCAGGGAAGAGAGCCCCGAGCAACACCGGGTACTCCTGCTAGTATCCTATATAAAGTAGATTTGTGTGTTTATGTGTATGCTTATATGTCTGGAAAATGCTCCCAAGATACTCAACACATTTCTATAGAGTTGATATTTTCTTAAACAGCGTCACCTCGGCTGCATAATAGCGAAAATTCAGAAAGAAAAATTATTCCTTGAGGGTCAACTGGACTGTATTTTGTAAATCCAACGTTATTATGTAGTAATTTGAAAATAAATCAATGTAATATGTAGTAATTTTGCTTACTCATTCTTGTTCATGTGATGTCACAGTGAAAGGTAGACGGACTGCCGACCCATACTTCCAGGCATAACGTCATGTGAAATCAAAGTTAAGCAACGCCTATACTAGCCAGTACTAAATGGGTGACGATTTAAAAAAGTCCAGGTCTTTTTTTCTTCTTTATCTTCTTTTTCGCATAAGATAAAGCCTGGGAGAGTGTCGGTATTCGCTGCTAGGTTCGCATCAGGCGATTAGGGTAAAGCCTGGGAGAGTGTCGGAATTCACAGGTAGGGGCGGCTCAGGCAAAAGCTTGGTTGAGTGTTTGCATTAACCGGTAGGGGCGCCTCAGACAAAAAGCTAGGGAGAGTCGGCATTCACTGGTAGAGGCGCCTCAGACAAACGCCTGGGAAAGTGTCGGCATTTACCGGTAGGGGCGCCTCAGGCAAAAGCCTGGGAGAGTATCGGCATTCACCAGTAGAGGAACCTTAGGTAAAAGCCTTAGAGTATCGGCATTCGCCGCTAGGGGCGCCACAGGAAAAAGCCTTGGAAAGTGTCGGCATTCACCGGTAGGTGCGCCCCAGACAAAGGTCTGAGAGAGTACGGCATTTGCCGGTAGCCGCCCCTAAGGCAAAAGTCTGGGAGAATGTCGGCATTCACCGATAGGGGCGCCTCAGAAAGTGTCGGCATATGTTGTTAGGGCTGCCCGTGGGGTAAAGTCTGGGAGGGATCTGAAAAGGTGAGGTAGATGTGAATGAAATTCTGATTTTTGATTACAAAAAAAGTGCCAGGAACAGATACTATACTTTCTTCATATTCGGATTATTGATTACAGAGTGTAGCATCGGAACCGAGAAGAAAAAAATTCACAAGAACAGATACTTCACTTTGATTTTAGCCAAAAGGCCGAGAAAGGAAATTTTTTCGATTTTTATTTAGACAAAAATTGTTACATTCAATCACAATGTATCAAAAGTTCAATCTTTGCCTTAACATAGAGCCCGAATCGTTTTTTTTGGGGGAAAAGGGTGTCAGTGATCATCTAATTCTGTCTTTACCCTACACTAGACACCAAAAATACCTCATTCACTCTTTGGTCCTACTTAGATTATACCCAATTTGTTTTAAAAAATATTTTGTTCACAATAATTTCATCGTAAGACAATATTTACAATTGTTCTGTAAGAAAAAAGGATAAAACATAGATTAGTAGTGCCCTCCCGACCCTCTACAAAGTAATAGACCGCCTACTGTTTTCCGGGTGGTCTGGAAACAAGCAGGTCGGTCTCTAAATGGGAGTGGGAGCTAAAAGGGATGTCAAAAATAAAGTAAATGTAGGAATGGATGGTATTCTCCAACACATGAGACAACAAGGGTGACCGGGGACAAAATAAAATGTGTGTGGGTGCACCTTTGGAGGCTCTCTAGTACCAAAAAACAAAATAGGGTCAGGACTCATTTACCCTACTAGCTAAGGGTCTTTGTTAAAAGAAAAATTGAGGGATGGATTCCACAGAACCCATGACTGTGTGTGCCATGCCTAAACCAGGAACACGTGCTCGCACCTGGTCCCTTGACGGATGCATAAACTAGTGTCGTGCAACCACCTCCTATCGAACTCCCTGCGGTCCAATCTCTTCCAATCGCATCTGATCTTCGCCTTAAGCTGATGTTTAAAGTAGACGACCAGATCCCGATCAGAAAAAGATCCAATCCCATGAACCTCATTGAGACGTGAACTCACGTCACTATTCCTGCTAGGATGGCTAGTAACATCATTCTTTTCTCCCTAGACCACAGCGGAGCTACGTTGTGGATGACCAATGCTACATTCAGGGCCATCGGATGCTCGGCGTCGATGCGAGCCATTACCTCACCGATATACTCCCGAAGTTTGCTGCAAGTGAAAAATGCATGCTCAGCCGTTTCTCTTTCATGATTGTCGCAGCGTGGGCAGTAAGGATATGTCCTCACTCCATATCTGGTGAGCTTGTCATAAACGGGCAGCGTGTTTCAGACCAATCGCCAGGTCAGACAGTACTCAGAGTTGTTGAGATTACTCCAGCCTGGCGCCCACTTCCACTGGGAGCAGATCTCTTTTTTCGACTATCCCAGCCCCTCCACAAGCGGATCCAAGGCAGACCCCTCCACTAACTGCCGATATAGTCTTTTCCTAGGCTGTGTGAGGGGCCTGGGATCTGGCAGCGCTCTAAGTGCGGCTTGGCATTCAGTGTAGATCTCTTTCCCCTCCTCGACTTACGACGGCCAAGGGGTCGGGTATGAGGGTGGGAAAGGTTCTCTCTACCCAGGGGCCCAGGGAGTATCTTCTGTGAAAGAGCGGCTCAGAAAAGCCAATATTTCGGCATGTCTATGACCAAACAATTCTTGTCCAGCTGGAGACCCGGTCCAAACCAAATGCCAAGGATCTGAACCGGGCCTTCCGACCAGCTGAAAGTACCCGGAAGCGCCACGTTGCCGCTCCAGGTACCAAACCGCAGTCTGTTGGACTTCCTGTGGTTGACGATGGACCCTGTGATTTTTTCGTAGTGGGTGAGTGCCTTTATCACCGTCACGATGTCAAGGATACTTGACACGAAGATAGTGACATCATAGGAATACGCAGAAATCTTGGCATGCCCTCGGCCAGGTATAGCGATTCCGCACAGGACTGGTTTCGCCACCCCGTCCCTTAATTTACGTAGGAGAAACTCCAACGCCAGGACATAAAGCAGGGGCGACAGCGGTCATCCCTAACGAACAGATCGAGAGACCACAAACGAATCTGAAAGCTTACCGTTTACTTGCACCGATAACGAATGGAGGTCCATTTGCAGAAGTCCGGATTAAAACCGGCGGCCGTCAGGACAGATTCCAGGAACGATGGCCGACTCTATCGAAAGCCTTGGACTGATCCAAATCGATCAGCACAGCTTCGTTGTCGTCTTCTACACCCTTTATGATCGTGCGAATTAAATACAGGCCGTTTTGAATCGATTTCCCCTACACAGCATAGTTCTGATTAGGTTCAATCAAATCAGCGACAACGGTCTGCAGACGGTTCGCAAAAACTTTTGCAAAAATATTTAACTCTGTGTTTAGCAGAGTTATAGGCCTATAGTCGTCAAAGTCCAACCCACCATGCCGACCCCTCTTTTTCAGCAATGTAATCACTCCTTTGATAACCTGTCCAGAGATGGAGCCCTGAGCAAACCAATAATTGAACACATACTTCAGAAGAGGGGCCAACATGGGCGACAGTTTCAAGTAAAATTCGTAGAGCAGACCATCGAGTCCCGGAGATTTGTTCCGGCTGATCTGCATCAACGCAGTAATGATCTTGCCCTTCGTAACCATGTCATCCCAGCCAGCCGCTTGGGCCGCCTCCAGGCGGGGCGAGTCAGCTAAATAGCGGTCAAACTCCTCGACGCAAAGTCTGGCTAGTTGAGTGGAGCGCTCTTCCAAATGCTCCCAGAACACCTACAAATCTCACGAGCTGACCTTCCGAATATAGTTGTCCAAACCATGGCGCAGAGAAGCTTTATGATCAACAGCGTCAACATTCACAGCTTTGTTCGAGGCTCTAACTACCTGACTCGCTGGCCAAACGATTGAGGTCTCCCTTCGTAAGTGCTGCAGTTAGGGAATCTCACCAGCCACCACCCGGATCAACTTATTTTCTAACCACTTTTCTGTGTCTGCCTTATCCTACGTGAGGCGTAGGACACACTTGACAGAAAAGCATCTAACCTTAGCCTTAGTGCTAACCCACCACATACTCCTGATAACCGCCCCCGCTAGAGACCTCTGGAGAAGTAGTATTACCTTTTCCCGGAAGTCTCGTATCTCTAGTAAGGAGGTATTCAACTCTCAGTAGGCATCTAATCTAGGCTTAGCACTTAAATTGAAACGGGCCATAGCCAATTTATGGTCCGAATGACCTAACCACTTGGACGTGGGACAAGATAGAAAATCTATGTCGCCTCTTCTCACTAACATCCGATCCAAGTAAGGACTTAAATGGGAAGGCATATTACTAGACCACGTCCACATCTCCCGCCCTGGGTGATCGACACGAAATCTGTTGATAAGATCACACGAAGCCATCAGGGCAGGCAGGCTGTTTTCACATCCACCCGACCCGCTACTCCGCCGACCTTGTCTAACTTGGGGTCAAGTTCCAATCCCCCATTAAAACTACCCGCTCTGGACCCTTGAGTAAATCCGCCAAACGCCCCCAAAAAGGAAACCCTCCCTCGCATAAATCGTAACGCATAGACCGTAACGATCCGGAACTTGCTGTTATCAATGGCAACATCGAGGACAATCAACCTATTTCCCGCACAAGCATGCACAACACTAACCCTCGCAGACAGGGTACGTCTCACTAACACAGAGACACCACGATTGTAGATATTGCCATATGCTGTCAAATTCGCCCGTCAGTAGATGACAATCCCCACTGGAATCGAAGTGGGTCTTCTGTAATACAGCTATATATACCCCAAGGGCGACCAGCTCTCTCAGCATCGAGCAGCTTTGCTTCGGGATCTTATGCCCCTCATATTCCATGTAGCCAGCTTCAGAGACATGATCACTGCTACTCAGTGTCACACACAGGACTTAAGTATTCGGGGATGAGGACGCTTTAGGTTTGGCCAAGACTGACTTTCAGCAGTTCACACATAAACCGCCCGTCTTGCATCACACCTCCAACGCCCAGAGTAAAGACAGGGATGCATATAAAACGGGACCCTCTCACATTTAACAGTTTCTTCAAAGATGGGTGCTAACCTACGATCAGGGTTACTCCTGGTATCGCGTTATTTGCTGATTCAATCATGTTCCAAAGCCCCTTTGTGCGTGTGTCATTGTCTTGCCGCACAAAGTTGTGATCATAGGGGCATTTGGGAAGTTCTTGGGGGTTTCTAGGCTCTTCCCGTGTACATGGGTGAAGTGACGTAGCTTGCCGAGATGCTTCCTCTGTGCTTTGGAGAATTCCCCAAAGAGTGTAGAGGATCCGGTTCGCAGATCTTGTCCCCGGGTAGGAAGGGGATTGAACAAATATTGTATACTATCGTGGGGTCTGCTTTCGCGCCGGACCTTCATAGAATACACATATGTTGGAAATTCTTACAAGGGTTTTGGAGAGAGAGCTTCTTCTTCATCTTCTTCATCTTCTTCTTCTTCTTCTTCTTCGTCTTATTATTATTATTATTATTAAATAATATTGGAAAAAAACATTAAACACCGAGTTTAATGTTATCATGCAATAATCTCCGTATTTAAAAAAAAATCGTTTTAAAACTATTGTGAATATCATCATTTCTCTTCGAAGAAACATGGTTTATTAGTGCTCAGGAGGCCTCCTGAATTTTATTTGAATATTTCAGTAGTGCTCAAGATGCATACACATTTTTCTGTTTTTCTTTCCTTACAAATAAAAGGGAATTTCTCTACAAAGATAACGCGGGGGGGGAGGGGACTTGGTTTTAATAGTGCTCTGTAGGCCTCCTTAATTTAAAAGTGATCAATATCCTAGATAGAGCAGGTGTGTTTAAACGGAGCATTACCCGGGATAAAAAAACTGATGTTCTAGAACGAGTCACAGTTGGAGGTTTGCCAAACAGTCAGTTGGAGGTTCAGGAAATAATCAAACCGGAGATTCAAGAAGGAGTTAGAGCCTGCAGTTCGGGAAGGAATACGAGTCAGTGCCTTAGGTTCGGGAAGGAGTAAGAGCCTGATATTCGGAAAGGAGTCAGAGCCTTATATTCGGAAAGAAGTCAGAGTCGGAGGTTCTTAGAAGGAGTCAGAGTCGGAGGTTTGGGAAACAAAAAAGAAGACGAATACGAAGTCAGAGTAGGCCTTCTAAATTTTAAAAGTGTTTATCACCTTAGATACAACGGGTGTTTAATCAAAAAGTGCTCCATATCCCCAATAGAGCAGATTTGTTTAAATGCAGCATTTTCCAAGATAAACAACTGATGTTCAGGAAAGAGTCAGAGCCTGAGGTTTGGAAAGGAGTAAGAGTCTGAGTTTCAGGAAGGAGTCAGAGCCTGAGGTTCAAGAAGGAGTAAGAGCCTGAGTTTCGATAAAGAGTAAAAGCCTGAGGTTCGGGTATAAGTCAGAGCCTGATGTTCTGGTAGGAGTCAGAGCCTGAAGTTCGGGGTTGAGTCAGAGTCGAAGATTCATGAAGGAGTTAGAGTCGGAGGTTCTGAGAAGGAGTCAGAGTCGGATGTTTGAGAAACAAAGAAGAAGAAGTCAGAGTAGCTTGCTTGATTTTAAAAGTGATCATTATCCTAGATAGAGCGTGTGTTTTAATCAAAAAGTGCTCAATATCCTAGATGGAGCAAGTGTGTTTAAACGCAGAATTACTCGGGATAAAAAACAGATGTTTTGGAAGGAGTGAGAGCCTGAGGTTCGGGAAGGAGTGAGAGCCTGAGGTTTGGGTTGGAGTCAGAGTCTGAGGTTCAGGTAAGAGTCAGATCTGGAGGTTTTTTTTCTTTTTTATTCTTCTTTTTCACAAAAGGTAACAACTAAGAGTGTCGGCATTCGCCGCTAGGGCTGCATCAGGCGATTACGGTAAAGCCTGGGTAAGTGTCGGCATTCCATGGTAGGGCACCGTAGACAAAAGTCTGGGGAAGTGTTGATTCTTTCGTACAACAGAGGCGCCGCCGTAAGCTGTCAGTTCCTTGGTACAACAGAGGCGCTGCTGTCAGCTGTCGGCTCTTTGGTATGATTGAACATGAATTTGGTTCAGGGGCACAAATGAACTATATGGGTTCTTTGATACGACAGGAACGCATTAATATGAGTTCTTTTGTATAATAGTGGCGCTACATGAATGAACATGCTTTACGAGTTCTTTCATATGACAGGAGCGCTACATAAATGAAAATTGATTTTGGTTCTTTGATACGACAGGAGCGCATTAGTAAATTAATGTTTTTGTTTTAGGAGCACGAACTCAGCCAAATATGTGTTCTTTTATATAATAGGGGCGCTACATGAATGAAAACACTGCTAGACCGGAAATTAGTCTGCATTTTTATTTCAAACTGCTTCAGTCCAAAAACGATATATGCGATATGTGTACGCTATTTGAAAACATATTTTACATTTGTTTAATGGTTAAATAGAAGATATGCACTTGGTCATGTCCGCCTTATCTGACATCAGAAATTGCAAACCGGTGTTAATCAAAAGAAAAATCTTACATTATATTTTAGACGGATATTTTCTTTTCTACAAATGATTTCTTTCAACTAATTTGTTTAATTGTAAAATCAAAGTTATCCACTTGGTCATGGCCGCCCAATCTGACCTCAGAAATTTCAAACTGGTGTTAATCAAAAGAAAAACTCTATATTATATTTTAAGCCGGAGGGTTTTTTTCGCAAATAATAATTTATTTTCATGAATTTGTTTAATGGTAATATAGTAGATACCTACTTGGTCATAGCCGCCCTGTCTGACATCAGAAATTGCGAACAGTGTTAATCGAAAGAAAAATCTTACATTATAATTTAGGCCAGATGTTCTTTTTTTCGCAAATAATAATTTCCTGTCATTGATTTGTTTAATGGTAATATAGTAGATATCTACTTGGTCATGCAAGCCTACCTGACATCAGAAATTGTAAACCGGTGTTAATCAAAAGAAAAATCATACAATAATTATAGGCCGGATCTTTTTTTTTACTAATTATATTTTTTCACCAATTTTTTAAATGGTAATATAGAAGATATAAACTTGTTCATGCCCGCTCTATCTGACATCAGAAATTGCAAACCAGATGCATTTATTTTTCGAAAATAATAAGTTCGTTCCCCTAATGTGTTTAATTGTAAAATAGAAGATATCTACTTGATCATGGCTGCCCTATCTGACATCACAAATTTCCAACCGGTGTTAATCAAAAGAAAAATCCTACATTATAGTTTTTGACAGATTTTTTTTCGCAAATAATAATTTCGTTCAACTACTTTTTTTAATTGTAAAATACAAGATATCCACTGGCCGTCCCATCTGACATCATAAATTGCAAACCGATGTTAATCCAAAGAAAAATCGTACATTATATTTTAGGACGGAGGATTTTTTTCGTAAATGATAATTTCTTTTCACTAATCTGTTTAATATAGAAGATATCTACTCGGTCATGGCCGCCCAATCCGACATCAGTAATTACGAACAGTGTTAATCAAAAGAAAAATCATACAATATATTATAGGCCGGATGATTTTTTTCGCAAATAATTTCTTTCCACTATTTTGTTTAATGGTAATATATAAGATATCCACTAGTCATGGCAACTCTATATGACATCAGAAATTGCAAACCAGTGTTAATCTAAAGAATAATCCTACAATAATTATAGGCTGGATGCTTTTTATTTCGCAAATTATTATTTGGTTTCACCAATTTTTTTAATGGTAATACAGAAGATATCCATTTGGTCATGGCCGCCCTATCTGACATCAGAAATTGCAAACCGGTGTTAATCTAAAGTAAAATCGTACATTATATTTTAGGACGGATGTTTTTTTTCGCAAATGATAATTTATTTCCACTAATCTGTTTAATTGTAATATAGAATATATTCAATTTGTCATGGCCGCCCAATCTGACATCAAAAATTGCCAACAGTGAAAAGAAAAATCCTACATTGTATTTTAAGCCGGATTTTTTATCCGAAAATAATAACTTATTTTTACTAATTTGTTTAATGGTAATATAGAAAATATCCACTTTGTTATCGCCACCTTATCTGACATAAGAAATTGCAAACCGGTGTTAATCAAAAGTAAAATCATACAATATATTATAGGCCGGATATTTTTTTCGCAAATAGTAATTTGTTTTCACCAATTGTTTTAATGGTAATATGGAAATATCCACTTGGTCATGGCTGCCCTATTTGACATCAGCAATTGCAAACCGGTGTTAATCAAAAGAAAAATCATACATTATAGTTTAGGAGAGAAATTCTTTTCGCAAATGATAATTTCTTTCCACTAATTTGTTTAATTGTAAAATAGAAGATATCCACTTGGTCATGGCCGACTTATCTGACATCAGAAATTGCAAACCTGTGTAAATCAAAAGAATAATCCTACATTATATTTTAGGCACGATGTTTTTTTGCAAATAATTTATTTTCACGAATTAGTTTAATTGTAATATAGAAGATATCCACTTGGTCATGGCTGCCTTATCTGATATCAGAAATTGCGAAAAGTGTTAATCCAAAGAAAAGTCGTACATTATAGTTTAGGATTTTTTTCGCAAATGATAATTTCTTTCCACTAATCTGTTTAATTGTAATATAGATGATATCAATTTTGTCATGGCCACCCAATCTGACATCAGAAATTGCAAACAGTGTTAATCAAAAGAATTTGTTTAATGGTAATATTAAATATATCATCATAGCCGCCCTATCCGACCGTAGGGAGTATATTTTGGTCGGTCTATAATATAAAGGAGAGTTGTCTGCGTGTGTATATGTTTATGTTTGTATGTTGCGAAAGGCTGACGAGATCATCGACAGAAATATCGAAAAATTGGAAAAAAACATCGACTTCTTCGTGCCGAACCGACACAGAACTTCTCAAGATACCAAATTTCTTCAATTTCCAGTCATCTGTATCGTGTGCGAATGTGCGGGGTTCCTAAAAGAACAAACACAACGTTAAAGCTACCTATTTTCTTATAGATTTTGTTCTCCGCGTCGGTAGCATAACGATTAAAAGAAGGTCGAGCGTTAAAATCCAACTGACCCATAATATATTTGTAAACGATAACTTAGATATACATCGAAGGAGGTAAGAGCGAAGACAGAAGCGCCACTTTTAATAGAAATATGCCATACTTTCCTACCGGGCAACGGGAATAGGATGGGCGAGGGAGAGAAGGGCGTTCGAGAGGAGGCGACCCAGGAAGACACAGCTTTTGTTCCAGGCAATAGGGAGAGGTGGCAGTAAAATGGGGCGACTGGGGAACAGAGAACCCCTGGATGAAAGCTCATTGGTAGAACAAAGGCACCACCGTCAGCTGTCGGATCTTTCGTACAATAGAGGCGCCGGCATCAGCTGTCGGTTCTTTGGTATCATTACTAATACCTACATAAATTTTGTTCAAGAAGATTTTCTTCTTTTAAGTTTAAATTTCGATTGCTTACTAATACCGACATAATTTTGTTCAAGAAGATTTTCCTTTATTAAATTTAAATTTAGATTGCTGGTAATTATTACTAATACCGACATAATTTTGTTCAAGAAGATTTTCTTCTATTAAATTTAAATTTAGATTGCTGGTAATTATTACTAATACCGACATAAATTATTTTCAAGAAGATTTTCTTCTTTTAAGTTCAAATTTCGATTGCTGGTAATCATTACTAATACTCATATAAATTATTTTCAAGAATATATTTTGTCTTTTAAGTTTAAATTTCGATTACTTGTAATCATTACTGATACCGAGATAAATTATTTGCAAGGAGATTTTCTCTTTTTAAGTTAAAATTTCGATTGCTAGTAATCATTATTAATGCCAACATAAAATTATTTTCAAGGAGATTTTCTTCTATAAAGTTTAAATTTAGGAAGGAGTCAGAGCCTACGGTTGGGGAAGGAGTCAGAGCTTATGGATCGGGTAGGAGTCAGAGCCTGCGGTTCGGGTAGGAGTCAGAGTCTTGAAGTTCAGCATGGAATCAGAGCCGGATGGTATGTGAAGTAGTCAAAGTCGCATGGTATTGTACGGAGTCCGAGTTGCATGGTATGGGTAGGAGTCTGAGCCCCATGGCATGTTAAGGAGTCCGAGGCGGATGGTATGGGAAGAAGTCGGATGGTATGGAACTGAATCCGAGTTAGATGGTATGATGGGGGAGTCTGAATCAGTCGGTTGATATGGGAAGGATTCAGTCGGATTGTATGGGAAGGAATCAGAGTCAGTTAGAATGGGAAGGAGTCAGAGTCGGATAGTATGAGAAGGAGTCGGATGGTATGGGACGGAGTCGGACGGTATTTGGACGGAGTCGGATCCTATGGGAACGAGATGGTGTCGCATGATATGAAAACGACGTGGAGTTGGATTATATTGGAAGGAATCAGTGGTGGATGGTATGGGAAGGAGTCGGAGTTAGAATGTATGTAAACGAGTTGGAGTAGTATGGTATGGGAAGGAGTCAGTATGTATGGGAAGGAATCGAGTGATATGGAAAGGAGACCGAGTTGAATGTAGTGGAAGGAGTCAAAGTCGGATAGTATTGAAAGGAGTTCGCGTCGGATGGTATGGGAAAGAGTCATAGTTAGGTGGTATGGGAAGGTGTCTGAGTAGAATAGTAAAATAAGGGAAAGGAATAGACTGAGCAAAGGAGAAAGAGAGGGTTGAGGAGAAGGATGGAACAATAGGGGAGAGGAAAATAAATACATAGATATAAAGAGACGACTAGAGAGAGAAAGAGAGAGAGAAAGAGAGAGAGAGGGAGGGAGGGAGGGAGACGTTTTTTTATACTACCCACTACTTAGCTTCTTCTATTTTGTTTTATATTGCCCCGGGCAACGCCGGGTAGTCAAATATACTGCAAATGTGACATCTTCTGCATGTACCTACATGTTCCATTTGAGTTAATTACAGTATTCTGAGAAAAAGGATTAATGTTACCTTCATCAATATCGCTCGAAAACATTTCTAAGATTCTTAAAAAATATTTTTGGTGTTTTCGAGTCTTTTCAATTCTTGACTAAGCTGTTTTTCTCGTTGATTTAATAATTCTAACATAACATTCTTAAAAGTCCTCGATATTTAGACAAAAACACAAACTTTGCTGAACTTCCTTTGCGTCTTGTTTATAATTCTGTTAATACCGTGTCGGGACATTTTCACATTTATGTAGCAGCGCGGACCTAAGCTAAGTAAGATATTGTGTCTTAGTGAAAATGCTCAGATCCACGCTTACATTTGAATTGTTAAAGACTCCATTTTGTAGAGACGCGCGAACTACGTGGTGACAATTAAATTGATAATTCGTGTGTGTGACAGTGGTTGTACGCCTGTGTGTGTGCTTGCGTGCGTTGAAGAATGATAAGAGTGTAGGTAGGCCTTTGTGTATGTGTGTGTGTTCAGTAGTCAGTTGGTGCGCTCCTCGTCCAAAAGCGAGGAGTGGTCGGACTTGTCCTCTCTGTTAAGCGTCCTAGGAGAAAAAGAGGAAGTTTGGGGCTGTGTGATGTTTTTTATATTGGTCGTGCGGACGTAATTTCACTCACTATCACGTGATCAAGATTTTTGGCTTTTTTTGCATCTTTTCGTTACACTGCTCGTAGGAGCCGGTTTTTATGGCCCCAGTTTGAGCTTTTTTATTGAAGTAAATTCGGGTTGGTTTCTGTTTTTCTGCTTACGCCGTTTGTTGATAAAATAGAGGATGTAAATCTTGAAAAAAACCCAGATTGAAAAATATTGAAATAAATTATCAATATGTAAAGTTGTAAATGAGAAAATGCTGTTGAAAATTAGAAAAAGTCGCGTGCACGATACTTGTTTTTGTAGCTTTTCCGTCTGGCGATGTTTTGGAATTGACGATTCGAATCTTTTTGTATTGAATGATTGAGCGCAAGTGAGTCTGCTGTTGAATGTTTGAGCGCAAGTGAATATGCGTGTTGTTTGGATGCAATTGAGTCTGCATCAAGTTTGGGAGCAATTGAATCTGCCCCGAAGGTGATATACGTTATGGCTTCGTTTTGCTGGTGAAATAATTATCAGATGCCGGTGCATGGAGGTTGCGAGAGATTTGTGAGTTGGGCCAGAGATTTGAAGGTACAAGTGAGTCTGTACGCTTGAGTGAATTGAATTCCATGATAAACCGGTAGATAATTGATTTGTATTTCAGTTTGAAGCTTTGACGTATATTTTTATTTTGTTTCAGTTGAGGTCCAGAGTTAGGCCCTTTGTCCGTGTAGCTGTTTTCATTTTAGAGTTGGAGAGTGTATGTATCTTCACGAAAACAAATAACCTTTTATTAGCTGGATAAAATATTTAATTTGCGTGCATTGAAAACAAATGTTCTCATACTGTTGTTGTTATCGGCAGGGTCGACGTTTCATAGTCTCTTGTTGTTGAAGTGTATTAACGCGTAAAGTTACGTATCCAATATATAAAAAATATTGAATTTCAAATAGGCGATAATACTTTGCTTTGAAATTGTTGTTTTGAAGTGAGTCTTCGAGGATTTCGTTTTGTTGTTGCTGAAATGATTGGATAGAAGTTCTTAGTTTTTTTTGTTGTTTGAATTTTCATTCCCATGTAGTAACAGATAAAGAATGGCGGCGAGTGAGTGTTATTGTTTCGCACACGTGTTTTGCACAAAAGAAAGGAATGGAGTAATGTAGATTATTTTGTTTGTTTTTTTGTTTTGTTTGTGTTCGAATGTATTTGTGTGAAGGTTTGCGTGTTGCAAACTGCAGGGTCACCATTTTCTTGTAGAAGCGCAGACCTTAGCTTAGTAAGATATTGTGTCTTAGCGAAAATGCTATTTGAATTGTTAAAGACTCCATTTTGTAGAGCCGCGCGGACCACGAATTAAATTGTGTTATATATTTGTGAAATGCTTAAACAGTTAAAAACAGGGGAAAATCTGAAAGGGTTGAATAAAAGATAAGGCATGCATATATTTGAAGGAAGAATAACACGTAATTTAAAAGTAACACAAAATATTTATATATTTACAAGATACAAGGCATTAATTGTTCATTTCAAATGTTCAGTTAGAGAAGCGATACATGTTTATGACTGTAATTTATTAGTGGGGATGTATGTGTGTAGTGTAGCCATGTGTAAAGTTTGGCATTATTACGTCAAAGTGTGTGAATGTGTGTGAATGACCGTATAGGTCAATACAAATCATTTGTTCGTCGTTAATTGTATCGTCCACCAACAGTTACTAGAATAAATACTCTCGAACACAAGGTTAGCATAAAATAAAATGTTTTTGTTTATTTTCGCTTTCACATTAAATATTTATAGTTATTTCGGCACCTAGTCTATAGTAATCGTGGGGTGGTAGCACACTACAACATAAATACATGACGCAAGGTAATAGCAGCGGCATGAGAAAATGAAGGTTGAGGAAAATGTAAATAAAAATGACGTAATTAAGATGAGTCCTATTCCATCCTGATCCAGCAATAGCGCCCAAGATCAATTTTGAAAGGCGAACCATAATGATTTGATGTCCCCTAAATCTACATGTAAATTCTCATAAATTTCCCTGAGCGTAATGTAACACATGTGGTTAATTAACGAAAGAACATAAATTAGTATTTACGGTTCACCAATCGTCTTTTAGTTAAATTCGTTACTATTCATGTTTCTGATGACCGTTGCTATTATTTTTTAAATTATTGTATCTATTTATTTTTCAACTATGTTTCAGCGGATATACTTTCTGGCCTTGTTTAATAACAAGGCCAGAATATATATATCCGCTGAAACAGTTGAACAGATTTTTTCCTCGTAAAAGATTTTTTTTCCGTATTCAGATGTGACTGTTGTCTGTTATATGTATATTGTAAACGCCGATTCCTATTTGAATTTGATCACTAGCATAAAAATAATCAGTTCTTACGATTGAAATATGCAGCTAAGCTAATCTAACACAGTACACAAGTAATCAGCTGAAGTCAGGTTTAAATATGGAGAGACTGTCATGGTGGGTTAGCGGTACACGCGAGGAGGGCTGAAGGACACATCAGGATAAATGGAGGCGAAATATAAATAGTAAAAAATAGTCCGAAGAAAAAACAAAGTACATCCCGATTGTACTATGAAGTCTGATCTTTCTTCGATCAGACATCCATCCCCTCTGTAACTTTTAAATGCAAGAAAACGAAAGGCTTCATCACAGCTTCATGTTACTAAATCTTTGTTTTCAGTACTAATTCTGAAACTAAGCAGCTACTCAAAGCTGAACGTGGTGTGAATATACTGGTTGTGACTCCCCGGATCAACTAAGGCGAATCACCCTTGATATGTTTTTAACAGAAGTTGTATTCCGCGGTGGATGGCGGAGCACAAAACCAGTGAATTATTCGCTTTTTTATGAAAAAAAACAAACAAAAAACAAAAAGGCAGTTGAAACGCTATTTAGTCTTGGTGGGCAATCACCTCGAGATGGTGCCTCAATAAAAATACGGGTCACCTTACTTGGTTGATATCAGGAAGAGCATCATCCGGCTTATACAAAACTTGCCTCAATTAATGAAATGTCGAACTTCAGATTGTGCAGTTTGAATGTTGAAAGTTTGCGGGTAAAGGTTAGGAGAGATTGTTGAGTTTCTTGAGAGAAGACTTATTGGTTTATATTGTGTCCAAAAAACACGATGGAGGGGTAAATCTGTCATGATAGAAGCTGTTTTGGATTAAAAATGAAATAAAAAGACAGAAAGCGCTTAAGTGACGTCAAAATACTTAGTGAAAAAAATTGTGACACAACATAAACCAGTGATTTATGACTAAGTAAAAAAAAGCCCATAAGGTAAAATAAAGTTTATCCCCAGGGTAAAGGTGCGGAAGTTGAATTAAGAATATGTGAAACTGTAGTATATAAGTGTTCGGTTACCACACATACATATGGAAATGGGGAACAACAGCAGAAGTTGTAGGATACATTGTTGAAGGTAACAGACCAGACTTGTTGGTGGAGTAAAAACATACAAGGGTTATATAGTAGTGAAATGAGGGAACTGAGAAGTGTATCAAAGAAAGGAAGGAGTGAGTAGAGAGAAGGTTTAATGAATATCTGGTGGCCAGGAGGACAACAATAAGAGAACTCTACAAAGCCAAGGCTGAAAGCTGAGCAAGCTTTCCAGATATACTATGAAATTATGAAAAAACGAATGAAGTATTCAGGATAGTTAAACAGGTGGCAAAGACAAATATGGATATTGTTGGAAAGAAGTGTATCCGAAATGATAATGGAGTGCTAGAAACAAACGAACAGGACAAAAGGGATATTTGGAAATGATATTATGAGAGATTGTTAAATACTGAGTTTTGAGTGAGAAAATCTCAAAGTTGCAGAAGCAGTATCTGGACTAGCCACAAACATTGTGTATAACATTGTATGAGAAGCTGTAAGATAGACAAGGTGAAAGATGCTGACCTCTCAGATGGTGTTGTAAAAATGTTTACGACTTGAGAAATCAAATAAAATCAAGGGGTTAGTGAATTGTTAGAAGGGTAAAGGAGGGGCTCTGGATAAAGGTAATTACAGAGACTTATTTGCTCAGTTTGTAGAAAAGGATTTATAAGTCCCTTATTGTTGCGGTACTTATAAGCATTGAGCACACAAGGTGTATAATGGAATTACACGTAGGTTGAGAAGTCTAACCATTTTGCGTGCAAGAAGTGTAAGGCAATGGAGATAGATGAGAACTCAGATGTTGAGAAAGTATCTTTGTATGGCTAGACTATTGAGGTTCCCTAGAGGTTTTGTTACCTTAGCAATACCATTGGAGCAACGGGAAGATCTGGTGCAATTGTTAGGAGTGGATGAAGTAAGTTCAGGTAACTTCTGTCATTACTAACCATTAAAGGGTTAGAATTGTCGGCTAAGGAAATAGTTTATCATGGATGTGTACGTAGCACAATGATATATGGAAGTGAAACCTTGCGAGTGAGAGTTGAGGAAATGCATTGCACGGAGAGAAATTATATAATGGATGTATAATACGAGTCTTAAAGGTCTGATAACTTCAAGGGATTATACAATTATGACAGTATAGGAAGATGTGTGCAGAACAGGAGACTTTATTAGGTCATATTGAAAGAATGGATGAAAGTGCTTAGGTTAGTAGATGTAGAACAGTTGAGATGGTAGGGTCAGTTAGCGAGGGAACGCTAAGAAAAACATGATAGAAAGTGATGGGGATGGATTTGAAAGAAGGAGGGATAAATAAAGATCTGATTGGGGAGATAAGTTAGGAAGTCAATTTCTGAAAGTCATCTAACCCATGTCAGCATGAAAATCAGACATTAAAACGACTATGATTATGCTAAAACGACCACTATAAGGATAACATACTGAATCGTGTAAATAAATGATATATTTGCGCGGTTGTTATCTATATAATAATTCGATCGTTGAACGCTCCGGCCTTTTAAGATGAAGTGTTTTAGTTATTGACATGATTTGCATAACTGGTTCGATCATTCCCATGTATGCTGTTATATGCAAAACGATTCGACCGTTGTATACTCAGGGCTTCTAAGGTGTTGCTACTTATATGCTTTACGTGATTCGATTGTTGTTATAGATCAAATCTTTTATCCGTTGTACTCTCCAGCCGTATCCATGTACCATTTTACACACACACACACGCACACACACACACACACACACACACACACACATATATATATATATATATATATATATATATATATATATATATATATATATATATATATATAGCCTATAAGATTCTTTCTTTTTATACAGTCTATAATATTTTTCTTTTTATACAGCATGTAACCTTCTTCAATTTTTATACAGTCTCTAACCTTCTACCTTTTTATGCAGTTTCTAACCTTCTATATTTTTATGCAGTCTGTTTCTTTTCGAAATGAAACATTTATTAAATACTCTCGTGTGAATTGTTCTTGATCTGTATTCCATACCAATTTAGCGGCATGTCTTTCTCGACACGTGACGTGGTTGATATAAACGAGGTTGGAAGTTAACATCCTGAGTAAAGGGTATAACTTACAAGTTAAATGAAGGGTTAAGTTTTAAATTTCCGGACTATGACCAAACCGCTTGAAGATGGCCGGAGAGTTAAACAGCCGAAATATTGTATATCCAATGATGAGTGATTGGATCGTGTATGTAAATAGATTTAGAAAGGAAATGAAGTATTTGTTAAAAAGAAAATAATGAATCGCCAACTTACTGGTCTATTTTCGCATTTATATCATTCGCTCCATTGAGTGCTTTCAAGATCCGAACGATTTCTAAATTTGTCTTCAGAGGAAATTCTTGACCAGTCAGGTTGATAAAATACTTCCATTTTTTGTAGCTAAGCAAGTCTCTCATGCAAGACAGTTCGGCTGCGACCACTCCAAAAGTGCCCCACCGGACAAGTTCCGATCGTTCGGCAACAAAGACATTCGGGAAGCAGTCAGCAAGGGAATACATGCATGTCTTAAATGATTCCTTGGCATGCGAATCGACATGTATACAATAGAAGTTTTGCGGTCGATAGATGGCGCGAAGAAGCAGTTCTATTTGATTCGGGTTGCAGTAAACTACAAGACTGAACGCCAACGGGAAGTTTTCTTCTTCTTCGGTCATCGACTGAAGAATAAAACCCTTCTTATTTATGAATGAAGAGCAGTTTTGAATTTGACGTGCGTATAGCTTGTGGTTGTTTTCATCCTCGTGTTTCGGGCAAGTGGTAAGGTTAACTTCCTTTCCATTTATTAAAGAAGGACATACATATGGACAAGAAAGCCTTGATTTTTCAATTTCGTTGAATATATCTTCCACCTCCAATTTATCAAAGAGCAGAGAACTCTCAGTGGAGTATTCAGCCTTCCGTTGGTAATAGAGTATAAAAGATATCATGCCGTAAACAAGCAGGAGGGCCAACAAGGCTCTCTTCATGAAAGCAAGGAGTGCCATCAGATGTTAGAATGTGGAAGCCATGATCCAATTGAATATCTGCTCCGGCCTGAAAAGTAAAAGTAAAAAAGAAAGATGCATTAACTGAAAATCACATCGATCTCTGGTAAAATAAAAGAGGGGAAGAGGACATAAGTTACGACCAACTCCGGGGTGGCTAACCTATGGCGCAGTCGTCAACTATGGCGCATCGGACGATTACGAATCGTCCACTAAACCTCAGAGATAATAAAAGAAAAGCCATTCCGATCCATGTAAAACATATTTAAACTGATTTCTAGAAAAACTACAGTATGAATTTAAGTAATTTGTAGTCTTTGGATTATTCGGACTACTTTTCTCATTTTGGATGTTATTCTCACAACGTTTCGGCCGATGTAACATCCGATCTTCTTCAGGTGCTTCTCGCCAAACTTGGGAATCTGTATGGAATTTTGAGTGGAGATGTTTATTTAATCCAGGGGTAGCTTGCTCTCGTTCCGCGAGCCATGAGCGGGTAGAAGTAATTATATTCTTAGTATCGCCCGTAATGAGGACTGAACCTTTAATCTCCGGAAGAGTGACGTCACTTAGAACTTAGCACTTATATCCGTTGCGCCACGGGTCCTTACGAAATTCTAGTATGAATTTTCACAGCCTTAAATATATTCTTATTTTAGATGTGTAGTCTAACTACTTATTACTTATTATCAATACTTATATACTATATATATATTACTACTTATTACTATATATATTGTTTAAGTAAGTTTGGACTGAAAGTAAATTTTAACTCTAATCTAATATGGCAATTATTTTCATGGCTTTTATTGTAATAAAACAATAAAAGCCATGAAAATAATTGCCATATTAGATTAGAATTAACGTGCATTTGTTTTCGGTATGGCAAACATTTTAGCACGTTTTTAATATTCAATCAATTATTAGCGAATTCAGTAACTACGTAATGTAAATTCAAATGTTCTTGTTTCCCTAGATTTTCATTCATTGATTCGACGAAGAATCGAAAGTACTCGTAATACATATGGAATTTTTTTTGACTTTTCAAACAAAAAAAATCATCAGAAAAATTGAAAAAAATAAAAAAGGTATAATGAAACAATAATTCTGTTGTGTTTAATAATGTTTGCATAAATAAAAAAATTCTGCCTAAATACACGCACATTATATATAACTTCCGTCTCTTTCTACCTATTTCCATCCCTCTCTCTATGTCACCCACCCTACCTTTCTTTTACCTCTTCCCCTCTCCGACTCTCTCTCCTCTTCACCCCTGCAATTCTATTCTTTTGTTTTAATGCAGTAAAAATAATAATACAAATCTAAGAATTTCATCCGAGATTTTAACTTTAAACTTGGGCAACGCCGATTTTCTTGTCTCCCCCTCAATCCTATAATGAAAAAATATTGTTTTAATGTATTAAAATAATAATAAAAATGTAAGAAATTCACCCTAAATATCAGTTCTAAAGTTACTGCTCCTGGGCAACGCTAAGTGTGTGCCCCCCCTCAACACTATAATGAACCCATATTTGTTTTCTTGTCTTTCTTCTCCCTTTAAACACTATAATGAAACACATACTTTTGTTAATGTATTCCCGGGCAACGCCTATTTTATTTTATTTGCCCTTTCCCCCTTAAGTGCATCATGAAATATATATTTGTTAGGGTATTGAGATATTTTTGATTGAGCATAAACCACTTACCAAATGTAATATTGTATTATTACTATTATTACTTCCGAGCACGCCGAGTTTCTTGTCTAGTATAAAACACTATAACAAAACACATTGAAGTTATTGCCCCTGTGTTCGAGGTAATGCAAAAAATATATCAGCTTTGTGAGTTTGTCTTGTGCAGTTTTTAAAAACTTTTAACTGGACACAGACAGATAGACACCCCCACAGACATACACACAGACAACTTTCAGTAGAAGACTAGCGTTACCCGTCCACGAGCGGACAAGCAAAAGAAACTCATGCTCCCACTTTTGCTCCATGTAAATATTTTTGCTCCATGTAAATATTTTTACGGTATGTTTTACTTAGCTTTACGTATTAATTGTAGTGTTTGAAATTAATCAATTTATGAGTTACATTTAAACGTTTGTATTAGTTAATTTAGAAGGCGGAAAGGAACATGCTTTTTTGTGTCTGTGTGGTGAGGGGGATAATAATGATTTGTATACACAAAAACCCAGGAAAAGGTAATATTTGATGTAAATGGAAATAAAAGTACATGTCCTTTAATACACCTATTACTAACCCTTAATCCAAGAGGAAATACAAAAAAGGAGGAGGAAACCGAGCGCGCGGAGTTCGCATAACGAATGAATTAAAATTCAATTTCGCCCAAATGTATCCTGCCATGTCCCGTCGGCACCCGCTCACGGATGAGAGCGTATCAGGTGTCAGACATCCTTCTTCTGAAAGGAGGAGATAATGCATGGGACAATGGCACCCCGTTACCTTTGAACGTTAAGTACAAAAATTTACTTAAGAAACAAAATTTTAAGTGTCGGCCAAACTCACGAAATAGAATGAAAGGGAAAAGAAAACGAGGAAAAAAATATCACTATGTAAACATATTTTCCGAAACCACGCATCAGGAATTGGCTTAAATGGCTGCCGAAGCAGGTGCGCATATGCAGGTTGTGGTCAATGAAATCGGAGAAACTTTCAACAAGCATAAAATAAAGTATGTATATGTTTTTTAAGCTTAAATCGATAAGTCAACTTGTCGATGTACTTGCACTAACTCTACTAATAGTCACTTTGTATCGAGAACTATTGGAACGGATATATATATATATATATATATATATATATATATATATATATATATATATATATATATATATATAGTACTCGATCTAAAAAAAATGAGAGCTAATACACATTATTTGTAAAAAAGGTCGTTAAACTTCAATTCAAATCAACAGCGACTCACGAAAAAATATTTCAGATTCTTCGATTTGTTTTTATTTCGTGGGTCGCTGATGATTTGAATGGGGCTCTAACAACATTTTTACAAAAATAAAAGATCAGCCTATCCCGATGAAACGTCTCTGAAGTATGTAACGTGTATATATATATATATATATATATATATATATATATATTCGAACCCGGCACACTTAGGTCCTCAGTCGGCGTTGTTAACCACTTACCCACTGTGCCACTTGCTGACGTTTGCATTAAATAACACAGATTCTTGAAAGATTCCTTTAAAGGGCGCACTGAACACATAGGGATAATTTGTCCAGTGTGCGGCATAAAGACCTTTCACACTTGGAGTGAACATTGCGAGGCTTTATTTATAGTTAGGAAGCGATGCATGTCTCTATCAGCAGGTTACCTTTTATTATTTTCATGGTTTTCACTAGTTATCATAACAATGAATGAAGTGGTAGGGTGTAATTGTTATAGTCACGGACTGTGAGCTCGGCATCTTGGGTTCTAATTCTGTCGGGACTACGGGATCACTTTCACTAATACCCTAGCTAAAGGAATGGATCCATATATTCCCCCTACAGCTAGGGATAGAAGAGTAGTGTAGACTTGACTCTTAAATCTAGCAGAGGAAAATATCAGAAATTACAGTCTTTCTCTGCTCATCACGGTGTTGTTTACAGTCGCCCTGGACCTCCTTATAACTGAGGTCAATCAATGCCAGTGTGTCGTTGTTATTGCGCAACTCTTACTTCACTATAGAGTTCTTACACAGGCATCTCAACGGGGGCATTCCTTGTTTCTAGTGACTAAAAGAAAACATTTCTATCATAACAGTACCAGTTTGCAAATATAACGAACATATCAGGTAGTTCTAGGCCGCTCGGTGTGATCTGCGCCAACTAGATACTGACCGACAACGTCAGATCGAATTCAGATTCAGATTATCATTTTGTCTATCAATGACTATGGACGTTCGCTAGTTCCTGAGTGAAGACGTGAAATAGCCGTCAAGGTGACTAAATTAAGCCTGTGTGAATTTTCCATTTAGGGTTACTATTCCGCGAGTTATTGAGAATTTCAAGGAAAGGACAAGAAAAATGAATGCAGTTCCACTTGGGATAAGTCCTGGAAAACGTTTGGAAACGTCTCCATTAATGTGCGAGTGCCATTTGTCTGAAATCATTTTTTAAATAGATTGAAACACAGCTGCTTTTAATATATTTTTTTAATATATTCATTTCTTTCTACATCGTTGTATTCGCTTTCATACTAGTTCCAAATGTGTTAGATCTTTATGCTAAACCATATTCAATAATGATACGAAAACTTTCATAGGTAGAATATCAATGCTACCAAATTCCACAATCCTAAGTCGAATAGAATAAAAAGTAATCAGCGAATACTACTAGTATAAATAAGCACAGAGTGTTATCTTGCTGGAATTAGCATAAAACTAGCGAGACATGTGGAAATTACACGGTGTTTTCTACATCAATCTCTATAATGTACTATTCATAATAATAATATTACTTTTGAAATAATAAACGTCTGTCTGGTTCAGTACTATCAGGAGAACATTCACCCTTTCTTCTTCCATAAAAATGATTGTCACTGGAAGTTAAATATTCTTTAATTAAATAAAACAAATATGTTTCTTCTTTTTTATGTATCAATTTACTTCACAAACAATAAATAGTCTCTGTCTTTTTACCGTAAAAGTAATTGTCAGCTAAATATTCTCCAACTCAATTAAATGGAATTAATTTATTTAAAGTTGTGCAGTTTTAGTCGACGACGTGACATAGTTTGATTTTGGAACAGTTCATTTTAAAATGGGTAAAGTCGGAATGTTTTACTTTTGCGATATCAGATTAATCAGCAATCACGATCTTTTTTGATTGGACGATCTCATTTTTTTTTAATTGTGTGTCAAAAGTGATAACGTGCGTACGAACATGAAATGCCTTAGCGTATTATTATAAATGGTTGAATGTTCATAAAAAAGTCAACCCGAACCGAGAGGCGTACAGATACAGGTCTCACATGTTAATATACACCTTGCGTTAAACGCTAATTGTCTTGAATCGTTTAATTAATTTAATTCTTTAAAGCAACCGATGAACGAACGATTCCTGCAAAATAAAGCAATTAGAGATGCAGAAATACATTTTTGAAAATCCTCTCCCTTCAAGTATCAAAGAAAGATGGTGAAAAGCAAACGCTACCTGTTTATGAAGTTGTCAATCCGAACCCTGCTTCAGGAAACGCTTTGATTCTGCTTAGCCCAGTCCGAATGAGATAAGGATTACGTCGAGGGAAGTGGAACGAGACAGGCGGGGTCCCCTTTTGATATGTTAATAGAATATTCATTTATCAACTCCTCCATAAAGGCAGCTGTTGCCCATGTTTTAAAGGACACGGCTAAATATGTCGTGTCATTTCTTCTCTGTTTTAATAAAACTATAAGACAAGATATTGTGTGTCTGTGTATGTGTTATCGACTATACGTAACTTTGATAAAGACACATTGAGTTACTTTTATTTACTACCAACTGAATTGGCCCGGTGTTGTCCGGGCAGAGACATATTGCCAGCTTAGAAACAAATAAT
Organism: Sepiola atlantica; assembly: GCA_963556195.1. NCBI lineage: Eukaryota > Metazoa > Mollusca > Cephalopoda > Sepiida > Sepiolidae > Sepiola > Sepiola atlantica. The sequence goes on along the minus strand of OY744536.1, from coordinate 68,250,600 downwards.
TCAATTGATTTTTAAAATATGATTTAAAAATTGTTTTAGTTTCCTCCGTATTTTATTTTTGATTTCAATAAATATTCGATTACTAGTCAATTAAATATGTATTTATCAAAGTAGCATATAGACGAGGAACACACATGAGATCTTATTTTTAGTTTTAAAGATTAATCGAATATGTATTGAAATAAAAACAAAATAAAGGAAAACCAAAATTAAAAAAGAAAATTGTAAACATGAGTAGCTTTTTATCAGGTAAAATTGAACGCACGCGTTTTATGCGTTTTGGCTGTATTGCTAAACGAGACTTATAACAAACGTTTCATCATCTATTTACTAATACATCTATTAGCCAAGATTTCGCATGTATGTGTGTGCTTCTCGTCTATACGTAACTTTTATACATGTACATTGAATTATTTTTTTATATTATTAAATCCCATGCACAGGCGTTCATGGGAAAATCGAAGAACCCAAGAAACTCATGCTCCCATCTCTTTATTTATATGGGCTTCAGCCCATATAAATATTTTCACTCGTCTTTTTTACTCAGCTATAACTATTAATTGCAGTGTTTTTTAATTATTAATTTCTAAGTAAGAATGAACATTTAAACGTTCGTATTATTTTATGACAACGAAAGATCATCATAGCAGCAAGGTACTTGTGTAGAGACGAGGCATTATTTTTTTTATTGGTGAGTGGGGGTTATTAACTGTGTATATATACATACACTTGAAGTAAGTTAATATTTGATAAGAAGTAAAAAAAGAAAGGAAAATATCTTTGGATAGAAAGCTACACTTGACTATCTTAGAAAAAGATTTCGAGCTAGATAAAATTTAGAAATTATTGAAAGCGAACAAAACAAGCTCATATTTTCCGTAAACACACGTACAAAATTAGCCTAAATCAATGCCCAAGCAGATTCACATATGTAGCTTTTAGATAGAAAACTATACAAGTCAATGAAATAAGGAAAATGACTTAACTTCACGTATAAGATTAATCGAATATTTATTTAAATGAAAAATAATATAAGAAAAAACAAAAACTAACTAAAAAATCCTATTAAAATATCTAAACATGGCTATATATTTTGAATTATTTTTTGAATTATTTTTCTCTAAACTCTCCACCCGGTGACATATCTCAATCCGGGAAACACCGGTTACATGCAGCTAATATTTAATATAAATAATACAGGTGAAAATAAGAGGTCGCCAACCTTTTGCATTCCATAGACCACTTAATCTATAATTTTAAATTTGCTGGATCACTAAAATGTATTTAAAAACATGTAAATTAATTCATTTTGTTTAGTAATTTAAAAAATTTTTTATTTTATTTAAAAAAACAATTTTTTAATTAAATTTTTTTAATTTTTTAATTTATTATTATTATTATTATTATTATTATTATTATTATTATTATTATTATTATTATTATTATTATTATTATTATTATTCTTGTTAATTAATTTTTCTATATTTTCTATTATTATTATTATTATTATTATTATTATTATTATTATTATTATTATTATTATTATTATTATTATTATTTTTATTTATTTATTTTTTATTAAAAATATTTTTTTGTACTCACTAGGAGTTTTCACACAGGTCATCAGTGATTGTAGTATTTGTGTCGTGTCAGTTGAGGCCGGTGTAATTTATTGGGGGGGGGGGGTGAGCTTATAAAGTGATATTTCTTGCAGTTTTGATTCCTTTGTTTGTGATGTGCTCTTTCTGTGTGTTTTATTCTGTAGTAGATTCCATGTGACCCTTCGTAGCTTATATGGGTTGGTTTCCGCATTCGATGATTTTTCTTAAGATATTAGCTGTTTTGATCATTGCCGTCCTTTGTATAGTTTCAATGATTCCTTTGATTCCAATTTCTTACAGTCTTTTTTCCAGTTTTTTGGGGATTGTTCCTAGTGCTCCTACGATTATTGGTGTTATACTGGCTTTATTCATGCTCTATATTCCTTTAAGTTCTCTGGCTAGTTCCGTGTATTTGCTTCGTTTTTCCGTTTCTTTGATCTTGAGTATGTGGTCTGCTGGAACGGCGAAGTCGACGATTTTGCAAGATTTTTCCTTCTTGTTGATTATTATAACATCCGGTCTCCTTGCTTGTATGAGTTTGTCTGTTTGTATATCCATATCCCAGAGGATTTTGTGTTATTCGTTTTCCAGTACTGTTTCTGGTTTATGTTTGTACCATTTGTCTGCGTATTCGAAATTCAATTGTTTGCACAGTTCCCAGTTTACTGCTTTCTCCACACAACCATGTCTGTTCTTGTATTCTTTTTGGGCTAGTTTGCTACATTCCCTTATTATATAATTTACTGTTTCGTGTCTTTGTCCATACAGTCTGCATTTATTGTTTTCCTGGGTTTGATCTATTTTAACTTTAATGTAGTTTGGCCTAATTGCATTGTTCTGTGCAGCCGTCAGTAAAGATTCCGTTTCTCTGTTCATGTGTATTTTTCTTAGCCATGTTCAGCTATTTTCGTTGGTTTCTTCTCTTGTCAGTCTTATAGAGCGTCCATGTAGTTGTTTTCCTTCCCACTTTTCTTTTCTTGTCGTTTTGTTTCTGGTTTCGGTGCTTCCTGAGTTGTTCGTTGGGACGGTGTCTCTTGCTACGCTGATTAACCTTTTCGTTGTATGTATTTCTCCAGCACTTTTTGTGTCTTCCACAGAGTCTTCTATACTTACCAGTCATACCCCCTTCGTATTTTTATGTAGAATTTGTCCATATCGTTTTTTGGATGTAGTGCGTTGTACATAGTCATTAATTTTCTAATCCTCTGGTCAAGTTGCCTGAGTTCTTCTTTAGTCCAGAGTATCTTATTAGTGACACTGCACAAGTGTTTATTTCTTTTACTAGATTTCTGCTATATACTTTCATTTCTAAGAGTTTCATTGTTCTTCGTAAATATTCTTTTCCAATCTTCTCTTTAATTTCTGTAGATTTGATAGTGTCTTCTTCCAGAACTCCCAAATATTTTTAGATATCCTGTTAACCTAGTTTGAGAATTTATTTTTAGAAAGTGACCATGTTTCATATTTATTGAAAATGCTTAATGTTTGTAAGATTCGTTTTTTAACGAATTCAAGTTTTGGTTCAACCGTGCCTAAATTGTTCAGAGTAGACGACAATTCAATTTTCAATTTATTTCAGTGATTGACTCAGGGGCATCATCTGATTGGTCAATTTGAGTGACGTGTCAGTTCTAAATGTAAACAACGCTGCCGGCAATTTTCTCGCTGGAATATTTTGAACAAATTATCTTCAGATAGACTCTGGATGTTGACTGATTAACATCTTGAATTTTCATTCCTTAGGGAAATTGTGCCCTCGTTAATTTGATAACTCCTTTTCATGCAAAATCGACATTACCATGTCGAAAATTAATTTGAATGATAATTTAAAGATAGCTTTAAATGTAACAAAATATATTTTAGATGTTTATCTCTTAGTTACGATGTGAATTTTAATTTGGACTTCAGACATTTTAATTTGATGACTATGTTAATCTTAATTCAAGGAAGAGATCCTAGAATTATACAAAGATTGTATTTAAAATCTCAAATACAAACCATTATTCATGAAGAAAACTTATGACGATAAGTTATTATTTGAAAGTTTGTGAGAATAAATTTGTGACAATATGTTAGTATTTTAAAAGAGCTAAACGAAGGTCAGTTTAGCCTGTTATTTGATTGAGCATATCTTGACAAAACAATCTAAAAATAAGAACTAATTGTTTTTAAGGATTGATTGAAAAATATCGACACAAGATCGATACTATTTATTATTTAGTCAGAAGGACTAAAAGATTTAAAAGATTTATTGAATTTAATATTCGTTCATCAGAAAGGTAAACTAATAAAGTCATCGAGGGTTTGTTTTGATTGGAAGTATGTAGTCTAGAAATTCGCATTTTAAATATAAAAAAGGAGTTACAATTATTTAAAAAATTAATATTAGAATTAATTTAGCTAGAAAATAATAATTATTTGATTTTCAAAAACACGAGTAATATTTGTTTAATTATTACTTGAATTAAAAAAAAACCCGAAGAAGATAAAAAAGCCCGTTTCCAAAATGTTGCTTTTGTTCAATGAAAATGTCGTCTGCTTAGAACGGTTTTCCATGAAAAATGAAAGTACTTTTCTCCAAGAGAAATTTTACCGCCCACTGATGAGCGAACTAAAAATAAAAAGAATACACAAGAGAATTTCCACTTCTGTAAAAAAATTATATTGTAAATTGTGAACTGTACATTTTGTTGTTAATATTTTCTTTTTTGAATGACATATGAACATATATGCATGTCTACCTTTTTTCTTATCTTGATCTTTTTCATTTTATTGTTAATAAATTTTTGATACACAAGTAAGTTTTGTATGTCTTTTTCCCATTAAAGAAAAAAATGCGTATAGATCGTCTTGCGCTTTAATTGTTTTATCATTTAAAACAAAAGATTGATTTGGCGTGTTTAGTAAAAAAAGGAGAGAAATGTTTTAAAACTGAAGACGTTATAATTTAAATTTTTTCACTAACACCCTCATCTCCTTTTGGTTGGGCAGTTCCATGCCTTCTGTCGTCTCCAGTTTTCCTCTTTTCATCTGTAGTAGTGCACACTTTTTCATTCCGAATTCCATTTGAATTTCCTGACTGAAGATTTTAGTCGTATTTATCAGTTTTTCCAGTTCCTTTTTGCTTTTTGCAAATAGTTTCAGGTCGCCCATGTACATTAGGTCGTATATTTTTTGTTCTGTGTCTGTAAACTTGTACCCGGCAGTACATTTCCTGAGTATGTAGTTGAGTGTCATCATGGCTATTATAAACAGTTGTGGTCATATAGAGTCTCCTTGGAAAATGCCTCTGTATTTTTATCTCAGTCAGGTGTTGTCCTCCAGCTATCAGTTCTAGTCCATGTTTCCATTGCTTTCTTAATCAGATTAATTATTCTGTTGGGTATTTTGTATACTTTTAAGCATTCAATTCAATGCTTGAGGGATTCTGTCGTAAGTTTTTTGTAGTCAATCCATGCCATGGATATGTTCTTTTTCTGCTTTTTACCTCCTTCAGGATCTTTTGATCTATGTATAGCAGATCATGCGCCTCTCCTTTCCCTTTCTCGGCATCCTTTTTGTTTGGGGAGCAGTCCACGGGGATTCAGGAATTGGTAGATTTGTTCTGTGCCGTTATAATTTTCCACGGTGTTATTGGTCTGTAGTTGCTTGGGATTGTCCCTGTTTGGCATCTTTCTGAATTAGCGTTATCCTTTTTTTGGTCATCCAATTTGGTATGTCATTATTTACTATTAATGCAATATTCTCCATTTCTAAAAGTGGTTAAGATCTCTGATATTTTGAAATGAGACAAATTCCGCAAAGTATTTATTACGTTTAAAAAAATTGTGACTGACGGCCAGACTGACTGACAAAATCTCTATTCATATAAGGTATTTTATTTATTTAAATCCAAATTAAAAAAAATGACTACCACTGTGATAAATAACAAACGTATATTCTTTAAATGAGTTTATTTAATCTGCGCGGTTAACAATGAAATTTCTATTTGAAACTTAAGCTTGATTGACCGACCGACGAATGAAGAAAGACACTTGTAGAAATAGTTGGATTCATCTCAAATCAGATGCTATTCCAAACTAAAGCATGACAGACCGAATGTCCGACGGGCGGAACCTTCTAATGCGATGCTGGGAAGCACACGAAGTGAAACCCCTTCTGCTCCTGGGAAGTAAACATGATCAGTAAAATGACACCCATTTCATTTGTTCACGAAGCCGAGTAGTGAAATATATTATTATACTAAAGCTGAGTTAATCAACGTTTTTTTGGATGTTTGCCTATATATTTTAAGTATCCAAAATATATGTTAAAATATTACCTAGTTTTGGGATTGAGTTATGTTTGAAAAAACTTCAATTTTGATTGTATAATTAACCGTAATTTGTAATTAACTCTCCAAGTGACCAATCTCTTACTGACTTTCTATCTATCTAATTTTATCACCTCTCACTATATGATATTTGACCTAGACGTCGTTTATCACCCTCGCTTCCGCCACAAATACACACACGTTCACTCTCCCGGTGTATTTATTAACAGTTTAATGTAATAAAGAAATAAACAAAAAAATTTGAATAGTCCATTATAAACAAAAGGAAATATCATTACAAGCAGTAATATTATTAACCCTGAGTTCGAGAGGGAGACAAATGAGAGAGAGAGAGAAAGAGAGAGAGAGAGAGAGAGAGAGAGAGAGAGAGAGAGAGAGAGAGAGAGAGATATGCCAATTTGTGATTTTGTCTTTTTTATATTATCTGGCTTTGTAAACTTGAGCTTATAGTGTTTCTTGTAATTTCTGTTCCTTGGTTCATTTTTGTGTAAATGCCGGTGTAATTTATTGGAGGGGGGAGGAGATTATGAAGTGATGTTTCTTGCAGTTTCCGTTCCTTGGTTCGTGTTGTGGTGTTCTTCGTGTGGTTTTGTTTTCTCCCTGTTGTAAATTCCTTGTGACTTAGTTACCCTTTGTAGCTTATGCGGGTTGGTTTCCACATTCAAGGATTTTCCTTAAGATTGCAGCTGTTTTGATAATTGCTTATTATTATTATTATTATTATTATTATTATTATTATTATTATTATTATTATTATTATTATTATTATTATTATTATTGTTATTATTATTATTATTATTATTATTATTATTATTATTATTATTATTTATTTACTAACTAAGAGTTTTCACACAAGTTGTCATCGGTGATTGATCAATGACAAAAACCAGTGGTGTACCTCTGGAATCTGAGTGACAACAAGTCTACCCAGTTTTTTTAGCACTTTCGATAACCGTTGCAAGTTATTTTGCGTTATCGTAACAGCCGTTTACCATTAATTCTCTGGAATTTGAGTGACAATAAGCCTCCCGAAGGTTCCAGTACTTTCTCGCCCTTCTCGTGAAGCTCTGCTGGGTGCTCCCCCTCCTCAGTCTTTCCATCCACTACAACCATTTTATGTGGTAACGGCGAGGTATTTTTCCTGTTCTTCTCTCCCCGACGGGACCGGTTTATGGAATTTCAGTTCCTTTGAGCTAGTGTGATTTTTTTTGTATCCCTATTTTCCTATGGCTCGTAAGCATTTGCTGGTTATATGGGCTGGTTTCTGCATTCGAGGACTTATCTTAATATGCCATGTGCTGTATGGTCTCAGTCTTCCCTTTGATTCCAATTTCTTTTATTATTTTTCTAGTTTTGTCTAGACTGTTACTAGTGCTCCTACAAGTATTGGCATTATGGTGATTTTCTTCATGTTCTTTTTTGAATTTTTGTGTGTCGATAAATCGTTCATGTAGCTGCTTCTCTTCCATATGGATTTTCTCGCTTTTTTGTCTCCCGTTTAATTGTTCTTCGCATTGTTTATTTTTGAAGTGCTTTTAGCAGCGTTAATCAGCCGTTCATTATTTTAGGTTATGTATTTTTCTAGTTTTTTTGATCGAATCGTCAACGCAGTCTTCTATACTTACCTGTCAACTTCCTCATTCTACTAATTTTACCCTGGTGTTACCAGCTCAGGATATCTGAAGATACCGGATCTCTGACCCAAAATGCACGAAACATTAATGTTATTTTTTCATTTCCCTTTGCAAAACTCAATCATATTCTGCAAAGCCAAAAACAAAATCAATATTTTCTTTACAAAACCACCAAACAAAACACCATGAATAAATACTTGAACTTTAATCATAAAAACTGTTACCAAAATGACCAGATTCGGCATTAAATAACCCCAAAAGGGTTGATACGCCGTAAAACAAAACAAAACCACCAAACCAAGCTCTTAATTTTACAGAGTCAGTTAGTATCATCCTTCAGATACAGTGCATTGTGCATGGCTATTAATTCCCTGTTCTATTTTGTCCAACTTATGAAGAGTCCAGAGTAATTTATTAGGGATATTTCCCAAGTATTTATTCCTTTTCTCATGCTTCTACTCTATAATTTGGTTTCAAAGAGATTTCTTGTTCTTCTCGGATATTCTTTTGTATTCATCTCTTTTCTCTATGATAAATAATAATTAAAAATAAAAACACTGTTTCAATTTTGTAACCATTAAAGCAACGAACTTTGAATGTCGCCATTTTAACCGTAATCATTCATATGGTTAAACATTCGATGGAAAATCAGTAGTTGCATTGTCGGTACTTATTATCTTCAAAATTAATTTATTTAGAAATATTTTTTAGTATAATATATATATTTTTTAAATTCACGGATAATTTATAAAAAAGTGAGTCTCCTTTAAAAACAAGTATTGATACCATTGTAACTCACTTGGTTTTCTTATATCAGCCATTAATAATATGCTCCACCTCTCCTTCGAGTAGTTTTTGGCCCCTTCGTCACCTGATTATTTGGTTTGGTTTCCACGCTCTATGGTTATCCTTAATATGCTTACTGGTTTCATCAATATCGTGGTTTGTATGGTGTCAACTTTTCCTATATTTCCAAGTTATTCGTTTTTTTTTTACATTTCTGTACTCCTACAATTATTGGTACTACTGTCGATTTAATGTTCGATGGATGGTTCGGTTCTTCGGCAATTTCTAGGTATCTACTTTTTCGATGCCCCTCAGCTTAAATCAGTGAACAGTTTCAAAAGTCACATTTATTATTTGCCAGAGATTTACCTATTTCTTATTGATTCTAACTTGGATGATTTTTCAATACTGCCGTTGCCGCTTTGTGTCTGTATCATTATGAATGCGTAGTCGTTTGCACAGCTGCCACTGGACGTGTTTTACAACTCAGTCATGTTTATCTAATATACAAAGTTAAGACGATTTCCCCCTTTACCTTCCCGAAGAATAGGAAAATAACCACATGCATCACAGGCTACTAAACTCACCACTATATTACGCTTATTCACTCGAGCGTGTTTTAGTAAATTTGTTATTATTTTTCTCCAGCTAACACTAAATATTACTTTTGGCCTACCATCTTCGACCTTCCCCAAAACATACTCCATATAGGTGGTTGCAAAAATTTCTCCACTAACACTGACACTCCCCCATCGACATCGGGAATTAATAAACAACGTCTACTTTACAAAAAATGTCCGTTATTATTTCCTATTTGTCTGCTATTAATTTACTACATAATACAAAACATTACGCACATATTTAATGGACGCTCCCGCTAATTCTGCTGAATTTTTAGAATATCGGATTACGTTATTTCTCCCTATTACGTATACATTTATAGTCATTCAGCTTTTTAGAGAATGCAAGTAACGAACATAGTATTTCATCTTTCAACAGGGCGGCTACAATCTCTTCAAAGATTCGACTTCCGAATTAAGTCACTATACACCAAGATACTCGACACATATCATACAGTGTATATTTGCTAATTCCTACACCTTTCACACGCATAATATCCAAACATTGAAATGTATAGAAATGACGCAAAACGTGTGACTGGTGGACCCTACATTTGGTTGCCTTACGACGGATTGTACAATAACACGCATGCCAGCTACTGGCTGGTTTCGTTTCAATCACCCATTTTTCAATACATTTCCTATCTACTTTTGTAGCCCAGTGGTTACGAACGTAGATTCAAGACCAAGAGGTTTATGGTTCGATCTCAGTAGTCTCACAATTTTTTATTTAAAAATTTTTTTTTACATTGTTAAACTTCTGCCTATGAGGGATGGGGGAAGATAAGACTATGGGCCGGATTTAAAAAAATTAACGTTATTATGTAGTCATTTGAAAATAAATCAATAGTAGTACTTTAACTAGTGTGAATATCATTCCGATGTGACCTATTTGCGTTCGGTCAGATGTTTACAAATTTTAATTCATTCTTTTCTATTTCCCCCGTGCAACACCGGGGGGGGGGCAGGTTCAGCTGGTACGCTTATATTTCTTTGAAACCAGCTTGCAGCATTCATAAAATCTGATTAACCATATCGTGGACTGCGTCGTTGGATATATTGAAGACGAAAAAGAAAAGAAAATCAATTAAAATTAACAGTTTTATTAAAATATTTGTTGGTTATGTTTTTTTGGGATCATCTTGTATTTAAAGAAGATAGAGAGTTTCCTTAAATTTTCTGAACTTCTGCTATTTATGTCCATAACTTCTTTTATAGTTTGCTTGTTTACCCAAATTTTGAGATCGATTTAAACAGAATATATCAAGAATTTCGTTTTGACCTTTTATTTACCAACCAATCAAAGGTTAAATCGATCTCAAAATTTGGGTAAACAAGTAAACTATAAAACTAATGAAACACTATGATGCGTTGTGAAATTTACGAAACCTGTATTGTAAATGATTTCATTTATTTTCCCAAAATTTAATTGGTCAGTGTTTCGTATTTATAATAATTTACAACTGAAGAGTTTCATTTGTTTATAGAAGAAAATAAATGTGTTAATTAGTGAAGAATAGATTACAAACGCCTATATTAGATCACGTTTTTTAAAACAATGAAAATATAATAGATGTCAATTTATTTACTCCGTGTGTAGTGGAATATGCAAACATACTAAATTAAAAAATAAAGAAACAGTATTTATTGGAAGGAATTAAATATTAAAATAAAACCAATACTAGGTAGTATAATTTAAGAAATAATGACATTTTGTAAACATGTGGTCCATTAGGGCGCAACATATAAATACAAAATAATATACATTACGGAGAAACAAAAACTAGTTACACTTTCTTTTGAATGCTTTTGCCTTCCAATTTCCGGAGGATCAGAATTTTCACAAAAGGCTTCCAACATCTTATTACACCCTTTGCATAAAAGTAAATACAGCCCACATTTGGATCCCTTATGCCTAGTAGCTGTGTTCCAAAATTCATAATGATCGATTAATTAGTTTAGGAGTAAATCCTGCACGTACAAATATATAATGATATAAGCATACATAACTTTATAAATATAAATATTAGTTCAATACATCTGAATTATTATTGAAATATTATAAATTCTGAAAAGTTTGACTGATGTATAGGGTCACCACATAAAGTGTTACCCATGGGATCGTTAATCAAATTCACAATCCTTCTTGCAGTTATACAGAGTGACCCCCTTGGTTTACACCATTTTGGTGATCGTCTCATCAGTAGTAGGTACGGTTTTGAATGTGCTTTACACTCACTGAACCATAACATCCCCAACTATTATCTGTGGAGTTATTTCAAGGATAATATTCATAAAAATTCCTTCCCCAGACTGTTTCTAAACTGAAGAAGCCCATCACATCCAAAATAGGGTAGTGGCAAGAGAGGAGTCTGTCGGCGTTATTGACAATTTTGAACGCCGTATCCAGCTGTGATTGTCACTGAACAGGGATCAAACAAAAGTCAGGCAACAAGTGAATTTTATTTGTACCAAATATGGTTGAATTGCAGAAACGATTGTGAATTTATGAACGGTTCCATGGCTGGCATTTTAGGGGGTATCCTATATTTGCATTTATTTTCAGATATATCATCATCATCATCATCATCATCATCATCATCATCATCATCATCATCATCATCGTCGTCGTCGTCGTCGTCGTCGTCGTCGTCGTCGTCGTCGTCGTCGTCGTCGTCGTCGTCGTCTGTCACTTTCCCGACCTGCCTCCTTGATTGTGTGGAGCAGCAAGCCTTACTTCTAGACCTGTTCTTGACCTCACTGTCCGAGGCTTGTGCGACGAATCCCATAGCTCGTTCGAGAACGCTGATCATCTTGAGGTAATGATTGGTATCCCCCTAGAATATCGTCCCAAAGCTGATGAGCTGTTGCGAAAAACGACGAGATACTACAAGCGGGCTGGTTGGGAACTCATCAGAGATCACATCAGAGACGCCCCGTGGAGTAAATTTGGACTCCGCAAACCATTCTCTCCCAAATTTCCCATACGGACTGAAGCTACACTTGATGACCTGACCATCACCCCATCTCATGTTCGGGACATCATAAAACACCTTGACCCCCCCAAAGCATGTGGGTCTAATCTTATACCAGTAATAGTAATAAAGAAATGATCTGCTGAACTGGCACATGTCCTCTCAAAACTCTATAATAAATGCCTTGCCGAATCTTGCTCACCTGATAGCTGGATAATTTCCTCTGTGGTACCAGTCTTCAAGAATTCTGGAGATAGAACTGACCCTCAGAATTATCGCCTTATCAGTATACTCCCGCTCTTCGCTAAAATCTTTGAATCCTTAATCAATCTAGCGATAGACAGTCACCTCGTTAATACTAAACTTCTTTCTGACCATCAGTATGGCTTTAGGCAAGCACGGTGTACTGTGGACATCCTAACGCATAGACCATACACTGAACGCATAGACCATACACTGAACGCATAGACCATACACTGAACGCATATACCATGCACTGAACAAGGCAAGTGGAGTTAGGGCGGTAGCGCTTGATATAGCTAAAGCCTTTGACAATAAAGGTCTTCTAAGAATTCACTCATATGGTATTATTGGACGAATATTTAATATGATTAGATTCTTCCTATGAAAAAGAAAGATACAGGTTGTCCTCGATGACCGTTCATCCAAACAACATGACATAAATGCAGGTGTACCCCAGGGATCGATCCTTGGACCTTTAGTGTTTCTGATATTCATAAACGATTTCCTTGATAACATTGTGTCTGAGATGGGTATATTCATCATGTGCGTAAAACGGACGCGCACATATCCGAGGCAATGGCTGAATCCTTAGAACATGACAATATCTTATATCTCGAGAAAGCTACCACCCGTTTATGCATAGAATATTGTTGTCACATCTGGTCTGGTGCACCATCCACCAGTCTCCTCCTCTTGGACGAGGTATAAAAAAGAGTCGCTAATCTCATAGTTCACTCACTATCGACCAGGCTTCAGCCCCTGTCCCATCGTCGTAATGTTGCATTCTTTTGCTTGTTTTACAAGTACTTGAATGGAATATTCTCAAATGAACTGTCTGCTCTGGTGCGTCTTCGACGTAAATACATTCGACCAACCCGACAATCAGCTAAATCCCACCCATTCACTGTGGAGGTCTCCAGATGCCAGAGAGCCTTATACTCCAAATTAATTTTTCCTCTAGCTGCCGGCTTTTGGAACTCCTTCCCTGCTTCCTGTTTCCTTGACTGTGTCGATATGCAGAAATTTAAAAGTAGTGTAAACAGGCATCTCGCTGCACAGCTCCCAATTTAGGATGACCCCCTAAACTTCCACCCTAATTCTCAGTAACTCTTACGTCTATAGTAACAACTTGCCTTGTTTGAGGTGAACTAAATTAGAAGTAAATATTGACAAAGCACCCGTAGAACTTTCTATGAACCATTCAGTGTTGGTTCACTAAGTTTACATTTGTCAATATAGATAGTAATACTGCATCTAAGGGAAGTCTTCCGACGTTTCCTTGAGGATGATCAATCATTCAAAAACCTTGGTTCAAGAACTTGCTCAAACTTCAACATTGGCCATAAATCGTCATCTGAAAGCAATAGTTGAGTAATAAAACTTGAAATATGTATTCCACATGAACTTAATGAAATCCAAATACAGTGATGTCTTCGTTCATTGTATATTCTCAAGTATATACCGTGGCTCAGCTTCGAGAGCTGGCATATGAAGTTTTATAAAATCCACAAAATCCCCTCGCTATTTAAACAGTAGTGTACCCGCTCGATGTCGATGGTCCCTTTTTTTAGGAAATAAAGCATTGGATAAATAGGCTAACTTTTTTTGCCGCAAGAAAATGTCTTTAAGCAATTTACATAATTTAGTTTTATCGCAATAATCGTTTATCGCTATTTTACATCAAACGACCATAAACATTTCTGAATATTGACTATAAAAACGACGCTGTTTTTAACTTTGCCCTCGTGGAGCGACAAGTAAATTAGGACTTTTGATATTGGATTGTATCACTAATTATATAATCTACAAGAAATGTTGATGTTTTTCATTTTTTTAGGGACTCCAGTCAGTGTTCATAACTGCTTGACCCTTTTCCATCCAATGAACTTACATAGCGAAGTAAAAGCTTACTTTTTCGATAATATTAGATTTCCTGCCAGTGGGTTCTTGCAAAACTAATTCATAAATCAATTAAATCAGTGGAACTATCTCAAATCAATTTTGAAATCGGCCAGAAAAGCAAATGAATGGCTATCATGTTTTACAACGGATCGCCATTTAGACGAATAGAGTGATTGGCCCCACCACGCGATACTTCCTCAGCCGCCTTTTAATGGCGCGCTCCACCGGGGACCATCGTGAATTGACTTGGCTCTCCATCGCCATTACTCGAGCCGCTCTCGCTCTATCGAGCCAGCAAGATACCCGATCAGACTACCTGATGTTCCGAGTATAGGCTTTTTAAATTTGATGGTTGAACATGATTTTCATTAAGTTTTAAATTGAAATCTAATATTCATATTGTGTCAAATGTTGAATTATGTATTTATTGAATAACAATTTATTATTACTATTTTTATTTTGTGAATATTCGATTAAAAAATAAGGACAATTATTTTCAAACAGCATGCTGGTAGTTTTTGCCGCTGCTGCTGCTACTCATACTAACACTACTACTATTTACTGAATTTATTCTCGATTAATATGTGATTTTCAAAATATTTATGAAAATACTACGGTTTCTAAAAATGTTCACTAATTTCGTCTAAATCAATTTGAGAATTTTTGTCTTTGCTCAACAAATGAATTTTTAATACAATTCTTTAATTTTCATCTCTATGGACGTTTGAATTAGATGAGAGAGATAGAGACTAGAAAATAAAGAGTGTGAGAGAGATAGAGGGGGAGGTAGAGGGGAGGGAAAAGAATGTGAGTTGGAGGGAGGGGGAGAAACAGAATACGATAAACAAGAAAATATTATAGAAAAAAAAACTGGAAATTGTGGAATCAACATATTCATATCCAGATATTTGCAAATATTTATTAAAATATTAGTTAGAATATCCCAATTTGACTATTTGATAGAAAGAGGTCGAACTCTAACGCACTTAAAACAATAACAAATGCGAGAATGAAGATACACCATTGAAGTCCTGATGTTATTATTATTTTTAAAAACTCCAACGCTTTAATCTGTTTTTTCGAGAATAAGCTGAGCACATCTCATAACGAGACAAAGCTGATGAAAAGGGAGAAAAATGGATAATTATTCAGGACATATTTTAATTAATTCCTGAGAATGTCTTAGGAAAACAGAGGATGCATTGAAGCGTCCGATTTAAAAGAGAAAAGGAAGCACAGTCAAAAGGTTGGCAAAAGGGGGCCGCATGCATCTTGTTAACCGTGGCAAGGGCAGACAAGCATGCAATCGAGAACGCGTCGATCGTTGTCGTGAATTTTAAAGACAAAGGAATACAAAGGAATAATCAGTTGCATTCGGCGTTGCTATGTAAGAATGTAGACAATAATAAGGGACTTTTATGATGGCCATATTTATGTACTTATATTCATGGGATTTCGGCGTATAGTTTTGTAAAGAGTGGTAGATATTCATTTTATTGAAAAAAAGGGAAAATGTTGATAATCACATCAGATATAAACTAATTCAAATCAAATGTTCGCGCATGGCTGATATTTCTTTTTTTTTTTTATTCAAAGAACCTTTTCAAAGTTTTCATTAAAAAGGACTAATTATCACTCATGCACAAAATTTTGATTCTAGTTGGTTTTTTTTCTGATGCGATTTACCACTTATTTTCGCAAAATTATGTCAGATTCAATCCAATTTGTTTTCTTCAATATATATATATATATATATATATATATATATATATATATATATATATATATATATATATATATATATATTAAGAGTTGAAAGTGGTTCTAAGGTATACTTTCGCAATCCTCGTAACTCTCGCTTCCCTTATTTCATTCTTTATTCCCTGAAAAAGAGGGAATAATTGCTGTTTTCTGGGTCGAAATTCATCTAACACTTATCGTTGGCTAGTTTTTTTTTTTACCTTTAAGTAGTATTTTTATTTTAGCTCCTTACATCAAGCTAAGTGCCTCAAGCCTAGATCAAAACTTAACCGACTAAACAACAGTCGTTGCTTCTAACCTCTTAGCCATTTAGACGTTAATTTACTCTCCTCTTTCTAGAGCAATGTGTGGTGAGCACATCGGTACGCGCTCCGATTACTGAGTCAAATGTGATTTTCGTATTGGGGTCGAATCGTGTGACCGGCAGTGATTGCCTCCCCCATATTGGCGATTGAGTTTGTGTTTTGAAAAAAACATGTGTATATGGGTTAATTTGAAAATAATTATCCAAATCTCTCGTTAGATTGAGCACTTAAAGTAAGTCAACAACAAGCCGTTATTTATAGCATAATGCCACACTTTAGTTCTCTTGACGATTTGCTAATATGGCCGCTGAATTTGCCATTTAGACGTTAATTTTCTCTCCTCTTTCTACGGCAATGTGTGGTGGACACATCGATACGCGCCCCAATAACTGAGTAAAATATGATTTTTGTATTGGGGTTCGAACCGTAGAACCGGCAGGGATTGTTTCCTTCCATACTGATGATTGCAGGTTTGACATGACACACATGCGTATACGGATTAATTTGAAAATATTATTTATAAATAATTATATATATATATATATATATATATATATATATATATATATATATATGTGTGTGTGTGTAAAAAAGAAAACCAAAAACGTTATTTATATATTCGGAATGTTTTATCTTTATTTCAAGACTTCCTCGGATATGTGATTTGAAGAAATAACACACAAGTACACACATTTCTTAAAAACAATTATCCCGAGGAAGTCTTGAAATAAAGACGAAACTTTGATGAATGCATAAATAATATTTTTGGTTTTATTTTTTATTTTCAATTACGTTGGAATATTATTTCCATTTTTATCATATATATATATATATATATATATATATATATATATATATATATATATATATATATATATATATATGAAATAGGGAAGTAAAGTAACGTCTAAATGCCAAATTCAGCGGGCATATTAGCCAGCTGTCAAACAAAATTCAATGTTCTCAGTAAATTAGAAATCTTCAACTGTTCTCAAGACATTTGTTAATCTAAAAGAAACCGGCCAATCTCTCTTTTGTTTTTATTTTTCCTTTTTAATCTGATTTTTTCCAGGTTGTCTTTCACTACACCCTTTCTCCACGACATTTAATTTGATTACATATCGTGTATTTTATCCATATAATATCAATATTATATGTGTATATACATTAAATAATTTATATATATATATATATATATATATATATATATATATATATATATATATATATATATATACATTATTTAATGCATATAATCATATAATATTATAACATTATATATATTGTGTATAATTTTCAGTACCTATTTCAACAGTGCTCAATACGTGAGTAGAGATTAGTAGTAGTATGCAAATATATTTATGGCATTTAAACTGCACAGAAGCATACAGAGTATGACCAGGCTAAATGCACTTAGCTGAACTAACTATTAATAATATTAATTATAATAATAATAATATTTATTAATTATAATAATAATAATTATTAATATTAATAACTATTGTGTGGCATGGAACATTTGTAATAAAGGTTTAATTCCTCTTGTTTCAATCATTTAGACTTATAAAACACACTCTGTATGTAATATATATTACATACAGAGTGTGTTTTATAAGTCTAAATGAGATTATTGATTGAAATAAGAGGAATTAAACCTTTATTACAAATGTTAAGAAATCGTTAAGCAAACGGGAATAAATAAATCGTTGTTTGTCCTGTTATACACCACCACTCATTTGAGTGGAGCTTCGAGAAACCAAAAAATAGTCTGGAAACATTGAGAACTTAGTCTAAGGTACGAGAAGAGAAGTATGAAATAGAGTATGTCCAATAAGACTTTTCAGTTGTGGACTGCACGACCTGTGAATAACTTCCCAAATTCCTAAAGTTATGTCATGGAAACGTTGATAACTCAAAAACTATTTAGCTGAGCAGGCTGACATTTTGTATGGTTGTTACTGTTATCAAAGATCATCAAATCTTTTTCTATATATAAAATTTGGAAAAATTGGACGTTCAAATTCCGTCAAAATTACGACCATGACCGAACTTTTTATAGTCAATGTCAGATAATATGTGGAATTTCATTGGCTATAATATGGGCCACCAAGTAGCGAGTTTCTTCGTAAAACAGAATCGAACTTATCTTCAAAAGTGTGACTTTCACCCTTTCTGTGACCTTTGACATTTGACCTTTGAGATATCCCCAAATTAAATCAGTTCATGACCGATCTTTTGACTAAGTCAAGCGATGTGGATGCTCGGCTGTACACAAACTCGAGCGAAAACATAACCTCCTTGGTGGAGATCATAGCTTCACAAATTCGCTTTTTCGTGGTCGATATAATCATCTTCAGAAGGCTAGTTGAAATGTTATTCTACGTAAAGGTAGCTTCACAAAGACTATGCACTGTTGACGCCTATTTCTGTAGACTTTCTTGGTTGTGTTGAGGGCCTTGAATAACCTCACCCCAGACAACGGACACCAAGAACGGCAGATCGAATTTGGCCCGTTACACGAGTCACAGTTCAAAACGTGATAATTTGGCAAATAAGTGAATTATGAATAGTAAATCAGCGCAAACCATTGTTTGCTAACACCGATCAGCTCATTTATAACCTGTAAAAGATACACAAGAATCGATTTCTGCGTGCTGTTAGAAGCATGGTGGCTTTCTCATATTCCTGTTTTTTGTTTGTTTCTGTTTTATTCGTCACCCGGCTAGGTAAACTGGCTAACCTGGTTGGAAAAGAAATCGGTTTTATTAATTAATTTGTTCAAATCTCCCTCTACCTTTACTGATATAGAACAGTCAATGGATCTATCAACACAATGTATGATTGGCTGGAATGTTAAAATGGGATCGGTAAACGCTGAGTAATTGAGAAATTGTAATTCAACCAAAACTGAAGCTGATGTTACTTTTTATTGGATCCTATCCCTATTCATCTAATGGAACACATGATAGGCCTAATGGACATCGTCATGGACTATCAAATCGTTTACACAGAGTTCAAATCCTATCACACCTTATGTGATCATACTATCGTTGGGAAAGCGATCTTGTTGTTGTTGTTGTTGTTGTTGTTGTTGCTGCTGCTACTGATCTTTACGGCATGTCAGTTATCGTTGGGCCATTTAATGTCGAAATCGTATAAATGTTTTTATATGCGATTGATTTGTAAGTTCATTTTAATTTAAAGTTTTTTTTTAAATAGAGCACCTTCGTCTTCCCACATAGTCACCCATTTTATAACTAAAATAATCTATGGTCGGTTAGCGTTGGTTGGTTAGCGTTGGTTGGTTAGCGTTGGTTGGTTATATTGGTTGGTTAGCGTTGGTTGGTTAGCGTTGGTTGGTTAGCGTTGGTTCGTTATATTGGTTGGTTTCGGCATTAAAGGATTTCCTAAAGATGTTGGCTATTTTCATCATTGGCGTTCGTTGTATGGTTGTCTTCCCTTTTATTCAAATTTTTCCTATTTTTCTAGTTTTATTGGGGCTTTTCCTAGTGCCTCTACAATTATTGGTATCATATTGATTTTCTTCCTGTTCCACATTCCTTTCAGTTCTATGTCAAGTTCAATGTATTTGCCTTATTTTTTTGCCTCCTGGATCTTCATCCTGTGAATGCTGGGACGATAAAATTAATCTACGATTGGGCAGGTTTTTCCTTATTGTGGACTCTTATCATGTCCGGTCTCTTTGCTTGGACGACTTTGTCTGTGTGTAACTCTATGTCCGAGAGGAATTTGTGATTTTCATTTTCCAATAATGTCTCTGGTTTGTGTCTATATCATTTGTCTGCTCAAATTCTATACGTTTGTAAGATTGTTTTTATTGATTAAATTTCTTTTTTCAAACACTATACACCTCCATCACCCACTTAGATCTATATAGAAAAACAGTCTCCTCCATTGGTCAATGGAATCTATCAGCGTGATGTATAAATGCTTGGAATGTTAAAAGAGGATTGATAAATGCCGAGCAATTGATTCAAATTCTAATCCAACTAAAACTGACATTAGTATTACTATTTATTTGCCTTCTATTTCATATTCATCTAATGGGGGGAACATCATAGGCCTAGAGGACACCGACATGGATTATGGAATCGTCTACATTGAGGTTAAATCTTATCCAACTTAATGTTGTTATGCTATCGTTGGGAAATTACGTTTTTGTTGTTGGCTTTTATGGCATGTCAACAATCGTTGGGTCATTCGATGCCGAAATCGCACATGTTTTTGTATCGATTTATAGATTCAATTCGATTTAAAGAGATTTTCGTACATATAGCACCTTCGTCTTTCCACATGGTCAACCATTTAGTATGTCCAGCCACAATGTCGCTTAACTTAGGTGATATTACGAGAACCGATATGTCAACGTGATTGGCAAAGCTATGGAATCTCAATTTCTACAATGCGCAAAATAGATTAGAAAAATACCCGTTACAGGACAGTTTTTCACCACTTTTATGTCTCCTTACGAAGATTAAAATCAAGATATAATACTACTAAACATTATGTCTAGAATCCTTATTCCAATTTGGAAGGTGGATATTGACAGATCGACGAGAGAAAGCAGCTTTTGCCTGCCATGTAGGTTTGTTCAATTTCCTAGTTATATTTTTCGAGTTGTCGATTGCGCCAGGTATATTTACACAGTAAAATAGTGCTGGAAGTGTTTGATCGACTAAGGGGCAATAGGTTGAAAGTGAAACTGCCCTAATTCTGAAAAACAAAACCAAGTATTTAGGGTTCGTAATAAATGAGGAAGAGATAAAACCCGACATAGACAAAATGGAAGTCATTGGGGCTATACCTGAGCCTAAGAAAGTGAGGCAAATGAGGGGATGTATAGGGTTCCTCTAATAGAGTTAACCAAAATGTATGCTAGGTTTACGTGGATGAATGATTATTAAAGGATTTTTGACAGCCTCAAAGAACAGTTGACCGTGGTGTCTCTGATGAGGTAGCCCGTTCTGAGTACTCTTGATACTGTACACTGATTGATCAGTGTATAGGTGCCGTCCTCACCCAGCCATGTCCATCGCAGGACAGATTGGTGTCAGGGATACTGGCTGTATTCCTTGTCTTTTCACCGACACAATGCAGGTAAATAGCGGCTATTTTTTGCATACTTTATTTTGGAAAATAGATATAAGATATTAAACGTATTGAAATATTTCAGTTCATTTTTTCAGTCAAAATCTCATTGTACTTGAGTTTCCATTTAAAGACAATTTAATTTTCATATTACTCTACAAAATGGTATTGAACAATTGGATTGGATTCGATTAAATACTAATAAATTATAACTCAATATATAAACTATGTAATGATTTTTTAAAATTTAAATTGTTTAAAAATGTATTATTATTATTATTATTATTATTATTATTATTATTATTATTATTATTATTATTATTATTATTTGTACTCACTAGGAGTTATCACACAAGTCATCATCAATGATCGCTTACCGACAACAACCGGTGGTGTTCCCTGGATTATGAGTGACAACAAGCCTCCCAAATTTCCAGTACTCTCCACCTCTTTTCGATACCCACCGCAAATGACTTTGCGGTATCGCAACAGTGGCCTACCATTGATTTCTCGCTGGTAACGATCATTGGTCTCCTTTAGAATTTGGGTGGCAATAAGCCACCCCAAGCTACCAGTACTTTCCGCATTCTTCCAGCAGAGGTCTGATTAGTGCTCTCCCTCTTCGCTCTTCCTATCCTCCTTGACCCTTGACGACCATCTTGTGTGGCATAAGCCAAGTATGGTGTCATCACTTTTTTAGTGGACAGTTTATGCGATTTCTTGCAGTTTCTGTATCTTGGGATCATGTGGTAGTGTTCTTCTTGTGGTTTTGTTTTCTTCCTGTTGTAACATCTATGTGACTGGTTACCATTTATAGTTTATGCGGGTTGGTTTCCGCATTCGAGGATTTTCCTTAATATTGCAGCTGTTTTTATCATTGCCGTTCTTTGTATGGTCTCAGTGATCCCTTCGATTCCAATTTCTCCCAGTCTTTTTCCAGTTTTTTTACTGTTCCTAGTGCTCCTACGATTATTGGTATTATATTGACTTTCTTCATGCTCCA
Organism: Sepiola atlantica; assembly: GCA_963556195.1. Lineage (NCBI taxonomy): Eukaryota > Metazoa > Mollusca > Cephalopoda > Sepiida > Sepiolidae > Sepiola > Sepiola atlantica. The sequence continues at coordinate 68,228,328 of OY744536.1, read as the reverse complement.
TATCCCTTTCAATTCTCTGGCAAGTTCCGTGTTTTCTAGTCTCCTTGATCTTCACTCTATGGTCTGCTGAAACGGACAAAATCTAAGACTTGGCACGATTTTCCCTTCTTGTTGACTATAATGACATCCGGTCTCCTTGCTTGTATGAGTTTATCTGTTTGCCCCCCCCATTTCCCAGAGGATTTTGTGATTTTCTGTTTCCAGTACTGTCTCTTGTTTATGTTTGCACCATTTGTCTGCGTATTCGAAATACAGTCGTTGGCATAGTTTCCAGTATACTGCTCTCTCCACGCAGTCGTGTCTGTTCTTGTACTCTTTTTTGGGCTAGTTTGCTGCATTCACTTATTATATGATTAACTGTTTCGTCTCTTTGTTCACGTAGTCTGCATTTACTGTTTTCCTCTGTTTTATCTATTTTAGTTTTAATGTAGTTAGTCCTAATCGCATTGTTCTGTGCAACTGTCAGTAGAGATCCAGTTTCTTAATGTCCTTTTCTTAGCCATACACAGGATCGTTCGTGAATCGTTTCTCTAGTCATTCTTATGAAACGTCCATGTAGCTACTTTTATTCTTCCCATTTTTCTTTTCTTGTCTTTTTGTTTCTGGTTTCGGTGTTTAACGACTTGTTCATTAGGACGGTGTCCCTTGCTGCAGTGATCCGCCTTTCTGTGTTCTGAGTTATGTATTTCTCTAGCTCCCTTTTTGTATTTTCCACACAGTCTTCTATACTTACCAGTCTTCTCCCCCCCCCCCCGTTTCATTTCACGTAGAGTCTGTCCGTATTGTCTTTTGGGTATAACACGTTGTGCATTGTCATTAATTTTCTAGTCCTCTGGTTAAGGTGCCTGAGTTCTTCTTTTGTCCTGCCTATGAATGGTCCAGAGTATCTTATTACTGATACTACCCAGGTATTTATTTTTTACCAGATTTCTGCTGAGTTTCTAAGAGTTTCTTTGTTCTCCTCAGGTATTCTTTTCTAATCTTCTCTTTCATTTCTTTAGCTTTTATGGTGTCTTCTTCCAGAACTCTCAAATCCTGTTCCTCTAGCACCCTCATCTCCTCTTGGTTGGGCAGTTCCATGCCCTCTGCTGTCTCCAGTTTTACATTTTTCATCTCTAGCAGTGTACTTCTCGATTCTAAATTCAATTAGAATGTTCTGGCTGAAGATTCTGGTCGTATTTATCAGCTTTTCCAGTTGTTTTTTGCTTGTTGCAAATAGTTTCAGGTCGTCCTTGCACATGAAGTAGGTTTGTTCTTTGTTCTGTGTCTGTAAATATTTATCTGGCATCACATTTACTGAGTATGAAGTTGGGTGGCATCATGGCGATGATAAATATTAGTGCTGATAGTAGGTCTACTTAGAAAATGCTTCTCTGTATTTTTACCTCAGTCAGGTGTTGTCCTCCAGCTGTCATTTCTAGTCTCAATGTTCGCATTGCTTTCTTAATGAGATTAATAATCCTGTCTAGTATCTTGTACATTTTTAAGCATTCAATTATCCATGCTTGGGGGATATGCCATGGATATGTTCTTTTTCTGCTTTTTACCTCCTTCAAGATCTTTTGATCTATGTATAGCAGATCATGCGTCCCTCTTTTCCTTTTCCGTCATCCTTTTAGTTCCTCGGGAAGCAGTCAATGATTGTTAAGGGAGTGGTAGATTTGTTCCCTCAGTTGTACCGTTAGGAGTTTCCACATTGTTGGTAAACAGGTTATCGGTTGCTTGGTATCCTTCCTTTTTTGCGTCTTTTTATATTAGCGTTATCCTTTTTTTGGTCATCCAATTTGGTACGTCTGTTTTGTGGATACATCCTTTCAGTTTCTGCGCTAGCCTTTCATGTAGGGTCGTGCATTTTTAAAACCAGTACACATGTATTCCATCATTTCCTGGTACTTTCCAGTTTGCCATTTTCTTTAGGGTTGTCTTAATCGTTATTTCATTAATTTCAGTTTCTGCTCCTTCTTCAATTTTCTGTAGTTCATCTTTCATGTTTTTCAGCCATTTGGCACTTTTGTGATGTTTTTGAGGCTTTTCCCATAACTTGCCCCATACGTGTTTTGTCTCTGTCGGGTCCGGTTGTTCTGTCTTTCTCCGTTTACGTTTTTGTGCAACTGGCTTTCAATGTTTTCAAAGATCCTGTTCTGTTTGTGCTGTCCAGCTTTGTATCTGTATCGTCTCAGTCTTCTTCTGTTGCTATCTTTTGTTTTAGTTCTTCATATTTCTTATTTAGTTTTTCATTTCTAGTCATATTTCCGCTCTTCGATCGTTTCATGTTCTCTTTCATCCTGCTTACGGTTGTAGCTTCTTTTCGAAGTTTGGTGATCTCGGTTTCCAGTCTGATTTCCCATCCAGGCTTTGTCGGTCCATTCTTTTGGCCAGTCTTTTTTTCTCTTTTTATTTTCATAGTTATTGATTTTACCTCTGCATACATCAAGTTGTTTAGTTTATGATAGTATATGTTGGAATGTACGCGACGAGTCTGTGTACTTCGTCTGTTTCCAATTTTAATTTCTTCCAATCTTCGTTCCTTGGGGATGGGAATTTTGTTTTGTTCTCTAGTATGAAGCGATTTTCTTCGACCTCCTACGTTTCAGTATTTACGTTTTGCCGG
>OY744536.1:68158217-68220717 GCA_963556195.1 Sepiola atlantica | reverse complement strand
GCTAAAAAGTTAAATCACATCGTTTAAACTTAGCTGAGGGTTTTAATCTACAAATCTATCAAAGTTTGTTGTTAAAATTATTGAAGTCTCCGAGTAAAAACATTGTTTTAAGTATACCCATCCCCAAGGAAGTGGTGTTTTGATATAAATATAGTTTGAATAAATGAAAAAAAAAACTTTCGCATTTATTCATTTAAAAGACAGAAAAAAATAAGTTAAACAAATATGACTCCATTTTTTAAAATATTTCAAAAGCTCTTTATCTTTCTCCCTTTCTCTTCCCTGGTCACCCCATTTTACTGCCCCCATTCCCCCAATTGCCACCTTCTCTTCCGTTGCCCAGGGCAAAAGTATGATATATTTCTATTAAAAGTACCACTTCTATCTGCGCTTTCTATATACGTATATAGTATGCGCACCGGTGCGGGGATAGGTACGTATATAGTATGCGCACCGGGGCGGGGATTGGTACGTATATAGTATACGCACCGGGGCGGGGTTTAGGTACGTATATAGTATGCGCACCGGGGCGGCAATAGGTACGTATATAATATGCGCACCGGGGCGGCAATAGATACGTATATAGAATGTGCACATGGGGCGATGATAGGTACGTATATAATATGCGCACCGGGGCGCAAATAGGTACTATTTTTACACTTTTATTGTCATTAAGGGTATGACTACATATCAACCAAAACATTTCATTATCACATCACTACAGTATAAATCTCTATGCATGAGTGGATGAAGTGTGTGAGGTGCGCTGAAGAAAAATTCCTACCAATAAAATACATAGCCCTGTTGTGCTCGCATACCCTTAATGACAATGAAAGTGTAAAAACTTGGGAATTTCCTTGCTTTTGTACATTTAGTATATATGAATTTTCATCTTAACTCTATTAAGGGCATATGATTTCAGTATACTGGCATTTTTTATGGAATATATATATATATATATATATATATATATATATAAATGAATAAACGCGAAATATTTTCCATTTATCTCATGTTTATATCAAAACACGTGACTCTTATTTAAGTTAATTGTACATTTATGTAGTTTCAAATACATTATATATAGCCAACAGAACACTGTGTAAACACATTCATCCCGTTGCTTCATTAGCATAATAATTTTATAAATACTTTCTAATAAATTAATATTTTGAACAATTCAGTTCTATTTTCGTTTTACAGTTTTCTTTTATACTTCCGAAGAAGGTATCTAGTACCGAAAGTACTCAAGTTCAAACGAAAAAAAAAAAGTTTTTAAGATAAATAAATAATTTATTTAAAAAAAATAAATTTTGAAAAAAAAATCACCATTTGGATTATTCTTTAATCAACACCTTGGATGTCTTGCCTGGAGCTATTTTTTGTATAGTTTCACTAAATAGTATGTTTTGGGCCGATATATTTGATGTTGTATATACATTTATATATTTTTCTCTATATATTTTTTAATATATTTTTTAAAGTTTAATGTTTATTACCTGCAGTAATATCATTGCGGTATAGGTCATCTGGGGAGAAGATTTTCTTTGAAAACTCATGAGTTAAGGACTTTAAAGAACTTTGCCTGAACTTTGAATTGTAATAAAATTTGATTCGTACCTAATTTTATTCTTTCACTTTATCTATTGCTATTAATTCTCTATCCAGTATATTGAGCATTATTCTTATCCGGATGTCCACTAATTGAAGATATTAGTTGCCTTTTATATCTTTTGTTGTATTAACCTTATATATATATATATATATATATATATATATATATATATATATATATATATATATATATATATATATATATATATATATATATATATTATACATACTGTATTTCCCCATAATAATAATAATAATAATAATAATAATAATAATAATAATAATAATAATAATAATAATAATAATAATTTAATGTGGTTGCTATGCAGCAAGAGAATGCACTACTACTACTACTACTACTACTACTACTACTACTACTACTACTACTACTCCCACATATTTTAATGACTATTAAAACATATTTTAATGAGGAAAACTATTAAATCTGGAAATGAAGGCTAACATGTGAAGAAAGAAATATCTACCATAAAAAAAGTAGGTGGGTGTTATCTCATCTTTGAAAACATCTAAATAAATATTTGCCTCCCCACGGGGACAAAGTCGTACACAAGATCAGTTTTTTAATGTGAGAAAAATCCAACTACTTCAAAAACGGGCGCTCTGCTAAAAAAAAAAATTTCCGCAGTCTAAAAAGATTTCTCCTCCTCTGTAATATATACTACACTTTGATCTAGACCGAAAATATGTTTGCACATGTTTACAAATCCACTGCAAACCAAAGCTACTGGCAAGAGCCTCCTCTCTCCCTCTCTGCTGTTTACTGCCCGCGGTACCTAGGCACAAATAGAACTTAATTTCTCCCGTATCACATGATAATTCCCGATGGTCTTGGGGATAGAGCGAAAGCATGCGGAGTCTTAGTTTACTCTGTAAATCGGGTTATCGCTCTGTGACCGTCTGAAATTGTTACTTCCTACATTGATTAGAGCGAAAGCTTGAAACACCGACAGATGTAGGTAAAAATGATTTAATATTTATTTATAAATAAATAAATAAATAAATATATATATATATATATATATATATATATATATATATATAGATATATAGATATATATATATATATAAGTCTTTAGTCGAAACACGTAGGCATATATGTAGCTTAAGTCTTTCTCTTCCTACCCTCTCTCTCCCCTCTCTCTTTCTCTCTCTCTCTCTCTCTCTCTCTCTCTCTCTCTATATATATATATATATATATATAGAGAGAGAGAGAGAGAGAGTGGGAGAGAGAGAGAGGATTATGTTACATAAATACCTATATGTTTCGACGAGAGACTTATTCAAATAGTGATGAAACATGACAAGACAAAATGTTTGTGTGAATAAAAAAATAATACTAAAATACAGCTCTACTTGTTAGTGGGCACTATTACATAAACACAGTAGGTTTATCGGGTTCTTACAAGAACTATATAGAGAATTCTGTAAGGGGAATATTAAAACTTTCTTACTAAAACAATCTTGCTTTAAGTAGAACGAACACTCAAGAATATTACGATTTTCGTTAAATGAAAAATAAGAATATTTCGCTCTCCGTCTTATGGCTGTCTTAGCGGCCACGTGGGTTTTGGTGTCGTATGATAGTCAAAGTTGGCTTTAGTCTGGTGTTCCAATCCTGCGACCGGTGGTATAGTTAGATATAGCCACACTGATGAGTCTTATTTAATAGATATTTATGTGGATATAAAAACTATTTATTATAAATAATTATTTACAGCTCCCTGGAAGTCAGAGCACTCTGCAAGGGAGCTATTAAAAGCTTCTAATTTTTGTTTACAAAAAGAAACTCGTTAATAGAATAGGTGAACATAATTTTACCTGATATTTAAGATTTACGCACACACACACATTTACAGCAATATGCCTACAAAACGGATCTGTTAAACATGACATAGTGATATGAGACAAAACAGGAAAAGTAGCAACCCTAGTGGAAGTTAGTTCCCTCTAATTATGTTTGCTGAGAAGAAGAAGATAACTAAATATCAAGGTCTTATGTACGACATGAAAAAAACTGGAATCTTAGGAAGATTTCGATCATTCCAGTAACCGGGCTCATGGAAAAGAATTTCAAAAACAACCTGGCGACCAAGTGCAAACAATTGCGCTTCAAGGGACGATAAGAATCTTTAAAAGATCTCGGTTGGAGTGAAATAGTGGGTGAATATGTGGCATCCAGTAGGATGCCCCATCCACAGCAAAAACAAAACGATAATACAATTTAATTTATATATATATATATATATATATATATATATATATATAATGTTGGATCTGTGAATGATGGAGTGTTTTTGTAGGAGTTATTTAGTAAGAAAGCTAAATACAATGCAGAGCAAGAATAAAATTAAAAAGAAAAAACTCAAACCAACATTTTCAAGTCATTTGTACTATAGTTTATTTCGTCACGTGAAGCGGCTCTTCAGGTGTATTTTACCACTCGTCTACTGAAAAATGAGAATAATTGACACCATTTTGTGAATCTCAGGAGAAGGAGCTAGAAGACCTACTCCTCTAACCCCTTCACCTGAAATTCACAAAATGGTGTCAGAGGAGTTCACTTTCCCTAAAAGGAAGAGTAACTCGTAGCAAACAGCAGTGGCCAAATCAGTCCCGAGAGAGATACCAAACCCCTCCCTCTCCAGTCGGTCACTGAACATATAATCGGATAAATGTATACATCAATGTAAAATCTACTAAAGTTGACCCGACGGGTCACAGGTCGTCTAGTAAAAAATTAAGACTTTTATATGGCCTTTTGATTTTAGTATATTAGACGGATCTAAATCGACCGCGCATTTCCATAGAACCGACTTACATGCTGCTATACATAATCTTTTTTTCTCGTTTTGATTTTGTGATGTCTGTTCTTCTTCTCACGTTTACTTGTTGGCCTGCGTGCAGGAATTGTTACGCTTTCAAATTACTAAATCTAGTTAAACGGGATTGAAAGTAACTTAAGAATATTCTGTTTTCGTATTGCCTCTATCAGTAATGACTCACTCGGATGATAGGATATACTGTTAAAATTCTATTCTTTTCGTTGACGTCATCGTAGCCCTATTCACCGTCACGTAACCCGACGATTGCCACGCGGAAATGGAGATGAGGAAGAGAAACGTTGACCCAATGTTATGAATCAATATTTCCCAACCTAATGGCCCACCTGGAATATTTACCTTATTTCTTTTAGTTTCATGCTACATCTGTATTCTCAGTGGGAAATAAAAGTTCTTCGATTTTGTGATATTCAACAGGACAGGCCAAACAATAAGGAACAGATAATACAGCAATACATACTTAGATTGAGTTTATTCACGTTAAGGATAATTCAAGAAAATAAGAACGCGAGAAGAATAGAAGAAAATGATCGAATGCACTGATAGAAAAGAACATGTGGTGCATTCAGTTTATTTACTTTTATTGATATTGTTACACAACGAAAAGGTCTGTATGAAGATCTTTTACGGATCTGTGCTTTGGTGATACCAAAAGTAATAATAGATTATTATTATTATTATTATTATTATTATTATTATTATTATTATTATTATTATGATTATGATTATTATTATTATTATGATTATGATTATGATTATTATTATTATTATTATTATTATTATTATTATTATTATTATTATTATTATTATTAGTATTATTATTATTATTATTATTAGTATTATTATTATTATTATTATTATTAGTATTGTTGTTGTTGTTGTTGTTGTTATCATCATCATCATCATCATCATCATCATCATCATCATCATCATCATCATCACCACCACCATCACCACCACCATCATCATCATCATCATCATCATCATCATCATCATCATCATCATCATCACCACCACCACCACCACCATCATCATCATCATCATCATCATCATCATCATCATCATCATCATCATCATCATCATCATCATCATCATCATCATCATCATCATCATCATCATCATCACTACTACTACTACTACTACTACTACTACTACTACTACTACTACTACTACTTTTACTATTACTATTATTACTACTATAACTACTACTACTACTACTACTACTTTTTAGTAAGAGGCAATAAGTCTTTGCTGACCACCGTTTTTGTTGGGCAGGAGTAATAACGTTCTTTTGGTAGGGATAATAACCTTTTCGGATATATAAATAAAGTCGAGGCCAAATACAGCAAATTGTTAAAGATTTTCTTAATGATGGGAAACGTGTAAAAATATTGTAAATAAGAATGTTTTATAAGATAAATAAAATATCCGTTCCAGGACAGGTAAAATTAATACTCTGAATAGAACAGCTTGCACCACTTTCATGTCCCGTTAGGAAGATTAAAATCAGTATATAATGATACTAAAACTTATGTCTAGAATCCTTATTCCAATTCCTATCAAAATCCATTACATAATTTTAGTTCTAGAAAAAAAATGAAATTCAGAGAATCTTACTTAATTAGCATTTAATTACGATGGATCAACTCTGAAATATTTGAATTTTCAAATGAGAGGTTCTGTCCATAATGTGCCCCCTAAAATTCCTATAAAATACCCCAACGAAACTGAAATTTGAGGAATATTTATTAATATATATCTAGTACATATTTATTAATATATATCTAGTACATATTCATTAATATATATCTAGTACATAGTATTAAAATATATCTAGTACATATTCATTAATATATATCTAGTACATAGTATTAAAATATATCTAGTACATATTCATTAATATATATCTAGTACATAGTATTAAAATATATCTAGTACATATTCATTAATATATATCTCGTACATAGTATTAATATATATCTAGTACATAGTATCAAAATATATCTAGTACATAGTATTAATATATATCTAGTACATATTCATTAATATATATCTAGTACATATTCATTAATATATATCTAGTACATAGTATTAAAATATATCTAGTACATATTCATTAATATATATCTCGTACATAGTATTAATATATATCTAGTACATAGTATCAAAATATATCTAGTACATAGTATTAATATATATCTAGTACATATTCATTAATATATATCTAGTACATAGTATTAATATATATCTAGTACATAGTATTAATATATATCAAGTACATATTCATTAATATATATCTAGTACATATTCATTAATATATATCTAGTACATATTCATTAATATATATCTAGTACATAGTATTAATATATATCTAGTACATAGTATTAATATATATCTAGTACATATTCATTAATATATATCTAGTACATAGTATTAATATATATCTAGTACATAGTATTAATATATATCTAGTACATAGTATTAATATATATCTAGTACATAGTATTAATATATATCTAGTACATATTCATTAATATATATCTAGTACATATTCATTTATATATATCTAGTACATAGTATTAATATATATCTAGTACATAGTATTAATATATATCTAGTACATATTCATTAATATATATCTAGTACATAGTATTAATATATATCTAGTACATAGTATTAATATATATCTAGTACATAGTATTAATATATATCTAGTACATAGTATTAATATATATCTAGTACATATTCATTAATATATATCTAGTACATATTCATTAATATATATCTAGTACATAGTATTAATATATATCAAGTACATATTCATTAATATATATCTAGTACATAGTATTAATATATATCTAGTACATAGTATTAATATATATCTAGTACATATTCATTAATATATATCTAGTACATATTCATTAATATATATCTAGTACATAGTATTAATATATATCTAGTACATAGTATTAATATATATCTAGTACATATTCATTAATATATATCTAGTACATAGTATCAATATATATCTAGTACATAGTATCAATATATATCTAGTACATATTCATTAATATATATCTAGTACATATTCATTAATATATATCTAGTACATATTCATTAATATATATCTCGTACATAGTATTAATATATATCTAGTACATAGTATCAAAATATATCTAGTACATAGTATTAATATATATCTAGTACATATTCATTAATATATATCTAGTACATATTCATTAATATATATCTAGTACATAGTATTAATATATATCTAGTACATAGTATTAATATATATCTAGTAAATAGTATTAATATATATCTAGTACATAGTATTAATATATATCTAGTACATATTCATTAATATATATCTAGTACATATTCATTAATATATATCTAGTACATAGTATTAATATATATCTAGTACATAGTATTAATATATATCAAGTACATATTCATTAATATATATCTAGTACATAGTATTAATATATATCTAGTACATAGTATTAATATATATCTAGTACATATTCATTAATATATATCTAGTACATATTCATTAATATATATCTAGTACATAGTATTAATATATATCTAGTACATAGTATTAATATATATCTAGTACATATTCATTAATATATATCTAGTACATAGTATTAATATATATCTAGTACATATTCATTAATATATATCTAGTACATAGTATTAATATATATCTAGTACATAGTATTAAAATTTCACAAAAATCGGAAATTTCACGAATGGTTTCCACCTCGTTTTTACCCCTTTTGCACCAAACTAAATAAGCATAGTAGCTGTGATCGACCATTTATAATGATCTGTTAATTAGTTTAAGAGTGAATCCTGTACATAAAATATATAAACATATACACAGACCTAACTGTATATAAATAGAGATTATACAATTTCATCCAATCTAATACATGTTCCATAAACTACGACTACATAAATCGGCTAAAGGAATTCAATGCATACATCCGTGTACAATCTACGAACGTTGAAATGAATTACTTTGAACTGGCGCAGCGATTTCATGTTTGGTTTGTCTTGTAAATAATCTGGCCAGATGTTTATAAAGTCATGGCCAATGGCCATCACACTCGACGGAATGGACACGTCATTATTTGTTGACTTGCTTCATTCACGTGTTGCCATTCGTTACTTCGATTCTATTTCAGAAAAAGGGTACCCACCGGATGCACCACGTGAAAGTTGCCAACATCCCCTACTGAAAGTCGTTCAATAGCTTCGGCAGTACTCGATCAGGGCATGCCGAGTTCGCAATCGTCACCAGTAACCACAACAAAAGTGCCATTTGTTAGAGTTGTTGTGTAAGCCGATGTTAAGTCTAATTGATTGCATTTTCTGGTTCAAAACACAAATAAATGGAAAAGATAAAATCTGTAGTCATTGTTTAAAATTGATTTTTTGTTCTGGTGTAACAGATTTAAGGAATAAATTAAAATCAATCGTATGAAAATAATGACATCAAAGGTTAGTGTATTGAGATGTGACTGGCATGAATATATTTCTCGATGAAAATGTGATTTTTCAATGTTTTCATGACATTTTCACGCCGATAAAATACGTTTACATACAATTCTTTTGCTCGCCTTACATTTCCTTTCTAATAAACTCCACAAAAAGACCAACAGGTTCAGAACATGTTGCATTGTGTCCGGATGCAGCTCTTTAGTGACTCAATATTTAGAGCTTGCAAAACAATTTATTTAACTTGATGAAGCTACTCTATATTAATAAAATTGTGTGATCACTTCTCGTGTGTTTCGCCTCTACGTGACTTTCATATGATTATTTTTTCATTTACTATTAACTGCTTATTTATAAACGAAAAATGCAATAGCGTAAAGTGCCAGAATTATTATTTTTTAAATCCTATTTAAAAACAATAATTCATATACGAAATTAAATCCACTACAGTACATTTCGGCTTCTTCGTAAACAAGTCAGCCATTTTGATATTTTGTTAATAGTTGTAAAAACAACAACAGCAAATTACTTTGTGACACTACGAAATTTAAAAGGAATTTGGAAGTATTTAAACTGTCGAATAGAGTCATTTCTGGCTATGAAATTCTTAGTTCATCTTCATGTATCAAAAGATTAAAAGTTTATTTACCTCCAATAATTTTATAAATAGAAGTTAAAACAACATTAGCGTAATAAAAATTAGTTTTACTTCCATAACAATTAGATTCAGTTAATAATTTAATCGCCACACGATAACATAATAAGTTACATTTAATTTTAAAAATCCTGTTTCAAATATAATAATTTGGTAAACATTACAAAGAGCATAGTTTTAAAGGCGAACCAAAAATGAAAGTAAAAGGGTTAGGTCGAGATTATTACTGATAGATTTCATGGGAACTTGCAGGACCTAAAGGTGAATACGTGTGACATCTCACAACAATCAAAGGATATACCTTTTCTTCTTTTCTACTGATGAGTTACCAGTTATCAGGGATAAAATCCACTCAAGGGTAAAGGTTGATGACCTGTAAGGACGGTTTATATATATTCTGAAACTTTATTAAGCTGAATTAAAACAAATATTTATCAATGAGTCAGCAAGAATATAGGTTAATGAAATAGATAACTTGTCAGTTGAATAGTGATGAATATTATGAGATGATTGAAAATAATGCATGTAATTAATACAATTTGATTCCTTATGAATAGTGTTTATTGACATCGGATTTGAATCGCTCATGTTGTAGCCCTGAGAGAAGACATCTTGTGGCAACATGCTCCATAGATGTGAAGTTCTTAGAAAGGTACGTTCCTTGCAGTGGTGGTAATAAAACGAGTTCTTTCTGTGAATGGTTTACAAGGACGAAACAGATATTAAAGCAGATGGCCGAACAGTCTTGGCCCATGGTGTATATTCTAAGCTGTACTGGCTGAGGGGAAAATGGTGACACTCAGGCCACATGTGTTCCTGTGAACATGCAGAAGTCTGGTAATGTCCGGGCCAAATCTTTGATTGTATGCGCCAAAGACTCAAGCATAAGTCCTAATATTTAGAAATATGAGAAAGAGAGACAGATTTTCATTTGCAAGAGCTTACAGATTTATCTAAGTTCATATCGAGTGTGATGTATAGTGACACTCTTTATCACGATGACCTTTGACCTCACACTGCACAGACAAAGAAAGGTATCATACTGATTAATGAAAAGAGGTCATAGAGAAAAGTGGTGACTACATTAATAATTAAATGAATCAGATATTATTTATTTTATCGGATTGGTGAACCTAAAAACGAACAGAACGTTCATGGAGAACTGACATATTTACGTCTGGTGGAAAACTATCAGACATCGATCTTTTTATTTTTTGTAAATTAATTATTTTTTCTTTCGACAAGTTTTAATTTTGGGCCATAGCGCTTACGACAAGTTCGTCACCATGGTATGCGTTTGTTAGAAGAGGTTCATGGTGGGTTCATCTTGTTGTCATTGATTTTTATGATAGTTGGAAAGTTTGGGAACTCGTTTACATCCATGAAACACATGCACATGAAGCACAAGATCAAGCGGCTAGTATTACCGCGAATCAATGAGAACATCTATACATATTCGTATCTATGTCAGTACAAAATAGCCTCAAAATAGGGATTCCAATAGACTGCAATAGTACATTATTTCCTACTATAAACAAATTCAAAAATAAGATTTTCAATTACTGCTAGTTCGTGTTAAACTAGACTTGCATTTTTTATTACACCAAAAACCCTTTTCTCCGTAAAACTAATAGTTATTTTTACACCATTTAAAAACTATTATTTAATTTAATTTCTTTATCAGGGATTGGGTTGAATTTTGTAACCTAAGTGATGCACTAGTGTGTTGAAATTATAAATAGATTTTAAGGGGGCAAATGGAGCATTATAGGAGTAACCAGGGAGCGTAGTTTAAAGGTGAGACTAATGGAATCTATGAGAAAAATATTGTCGGTAGAGCGAAGCGCATACAGAGTCAATGGATCGAATACAAGGGAGATAAAAAAGCAATGGATGAGTGTGTACGATGGTTGGCAAATAATTGAAAAAAGGGGAATAGGAATTAGAGTGTTGAAGTAGAAGCGGTTAAGGATTAGTGGAGTTGGGGGGAATAATATTAGTTCTCAATTTACATTAAGTGTGATGGGTTAATAGAGTTTTTAGGTGTACAGGGGAGGATACGCTATGTTATTGGGTTGGTTATTTGTAAGGTTGGAAAAGTTAAGAATTAAAAAATTAAAAAATTATAGAATTTAAGAATTAGTCTAATGCTAGAGAGGGGGTTGTTGGCTGGGAGGAGGGGTGTCAGAGGGAGTAATGAAATTTATGTATTTAAATTTTCGCTTGTGTCTTCAATTTGAGATAAGTTCATTTTTAGAGTTAATAATATTTTTGCTTTTAGCTGCTGTTTCTAATGTACATAGTTGGCAGAAAGCGGATCCTGGAGTGTAGGATTTAGACCTTTTTAATATTGCTCAATGTAGGGAGTACGGAGTGTTTTTTACTGTTAAAGCTTTTTATTAGATTGGATCGAGAGGTACCAGTGACCTTATTATTGTGTTTGAAAGGGTAGATATGGTTTGAGATTCGGGTCTTGATGGGGGAGTGTATTTTGTATGGGGTTGTTATTATAGTTTTTGTGTTATTTATAGTATCGAGAATGTTTTGGGTTTGTATGTTCAAGTTCTGGGCCAAAGTTAAGTTGGAATTGTTATGTGGAGAAGATGAGATAATTTGAGGGGTGAGATCAAAGTTATTGTTAGTTAGCGGAGGTTGTTGGTTAGTGCAAGATGTGTTATTTACGGTGTCGTTTGGTACAGGGAGTTGGGGATGTGGAGAGCTATAGGGTGAGAGGAGAATTTGTATGTTCGTGTCTGTTTGCATAATAGTGTTTTGGGGGAATTTTTTTTAACAGTACAAGCAGTGATGAGGGTCACAATATTGAAAAAATAGAAAGAATGATTATCTGGAGTTCCTCCAATTCTATACTGAACAATTTTTGTGATCTGAAAAATGATCACATCAGTAAGAAAAAGCTAAACAGAAAAAGAAAATTAGAAACATTCCACTAAATATTTTCTATGCGTTTGACTTAAAAAATAATAATATTTCTGCACTAGTAACTTTGTTTGTTTGTATTTACATTATTTGTTTGAATTTATTTTGTTTTATTTTTTAAATTTATCGTTTGTTTTCATTTTTAAAACTAACTTATCATTTGTTTTTATTATTGTATGTTTACATTTTTAACATTATTCATCGTTTGTTTTTAATTTGTTAGTTTATTTAATTGTTTGTTCCCGAAATTCATAATTCAGTTTTTTGCAGTATTTGATCGTGAATTATTATTTTCTATAAATTTATATTGAATAAAGATCAGTTTCAGGATAAATCGAATTGTGCTCCTTTCTTTTCTTTTTTTACATGCAATTTTTAAAGTTTTCTAATGCTTTGTTTTAAATATTTACAATATCGTATGGTCAACATGTATTGATATTTTGGATAACTTTTGTAAAGGTGTTTTTTGTGTACAGGAAATAATACATTTGGAGCAAGCTTTCTAATAAAGTAATGGATTTATTATATTCCGCGATCATTAATTAATAAATACTGAAAATTTCATTAAAATTGGTTGATTTCCTGAATTTTGATGGATTATTAGTAAATGGAGAAGGCGAAATGTTTTGATATTTTGGATAACTGTTTTTTGTTTACAGGAAATAATACATTTGCACCAAGCTTTATAATAAAGTAATGGATTTATATTCCGTGATCATTAATTAATAAATATTGAAAATTTCATAAAAATTGGTCGATTTCCTGAATTTTGATGGATTATTTAATGAATGGCGAAGTCGAAATGCCTTCTTATTGTTATTACGACGGTCATTGTTTGACACGCAATGCAGTGACGTCATTTTCTAGCAAGTAGGCCTGTAGTAACTCTCGGTGGCCGTGGTAGAGACCAATACCAAACCCAGCAGAAGGCTGTAGGTGACTATCCCCCCCCCAATTGATCAGTTGACAGATTAGAATATTTAACTAACCTAATGACGCTCGTCTAGTCGTATTATCCGTGCAGTGCTAATTGTCGTTTCATTTTACAAGTTTAAGAGATTGAATCCAGACCCACCATTAGTATATCAATTATTTAGAAAAGAAGGTTAATCCATTAAATCCCTACATTTAATATGAAACTCGAAAATTAATCAGGCATCAAGAAAGGTCCAAGGTAAAAATATGCAGACACAACTCATCTGTAATATTTAACGATATATATATATATATATATATATATATATATATATATATATATATATATATATATATATATATATATATATATGCATGCACTTATGAGGTAAAGCAACCCGAAATGATATTGTCTGTAGGTATAAAAACACTTTAATATTAAACAAATATTTTTATAGTTAATGCCCCTTTAAGATTTAATAGTCTTAAAAGTAAAGCCCTGTTTGGAGTTACAAGATTATTGTCACTAGCGATTATGAAAAGTTCCGCTCGAGCGTCGAACACTTCCGACAACAAGGCGCTTGCCTCCCCCTCTCAAGTAAGCGCACGTTAATTTCAATTACTCTCTGTGGCGATTTCTCGCGGCTGCGTCGGCATAGGGGTTCGGCTCATGATTCTAGGCTGAATCTACGAACTGAGTTCGATCCCATGCCACTCCTGCACTGATAAGAGTAAAACACCAGGAACGATATCGTCTGTAGGTATAAAAAACACTTTTATATATAAAAATATATATTTATATTAATTGCCATAACTATATTTTCATAACTTACTACCTAGCTCTACTAACTGTTGAATACTGAAAATTGATACATAAAAGATTATATCTCCTTATAGCATTTTATGTGGATACATGAAATAATATATATATATGTATATATATATATATATATATATATATATATATATATATATATATATATATATATATATATATATATATATATATATATTCAAAGCTCTAGCAAGATAGAGCACTTCAAGTAAAGTTGACAACACGCTCTCAACGGCTTGCTAGATAACCGCCGTATTTGTTATTTAGATATTAATTTACTTCCCATTCCTAGACAATGCGTGGGAGCATTGATTCGAACCCCGGCTATTGAGTCAAACATGACTTTCGAATCGGAGTTCGAATCGTGTGACCGGCAGGGATTGTCTCGTCTCATACTGACGATTGCGGGTTTGGCATGAAAAACATGTGTATATTAATTTATTTTCAAATAATATTTATATATAAATCATTATACATGTATATATATTAATTTTCGAGTTTCAGATCGGAACTGACAGATGAAATTTTCGTGCTCGTTGTTTACCCTAGTAGTTGCTGTTCCTTCAGTGTGTGGGTATCGTGTAAAGAACATGTATTCGCTTGTTTAGTTAAGTGTACAAGAGTTTTATTGGTAGATTTGATATAAGTTGATGTAGAGAATAAGGTGTTTACTGGATGAGCCGCGGGTGCTGAAATTTACCTTTGATGCTTTTCATTTTCAAATGTGCAGTTCATAGACACGCCCTGGTTTCATTTGTTTGTCTACTTCACTTCCATAGACGAACATTTATCTGATTTTAAAATAGTATTTCGTAATCGTCATCTGCTTTTATAAACTTACTTATAATATTTGGTGTAGATAGCTTTCCGAACATGAGATCCTTTAAGATATGAGAATCTTTATATCTATTTTAACATTAAGACGGTACAGGAAAAAATTGTATTCAAGTCACCTCAATTACTTAGAGTGAAATGTGTTTTAGTGCATCGGGATGTGTGTGGGGATTACCCAGCAAATCATCATCCTTTTGGAAATTGACATGTTTACTAAAGGAAACACGGATTGTGCATTTAAACGTAAACATTTTTTCATTTCTTTTGATTTTTCTCTTGGAATAGAATTTTCAAAGTTCAGTTAGAAACATGACGATATCTTTCGCTCGACTTGGTAAAAAATGAAAAATAAACAATACAATCACAAAACTCCAGGACAACACCGGGTATGCACAGCTAGTAATATATAATATGACTGTATTTCTCTTACATCAAAAGTATTCAGGATGAAAATAATAATTGTAATCAGTGGCAGACAGAGGGGAAAGGGGATGAATCAGTGGCCACTGGCATCCAAATTGGAGTGGGGAGGCATCCAATCATATCCAAACTATCTTCCTTTCTCATAATATTTCTCAGTACTAGGACTTATGCTTGAACTTTTGGGGAATACAATGAAGGAGTTGGTCACTGGCATCACCATATCTCTACACGTCACTGATGGTAATTGATATACAACAAAAGATGAATTGTTAGATAAGAATAAAAACTATTCAACATAATCGATGTATGCTTCATAGTCCAGTCAAAATGTGGCTGAACCTCAAACAAATTGCTAACAAAGGTTTTTAACTTGGATATTGGGAATGAATAACCACTCTTTCAGATAAAAATAGTTTACCAAAATTAGCCTTGCGGAAATGGGTCAACGGGCGCCATCTTTAACATCCAACTTAATATTAAAATTTCGAGACACAAAATTCCTGATATTTCCTGACAAGTATGTCCATTATTCTTGACAATTTCTGACAAAAATAAACGTTTTTTCTAACAAAAAACCTTTATTAAATTAGGAATAAAAAAATTTTTTTGCATGAAAACCCATATAGGGCCTAGCCCAAGCCAGTTTGACATTTTTTTTGTGTTTTAAATTGTAATGATTAGGTAGCTATATGCTTAATAATGAACTAACACCAGAAAATTAATAGACCCTGCCATTGTTTTTAAAATTTATTATACAAATATGAATATAAAAGGTACAAAGACAGACTAAGTAGCCTTTTTCAAGGCAAAATTGTCACATTAATTCCTGACATTTCATAAAAATAGTTACAAAATAAGTACAAATTATAATAAAGGAATGGTCAGTTGGTCGAATGCTAGGGCAAGGCCCTTGCATAACCACCACAGAACAAGTTCATGAACGGACCAAAGAACATTTCTTGTCAAGAACTAGTCAAAGGTAACTTAATCATCATCAAGATCTGGCCGTGGTGAGTTGCTGCAGTGGAGGCCTTTGCTAGGGCGAATGAAAATTCTAAAAAAAAGCGCTCATGGTAGCGACAAATAATAAACGTACCGGTAAAACATCGGTGCACTATCGCCAGTAAAAACAATAACAACAATCAGCGTAACATTATAGGTGATAAAAGGTCGAGCATAAAATTTTACCCGTTCTCGGACAAGTAATGCTCTAGTATATATATATATATATATATATATATATATATATATATATATATATATATATATATATACTAGAGCAAAACCCGTCCAAGAACGAATAAAATTAATTCCACGACTTTTATGTCCCCTTACAAAGATTAAAATCAAGATATAATGATACTAAATCTTATGTCTATAATCTTTATTTAAATTTTGATAAACAAATCTATCACATGATTTTGATTCTAGAAACTGTCTAAAATTCAAGGCTTACGCTTAAGGAGTCTAAATAAGAAATTGAAATTCAGAGAATCTCTCTTAATTGGATGGATCAATGGTTCAATGCAAATAAGTAATATTTGAATTTCAAATGGAAGATTGTGCCTATATTATCCCCCAATCCTCTAAAATACTCCAAAGAAATTGAAATTTTGGGAATATTTTTTAAGTGATGTCTACTAAATAATGTTAACATTTCACAAAATCGGAAGTATTTTAACGAAAGGCTTCAACACTCTTTTTATCTCCCTTGGATGAAACTAAATATAGCCAACATTACGGCCCTTTACTCCTAGCAGCTGTGTTCGAAAATTCATAGTGATCAGTTAATTAGTTTGGGAGTAAAATCTGTACATCCAAATATTTAAACATATACACGTACCTATATATATATATATATATATATATATATATATATATATATATATATATATATATATATCATAATACAAAATGAAATAATAAAATAAGGTGCCAATCAAATTTTATTAGAATTAAATTTCAAGCAAAGTATCTTAACGTCCTTAACTCATGAGTTTTCAAAGATAATTCTTCTCTTCAGAGGACCATTACCGCAGTGACATTACTGCATGTAATAAAATTACACTTTGAAAATATATAAAAATATATACAAAAATACATAAAAGTATATAACATCAAATATATCAACCCAAAAACATACTTTTTTGTTAAATCTGTACAATCCATCCAAGTCATACAATTTAAAAACATATTGAGGAAAGATATCCAGGAGGTTGACTGAAGATCCAGGTAATGAGTGACAGTCCAAAAATGAAAAATGGAAAAATTGTGAGATGTGTCCGCAATCGATGCAGTGAAAAAGGCATCCAATCTGTCGATATAGGATGGCGTTTCTTTCTATGTTAACTTAGACATGTAACTTCCGCTCTGAGAACGTCGTTCGGATGAGTAGGCATCTAGCGCCTTTAGTATTCCTTTCTGAGCGGCGAGAAAAGGTTTTTCTTATTTGGCTCGCGGGAGAGTGAATACTTTCAAACTTTACTCATTGGAATTATCTTTGTTGGACCCGGGGGAAGAAATGACCGTGTTTGTCGGCTCAATTTAATTTTAGTTTTATTCAAATCGGATTTAACGGATTTTCCATTTAACCAGAAAATTTTTATTTGTACTGCTCTGATCAAATCATTGGAACCCTAAATTTTGAACAGTATGATTTCTACACATAGTGAGTTTACTGAACTTTTTATTTGAGTTTGTTTATTTATCGTTGTAATAATTAACATAAACATTGGGTGCATTTTTCACTGCATCGATTGCGGAAAGACGGCACTTTCGACCGATCCTAAACATACACTGGTGGTAAAATGTTTCTAACGAAAGAGTGCTCCAAAAGGCAAACTCATAACGCATGTGCGACATAGGAATACAACGTAATCTGGGGGAAGTCTTGACTACAGCCGTCTGCCCAAGCATTGCCGTTCTTTCAAATAAATGAGGGTAACCCCAGCATTGGGCGACCCGATACTGCCTGAAAAATAATCACTTACTAATTACGTACCTGCGATCCGCCAGAAAAAGAAAATACTTGTCGATTGTAACCGTATGTATTTTTTGTTGTTGGGAGGTTAATCCTTTTCGTCGTTTCTGTCTGGATGATTGGTAAATTGTGGTTGAGAGTTAGGCTCTTTGGCACAATGACCCTTTGGCTTATTTCAGAGTGAAGTATACTTCTGTTTATGCCTCCTCCTTCAGGAGGTTTATCGTCGGTCGCCCGAGGTGCCCCTACCGGTGAATGACGATGGACCCGATCACCGAAAAAAATTGCATCCATCAAAAGTGCCCCCTTAAACTGATGCCATGTTTAACTTTTTTGAAGCGGGAGGAGGCAGGTAAATATACTTGTTTTCAGCAACAAACCCAGTCAGGCAGCGGACGTTGTTTATGACAATTAATTAAATTACATTTAAAAGATCTACGAGGTTAACTTTACAAGGCATTGTTGCGATTTATTATTTCAGTTCAGGAATAAGGTAAGCCTTTTCCTATTCGAATTATCTTGGGATTGCAGGTATACGTTAATCATTATCGATAATACATTTTTATGTCTTTTAGTGTGTTGTCTCATAATGCAAGGACACATCAAATTTGCATTGGATTTGATCCATATATGATCTAATGAGCCACCAATTAAACAGGACTCCCTGAATTTATAATGATACTAAACCTTATGCCTAGAATCCGTATTCTAATTTTGATCAAAATCTATCACATGATTTTGATTTTAGCAAATGTCTAAAATTTAAGGGTGTTAACTTCTTAAAACCCTCTAAGCTAAATTTTAGACATTTTCTAGAATCAAAATCATGTAATGAATGTTAATCGAAATTATAATACGGATTCTACACATTAGGTTTAGTATCATTATACCTTGATTTTAATCTTTGTAATGGCACAGAAATGGGTGCAAACATGTTCAGTTCGAGGAATTATCTCTTACCAGTTCTGGGACATTGCATTACAAGGCATTTACCTCTACACAATCACGCCAACCTGAAATCCATATTTCCCAACCATTTCTACCATTTTTTCGTCGTGATGAGGCCCTAATTAAAGAGCCTTCGTCTCGAATACTTAATTCCCACTACTCCGAGGTTCACTTTGACCAGAAATGGAAATACCTGCTTAAATAGAAACTATCATTTACAGACGATGTCATTACAAAGTAGTTACACAACAAATGAATAAACCAATCATATACAAAACACATGCAACTTTGTAGTTGCTGAGGGGGATTAAATCACGCAACACTTTTTTAAATGAAAATTATTTCATTTTAATCCGTCTTTGATAACAACAATGAACTGTTTGCCTTTTTAATTTCTCAGATTAATCTAAATAATACTTTGAAATAATTTATTTTATGCTGATTGGCTGCAATTTAATCTTATGAAAACAACATCAAAAAGACAATGTTTGGGAGAACGCGTTTGTCTTAATCTGCACACGGGTTAATTACAAACGTTCGCTCGCAGTTGAAACTCTCAATATTGGCAGTAAAAATAATGCCAATAGCAACGAACAAGGACGATAATTATAATCGTTGGGAATTGCAGCAAGACATGTGGTAATTTGTCTGCAGATGACATAGCTTGAATTCTACCTTTTTCGTTGATTCTCTTGTCAGTTATACGCGTGGAAGATCAAGTGACAACACGGCTTTCTTGTTCTACATTGTTTACAATAAGTTCTATTCACTCTGCGAGTTTAGCGATGAAAATCTTATTTCAAATGCAATCGTGAGAGATCGACTAATGGACAATTAGTCAGTCTGTCACGATTGCATTTGAAATAAAATTTTAATCGGTAAACTAGCAGATTGAATGGGCGCATCTTAAAGATTGACCCGTTCTTGTTTTCCGTGCGCAAATATGGAACTTCCCACTGAAATTAAAAGCATAGCGTCATTTAATGAAATTAAACAGATGGATTTGAAAATAAAACTAAAAACTAGAAATTTTAGCGATGTCAGCCATCTTTATATAAAATGATACTTTCTGTCTGTTTATTCACGAACTCATAGGGTTTAGGGAGTAGAGCATATCTTTTCTGAAACTATATTAAGCAGAGTTTAAGAATATTTATTAATAAATCACCATTGAAAGCTGATAAGAGTAAATGAGATGGAGTGTCCGTTGAATGATGATGAATATTATGAGAAGATTGAAAATAATGAATAGAACGAATACAATTTGATGACTAATTAGGACGGTTTATGTCGAGTAGCATTGGATTTGAACATGACCATGTTTTAGCCCTCAGAGAAGCAGTGTTGTGGCAATCTGTTCTTGGAAAGAAACGTTGTTCATGGATATTTCGTTTGATTAGACACACAGAGGAAGAAAGGGAAGTTCTTTGTAGTTATAGTAGAAGACGAGTTCTTTGCTGTGAAAACTTTACGTTATTGTAGCACTTTGTTTAAAATGAGGTTCTGCATTCGTGGTGAACATCCATAAAAAGGAAATACGACATTTTACTTTATTTTTAATTTCATTTATGATTTAAATTATAGAAATTTAAAATAAAAACTAAGACTAGAAATTGTAATATAGAGTTCATTGTTTAGACAAAAATATAAAATGATTTGCGTCTGTCGAGTTAAAGACTATGATTTTAGCAAAATACTATTCGCAAAATGTCACTGGACTTACAATCCTTCCTGCTAAATTTATGCTAAGTAAAAAAATGAATATTATAAAATGTAAAAACAGTAAAAATGCAATACGGTGTTATGGGCTGGGAGCAAGAGGACACGGGGTTTGTTATTCAATCCCGGACAACGCTGTCTCTTTCTGTTAGTATTTTATAACATTTTAGCGATATTTCATTGTTGGTATTTGTGCGACTCCATGATCCAAATAGTAGCAAAAGCTAACGGTGGTCGTAATAAAGTCGGAAAACAGGTTAAATGGAGATGAAGATACCGAAGATGACGTTAATGATTAGAAAAACAATAGCGCTCCTAGATATCAGATAATTTCCCGGACATGGAACCTCATGTTCGTTGTATGTAATATTATCTGAAAAGAACCTTCAAGTAGGTATACCTTTAAAATAACCAGCAGTGCCTACTCGGCGTTGCCCGGTAGTGTATTTACTTGCATATTTTGTTTAAAAACTATTATCATTTTTGTTTCAATCAAATGGAAGTAACTCTGTGTGGACGGAAACAGAGCTACCTACAGTTTTTAAGATGGCGTCCATTTGAAAATAATACCGACCGGACAAAGTATTTTCTGGAATGGATTAAATCGAATTACATTTGATCTTAACAAATGATAAGACGACCCATAAAATCTGACAAACCAGAATCAAATTTTGATTTTGTAGAAGGAAAGCTATCGACAACAATGAAACAATAAAGAGACTCATAGATAATTAAGCAAAGACGGGTGCCCTTTCGATGCAAGTTGCTGGGGAGGTGGCCATATTTATTGTAAGATGTGTCTACACATCTTGATAAAGGGGATATGTTCGTCAGTTGTTGGACTGTCAAGCTCAAGTTTGAAATAACATTTTCTTCAATTGCACGGCGAATGACGATATCATTAAATACGTTCAAACATGTCTATAAGGGATTCTGTCCACCCCTTTGTCCGTCTCTCGGTCTGTCACGCTTAAGTTTAAAATGACATTTTCATTGTGAAACGCGAGTTGAAGTCAATGTCCCCAATGATGTCGGACGAAACAGAGCTGAGAGGGAAAGAGAGAACTAAATTCTAAGGTCTTATAGACGACATGAAAAGAAACTCAAATTTTAGGAAGTTTTCAACAATTCCAGTAATCATACGAGTTACTGGACACATGAAATATAACTTGCGGAGACATAACGTGCACCAAGTAGAAGAGAGATTCAAGAAATTGCACTTAAAGAGATGGTTAGAATCTTAAAAAGATCTCTCTGTTGAAGTCTCTGAAATAACGAGTGAATGCCTGGTATCCAGTAGGATGCCCCATCCCCAGCAAACAGCAAAAATAAGGAATACTGACTGGACACATCTTAAGATCTGTTCTTGTATTCTTATAAAGGGATCGCGAAGTGGGTACGAGTCTCCACACTCAACGTGTTGTTACGGCGGATTTTAATGGGATTTAAGCCATCGTTAAATCACAGAAGATTAGAAATATTCTAAAAATAACGAATGGGGTCGCTTATAAAGATGCAGACGATCGAACAACTAGCGACAGAGACTCTTATAGATTTGCATGAACGCACCTAAATAAATCAAATACACCACGTGACTCTTATAGATTTGCGTGAACGCACCTAAATAAATCAAATACACCACGTGATTCTTATAGATTTACGTGAACGCACCTAAATAAATAAAATACACCACGTGACTCTTATAGATTTGCATGAACGCACCTAAATAAATCAAATACACCACGTGATTCTTATAGATTTACGTGAACGCACCTAAATAAATAAAATACACCACGTGACTCTTATAGATTTGCATGAACGCACCTAAATAAATCAAATACACAACGTGACTCTTATAGATTTGCGTGAACGCACCTAAATAAATCAAATACACCACGTGATTCTTATAGATTTACGTGAACGCACCTAAATAAATAAAATACACCACGTGACTCTTATAGATTTGCATGAACGCACCTAAATAAATCAAATACACCACGTGATTCTTATAGATTTACGTGAACGCACCTAAATAAATAAAATACACCACGTGACTCTTATAGATTTGCATGAACGCACCTAAATAAATCAAATACACCACGTGACTCTTATAGATTTGCATGAACGCACCTAAATAAATCAAATACACCACGTGACTCTTATAGATTTGCGTGAACGCACCTAAATAAATCAAATACACCACGTGACTCTTATAGATTTGCATGAACGCACCTAAATAAATCAAATACACCACGTGATTCTTATAGATTTACGTGAACGCACCTAAATAAATAAAATACACCACGTGACTCTTATAGATTTGCATGAACGCACCTAAATAAATCAAATACACCACGTGACTCTTATAGATTTGCGTGAACGCACCTAAATAAATCAAATACACCACGTGATTCTTATAGATTTACGTGAACGCACCTAAATAAATAAAATACACCACGTGACTCTTATAGATTTGCGTGAACGCACCTAAATAAATAAAATACACCACGTGACTCTTATAGATTTGCATGAACGCACCTAAATAAATCAAATACACCACGTGACTCTTATAGATTTGCGTGAACGCACCTAAATAAATAAAATACACCACGTGACTCTTATAGATTTGCGTGAACGCACCTAAATAAATAAAATACACCACGTGACTCTTATAGATTTGCGTGAACGCACCTAAATAAATCAAATACACCACGTGATTCTTATAGATTTACGTGAACGCACCTAAATAAATCAAATACACCACGTGATTCTTATAGATTTACGTGAACGCACCTAAATAAATAAAATACACCACGTGACTCTTATAGATTTGCATGAACGCACCTAAATAAATCAAATACACCACGTGATTCTTATAGATTTACGTGAACGCACCTAAATAAATAAAATACACCACGTGACTCTTATAGATTTGCATGAACGCACCTAAATAAATCAAATACACAACGTGACTCTTATAGATTTGCGTGAACGCACCTAAATAAATCAAATACACCACGTGATTCTTATAGATTTACGTGAACGCACCTAAATAAATAAAATACACCACGTGACTCTTATAGATTTGCATGAACGCACCTAAATAAATCAAATACACCACGTGATTCTTATAGATTTACGTGAACGCACCTAAATAAATAAAATACACCACGTGACTCTTATAGATTTGCATGAACGCACCTAAATAAATCAAATACACCACGTGACTCTTATAGATTTGCATGAACGCACCTAAATAAATCAAATACACCACGTGACTCTTATAGATTTGCGTGAACGCACCTAAATAAATCAAATACACCACGTGACTCTTATAGATTTGCATGAACGCACCTAAATAAATCAAATACACCACGTGATTCTTATAGATTTACGTGAACGCACCTAAATAAATAAAATACACCACGTGACTCTTATAGATTTGCATGAACGCACCTAAATAAATCAAATACACCACGTGACTCTTATAGATTTGCGTGAACGCACCTAAATAAATCAAATACACCACGTGATTCTTATAGATTTACGTGAACGCACCTAAATAAATAAAATAAACCACGTGACTCTTATAGATTTGCATGAACGCACCTAAATAAATCAAATACACCACGTGATTCTTATAGATTTACGTGAACGCACCTAAATAAATAAAATACACCACGTGACTCTTATAGATTTGCATGAACGCACCTAAATAAATCAAATACACCACGTGACTCTTATAGATTTGCATGAACGCACCTAAATAAATCAAATACACCACGTGACTCTTATAGATTTGCGTGAACGCACCTAAATAAATCAAATACACCACGTGACTCTTATAGATTTGCATGAACGCACCTAAATAAATCAAATACACCACGTGATTCTTATAGATTTACGTGAACGCACCTAAATAAATAAAATACACCACGTGACTCTTATAGATTTGCGTGAACACACCTAAATAAATCAAATACACCACGTGACAGACATACTCATCAACCGACGGACACAACATCATCGGGATGATGTGCCGCAGAGAAAGCCTTTTCTGCCTTGACAGAGAGTACAAAATTGACTACGAAATCTAGGGACACGGGATGATTTCTTCTCTTCCATAAAGACACGGAAGAAATGTTGCTAGTCTCTCTCTATTCTACCGTTATTTTCATGGCAGATGCTCGACTCAGCTATAATCTTTGGTTCCTCATTATAAGATATTCACCGTAAGAACTGGTATTGCTATCACAACCGGAAAAGACTTTCCTTTCTCCCCCATGTGTCTAACAGGATTAGACTTAGAGTTAGGGTTAGAGTTAGGGTTAGGTTTAGGGTTAGGGTTAGGGTTAGGGTTTGTCCCCCCCCCTGTGTCTAGCATCAGGCGAAATTGCCATAGACAGAACAAGGGACGATTTGAAAATCGTTCCTAGGTCGGATGCAAATAAAATGCTTACCAATTCTTACCCTATACTGCCCCATAAGTAATTAAACGCAATTCATACCATTGATCAATATAAGTACTCCCATGGTCTTCCTAATCGTTCGGCTGATAATAATTCCGTTTCAAGAAGTGGTCACATAATTTTATCAATATAGAGATTAAACATTAAAAACTCTACCTGTAGTTTGGACCCAGATTGCTGATGTTGATTGCTTTCGAATTATATAATTAATTAGCTCAATCAATTTCCTGTGTAATTGAGGAGAAGCAAACGTTTCAAAAAGCTGAACGTTGTCAAAGTCATTCTGGTTCAGGCCTAAATGACAAACTGTGCGAATAACAGACGTTACATCAATTATTCATTAGATTATTAAGATGCTTATTGATTTTTCGATTTTCCTTTATTCTTTCACTCCCTCTTTTTCTTTTTTCTTCTTTTTCGTCCTCATTTGACGTTT
The DNA here is from genome assembly GCA_963556195.1 of Sepiola atlantica. Taxonomy (NCBI): domain Eukaryota; kingdom Metazoa; phylum Mollusca; class Cephalopoda; order Sepiida; family Sepiolidae; genus Sepiola; species Sepiola atlantica. Next base: position 68,194,582 of record OY744536.1, on the reverse strand, counting down.
TCTTTCTGCGCTTCGTCTTTTCCCTTATTTCTTTCTTTTCCTTTTTTCCTTTCATTTATTGCCTTAATTTTTCTATGTCTTTTGGTTATTTTATCTTTTTCCCCCTTTCTTTCTATTTTCTTTGCTCCTCTTTGTTTCCTATTTCTTTCTTTCACTACTTTCCGATTTAATGGATATAATCTAGATATATCCTTAAAAAGAATAAACGTATGGATTTTGATGTGATAATAGCGCAAAACTACGGACAACATGATATCTTCCACTCACTATAAATACTGGAAGTACATACCTCTCAGTGTTGTAACCGTACCAGTCTAATACTAAGACAGAATATAACCACTCTTCTTATCTGTTGTATTATACTCTTTTCAATACAGTTGTTTCTTTAAATTTCGAGTCTGTGTTTTCTTTCCGGACTCTTTACAGGGTCACAACAACTGGCGACGCCGGATTTCGAACTTACACAACAACTGGTGACGAGAAATATTAAGCATTTTTAAGAACCTTAAAAGGACAAACGTAGAGAAATCAACAATCTCCAAGATTTAAAAACTGGCTTTACCGGCGAACCCAAAAGAAAAGAAAATCTTGTAAGTTCGATTTTCATAGCCAAAGTGGATTCCTTTATTTCTTTGTTATTACGAAGAAATCAACTTATTATCTCTCAAAGAAAGAAGATCAGTGATTTATTTATTACTATTCCGGCACCGTGTTAAGTTTTAACAAAGAAATGATTGCATTATATTTTCTTTTTTCTCCAAAACAGAAAAAATTAAAACAGCTTTTTCTGTCGACTAAAGTGCTAACCGTAAACACTACATGAAAAACTTAAAAAAGAAAAAGCAGTGATTTTTTTCGGCTGAACAGTTTTATACTTTCTTTCTCTTTTTACAATTAAGATTACGTTAGCAGCATAATATAAAAGAAACAACTTCTAAAAGCGTATTGTCTTTATAGACACATTTTAAAACATAGAAGATTTAAAATCAACTATGAAAGAACTCGTGAAATCTGAAACACAGCAGCCCACAAGAGTCGGCATTGCGTCAGAAATCACATTTCAACTCTCTTTCAAAAACAATTCAAAACAAAAAGAGGGATTATTTTCACGCTCCTACAAAAACAAGCAAGCACAATAAAAAATAGGATAAAGTACTGCCTAGCCTCTATTTCCGTTGTGGATTCCTTCATTAGGTTATGGATTGCCCATACCGTTTTAAAAACCGTCCAACTTGTTATATAGTCAAACACAAGTATTAACATTGCAAAATGAATAGAGAAAATATCAGTCGGGTTCAATCCACAAGAACAAACGAACCGCACGACAAAAGTATTAGAATATATGTACAGGTAAAAATCCTGAATAAAAATGTAAAATTACAATTAGATTCTGGTTCAGACGTGTCAATTATCAACCTGCATATTTATGCAGGTTGATAATTGACACGTTGGCTAAACAAAATATCCAGAACGGTGACTGGTGAAAAATTAAATTCGAGGGTGAAATTATTACCGACATTACTTTAAACAGAACTACCAAAAAGTGAAAATGTTCGTATTAAAAATTGCCAACAATTTATTTGGCACAGCCATGATGCAACAGTTCAATCTATGTGAGTTACTAACCAAAACATTTTGCCAGAAAATACAAAATCTGACTACAGAATCAGAAAAACTAAAGAAAAATTTGTTTCAACCATTAAAAACGTATGAAATGGACTTAAAATAAGTTGTCGGCAGAAATTAAAGCACATAAGACCACAACATTCACGCTGCAAATAGCTAACACTTAACTAAAAGAAATTAAGTCAAATTCTTTGGATAACCAGTTGAAGGTTAAAGAGAGTGAACTCATGGTTCGAGAGTTGGAATCGTTAAAGCTGCAGCACAAAAATGTCTTAGAAGAGCTAAAGACTATGAAGGATAATGTCTTAAAAATGAATGTCGAAGCAAAGAAGACACCTTTTCCAAGTTTAAAGATGTGTTCCAAAATCAGAAGTCTAAAATTAAAACGCTGGAGGATATCAAATCGGAATTTGATAGAGAGCCTCAGTTCACTCATCAGAGACACCTACATCAAATTAGAAAACGACTGTCGGACGACAACACCAGGAAGAAGTCATGGTTACCAGATACGACACTTTCGACATACAGATACCCCAAGCAGCCTCAAAACAGCGTCAATCCAAAAAAGAACCGATACTGTGACTCATGATGGAGTAAGGCTTGGGAGATGGGTGCTATGGTACCTTACCTTACGGATAACATAAACTCTTCTATTCAATATACATACTGGGATCGCATGCAATTCAGTGTTGTAACGTTCTTAGTCTAATACTGTCAGTCAAGACAGACGTACAACCACTCTTGTTATCGGTTGTATTATACTATTTTCTAATACACTTGCTTCTCGAAACTCCGATTTATTTTCGGACCTTTTAGACAACATTTCACAGGCGTCTATAATATTAAACCAAGTCAAATTCAGTGCAAGTTTCCAATTAAGCTTTGCGCTTTGTGACTATTCTGCTTTCATATTTTTTATGTACTAACGAATCACCGCTTATGAAGGCTCATAGGCCATTCAAAGATAAGGGTTTATGAGCTTGTCAGGAAGGCAGTTAAACAACAACGTGATGATTGATAACAATGGTTGAAGCTGATCAGAATGAGAATATTTAAGAGGACTGATAAATAATAATTTGTTAACGTTGGACTTGAAGACAACCAGGCTATAATCAGCTGGGAGGCAGCCCGGTGGTACAGACGAATAGTTCCTAGAATAGTTCCGTTTAGTTTTAGGTACACAGAGGGAGAAAGGAAAATTATTTACAATGCTTGTGGTAAGGCGAGTCTTTGTTCTAAATGTATTACAGGGAAAACAACTATTGGAGCTCAGTCGAGCACTGACCGTGAAAATAACGATAATGTGGAGAAAGAGTAGAAACTTCTCTTTTGCGAGAAAGAGGCTGTAGGGAATGGAAGAAGAGGAGATTCTCCACTAGATTTCGAAGTCGGTTTTACACTCTGTCAAGGGTTCTCTGCGCAGTACCTCTCCAGATGTTGCAACAGTATTCCATCTTAGGACGTATTTGACTCTAATGCAGGTAGAGAATTGCGTCAAGAGTCATATACTTTCTGGAGCGGTAAACAGATCCAACCATTTTTCCACCGACCTTAGCAACAGATTTGATGTAAGTCTTCCATTTGACATCTTAGAAGCTTATCAATGAGAGAGCCATTCATTTCAAAGTGATCATTAGTGGTGAAAAATGATAAGTTTGGTTTTAGATGTATTAAAAGTATAAGACGCAACACACAAGAATATCTAAACAACTGAGACACAAGAATATATATAAGCAAAAGTAAAAAATAATGCATTGAAAAGATAACGCGAACCATAAAGTGTGCAAATAAGATGTTAAAATGCAAACATATGAGAAAATAGAAAGAATAAAAGAACTGAAGACCAAGTTTAACCGTATTATATACTGTCTGATCTGATCTAACATACACTCAAATCCAACTCCCTCAAAAGGAGGTACTCTGAACAGATGCAAAAAAGCACACAAAGACACACACACACACACACACACACATATATATATATATATATATATATATATATATATATATATATATATATATATATATATATATATATATATATATATATAATAGAGAGAGAGAAATAGAGTGATGGTGAGAGAAAGAAAAGGGGAAAATAAATAAACTTAGAGAAAAGTGAGGAGAAAAGCAAAATATATTATATAGCGCAGACACACACACACACACACACACACACACATATATATATATATATATATATATATATATACAAATCTTCTCTGTATATAATATATATAAAATAGTAACTCTGTCTGTCTGTGTGTGTCCACTTGATCTTTGTGTCTTATGTTCACCCAAACCGCTGGACAGAATTGCTTGAAATTAGCATGTGGACTACTGACCTCTCAGTGAAGGTCATAGGCTATATAAGAAATATATCACTCTAACACTGGGGGTTTCAGGGAGGGGCACTCACAACTGAAAACTGTTTTCTCTAAGATTCAAATGAAATTTAAACCATAGGTAAATGACCTAAAATGATATCTATTCACAAACTTTTGATAATATTAAGATGGTCCTCGAGGACACAACTTCTTCACCCAAAACTGTTTTCCCTTTGATTCAAATGATACATATATATATATATATATATATATATATATATATAAATGAAAAATATTTTTTAATTTATCTTAACTATGTTTATATCTAAACACGTTACACTTATTTAATTCAACTATATATTTAAGTATTTTCAAATACATTATATATAGCCAACAGAACACTGCGTAAACACATCCATCCCGATGCTTCATTAACATAATAATTTCATACACACCTAATAAATTAATATTCTGAACAATTCATTTCAATTTTCGTTTTACAGTTTTCTTATATATATTCAAAAGTTTTGTTAATATAAATAAGTAGTAGTAGTAATATTAATTCCAACGATTTTATGAAAAACATTTAATTTTGAAATTCGAATAAATTCCGGTCAGGTTTAAGAATGCGTATGTTTTCACGAACCAACAACTTAAATTACCTGGAATAATTTATTAAAAAAATACAGTCCACATTGAACGCAATAACTAACAAAGTGTTTCTTTAGATCTATACTAAAACTAAATGTGTTGTTGTTTTCGACGACGACGACTATTGAATATGATTATATTTGCTATAATAAAGAAGAAAAAAAGTTCTCCATTCCTATTAGCTTTTTAAATAATAAGATTCATATCTTTTTAAAACTTATTTTTCTGTCTTCTAAATGAATACATGCGAAATATTTTTCGAAACACCAATAATTCGGGGATGGGTACAGTTAAAACAATGTTTTTACTCAGAGACATTCATAATTTTAACACCCTCAGCTAAGTTTAAACAATGTGATTCTACTTTTTAGCGTCATTCTAACTTATTAGGACATTAACTAATATGTTTTTACATTAACTCTAAGTCCGTTTAGCAAATTTGTAAACCATACGTAATCACTTAAAAGAATCCCCCCTGCTCCCCATTAACGCACAGAATTTATCTCCAATAGCAAAATAAAAATGTTTAACTGCCATAAAACTCTAGAATGGCCAAATATAATTTTAAGTTAGATTTATATGTGACACTTATGCTCAACTCTAAATTCTAAAATAATTTTTTGTTGTTTTCTATTGCCGCAAGGATTTTCTGGGTATCCACACGTAATCGCTGCGGCGGATGTAGCTGAGGGTGTTTATCTACAATAATACCCAAACTTTTAATATTTTTTAATTTATACATGAAAAATAATGTATTTAATTATTTAGATAATTTTAAAGAAGCTATTTATTTAATTTTCACGCGAAACTCAATTGCTTAAAACTCAATTGCTTAAAATAAAAATAAAAAAAAACAACGTGCGTAATATAAGATATAAAAAATAAAATTTGCAAATTAACACACTCCGCTACCCCCTAAATATATTCTGCTTTTTTAGGCGATTACGTGTGAACACCGTGGAAAATGGAAAAGAAGGAAAACATATTTTAGAATTTAGAATGATGGATCAATTTCAGATGTATTTAACGCAAATGTGCGTTATTTTTTCGGAGGGAGCCCCACTCTTTTATGCGATTACGTGACAGTAAGACTTAGGGTTAGTGTTACAAATATATTACTTAACTATACCCCCCCCCAATTAATTGCTGCCCGGGGGTAGGTTTTGCTAGTATATATATATATATATATATATATATATATATATATATATATATATATATATATATATATATATATATAATCATGGAGAACACATCTCTGTCTGTGCATGTCTGTCCCTAAACACGAATACATACTAGGAAGTGTACTCTCAATATAATTGTATTCACATGCACAATTTGCATGTGAACATAATGGAAGTATTTTTGCGACCTGCCCTTAAAGAAGCTAATGACATTTTTCAAACATGTTACACAATGAAATTAATCTATTTATTAGCGTTAGTTTAAGCGTATTCACATATATCTGAATAGCTCGGCGAGTAAAATATTTAGCTGACAGCATCAAGGTTGCTGTTAAAGTAAATATGATGCTATCCCACACTCTAACCTGGGCAACGCCTGGTAAACAACTGATGATCCCTTAAAATAGTGTTAGAAACTAACTAATATAATAACTGTAAAAAATAAATTGACTTACATGAGTGATTTTCCACTGGAAGACTTGAGACTATAAGTTTAAAAAATTTTTTTTTTTATATAGTTTTAATGGTTGAGAAACTTCCGAGACTATATATATATATATATATATATATATATATAGTCTCGGAAGTTTCTCAACCATTAAAACTATATAAAAAAAAAAAAACAAAACAAAAAAACTTATAGTCTCAAGTCTTCCAGTGGAAAATCACTCATGTAAGTCAATTTATTTTTTACAGTTATTATATTAGTTAGTTTCTAACACTATTTTAAGGGATCATCAGTTGTTTACCATGAAAAACTGTTTCGTATATATATAGGATGATAGTAATCCGACGTAATGGGAAACGAAAAAGGAAAAAAAAACAAGAGATATTTTTTTTTATATATTCATAAACGTTTCGTCCTTATTGTAAGACTTCCTCAAAATAATAATTTGAAGAAAAATGTCATGCAAGTACATCGAAATTTTGGGTTGACATGATGGAGAGATAAAGGAAAGTAGTAGCCGTAGCTACTATGAGATCTGGAGGAGAGTCCAGGTTGTGAGAAGTCAGTGGTAACAAAGAATTTCTCCTAGAAAAGTTCTCGCTTTGTTGGGCCGTCCGTGACTTCAGGGATTTTGTTCCCTCTTTCAAACATCAACATTCCTGCCTTATTTCGCTGTAATTTCAATCCAACAGTCATTCCATTTTCTAACGACTCGGATGGCTTAGCTGTCAGTCCATATATTTTTACATGGTCTCTCACCCTATCCGCAGTCACCCCTGTTTCGTCAACCAGTACATAATCGATATAAGAACAGCTGGCTCTTTTCACTGCATCGTCTTTGGACAACACAATCTTTGGACAACTGCCGTCATAATTTTCGGTGCAGAATTCAGTCCAAATCCTAGTCTGGTCAAGCAATAAATCTGCCTTTATATTCGACCAATTGATACCGCCATAACTTCTTGTCCACATGGATTTGAAAGTAGGCCGATTTAGGTTGCTCGCTCTCTTTTCCTCCACTTCCTCATTACTTCTTCACATACGTCGATTCCATCATTAGTGTGGCAGGCCACGTGCTTTTTCATCTCTCGGAAGTCCAATACTGGACTAATTTTCTTCTTGGTAGGCTGAACCACTGCCATGAGTGGCAGAATTCCTTCAACCTTCCCCGACCATGGTATTAAAATTCCTTCGTCGACCCACCTCTCAACTTCCTTCTCAAACTATGGTCTTATCTTTCCTCTTAGCGTGCTTCCGTAGCAGCTAACCCAATTTTTCAGCACAGGCAGTCCCGCGGTCCATTGCCACTCTACTGTCCACTTGTCACCATCAAAATGGGCTCGGAAGTCCTCATCCTCAATCTGACATGGCCTGGGTTTTGTCGGCTGGATGGCATTATTACTGTTCGCGCTTCTTGATATTCTAGTTTCATACTGCTTGCCGAACTTCACCTCACCCATAGAAATTGTAGCTCCTCCCAGTCGATCGATAATATCCAGGCCCAGTATCACATCAATTCGGCAAACGAGCGTATCCAGCACAATTACTCGGAGTCGTAGCGGTATATTTCTTACTATAATCTCGGCATCGTCTCTGTTCACAACACTTCACCTCTCTGCCATCTACTGCTCTAATATTGCTGGCTCCATTCCAAAAGTTGACAACACTTGTCGTAACAAGGGTAGTTTTACAGCCGGTATCAACAAGGGATCTTGCCCTTTTTCCGTTGACAGTAACCACTATCTATGGCAGTAAACTCTCACACGTCTTTTCAGAAGTAAAGGGGCGACTACTGGCGCAATAGCACCCTTTACTCGTTTCCCTGAAGTGAAAGGCAATTCAACTAATGTGTCTAACCTGACCACACCGGAAACAGATAACACCCGGCCTTTGTTCACTACAGTCTCTCATCAGCTGAACCCCCTGACATCTAAAGCATTTTCCAATAAATTTACGTCTCATCACTATCTGCTCTTCTTTAACAGGCTTGTTTACGGTAAAGGTTGAAATTGCCACCAGTTTACTAGGACGTTTCGCCAGCACCCTGGCATGCCCCAAGATCTCCTCTACCTTCATGGTTTCAATGTCAGTCATTCGATGTAGTTCCATTGAGATGCGGTCAGGAAAACCACACACGAGAGCGATTTTAACCGTCTTTTCAAGACTTCCTCTCGTGTATCCGGCTAATCCTGCTAGTCGCCTTATATCTGCCAGTCTAGGTCACTTTTCTGTGTTTGTTATGCGCCTAAAAAGAACTCTCCGACAATTCCGTCTTCAATATTGTTTCAATCCTATCGGCATCTGCCTGGTTCGCCTCTCCCATTTCCAAATAAACTGCGAGCGCATTCCCCTCCAAATACATTGGGATCAATGTCGCTACGTCATCAATCTTTTGCAGCTCTGCAACCAGCTTCAGCTTATTAAGCCACGCGACCACACCACCTTCTCCTTTAAACGGCCTCAAAATGTCACTGCTTAATTTCACTTGTTCGCCCATTTTCGCCGAAATAGCCTCTTGGTCTATCCGTAAAAGAAAGCTTCTTGAAGAATAAAATTCTGATGCTCCACTAACTGCCAACTTCACCTTTTTCTCTCTGCACTTCACTCTGCTCACTGAGCAACACACCTCTTCAATCCAAAGAGTACAGTTCTTATACTGATCAATCCAACCCCCTATGCAAATTGACTCCTAACCAGAGCCATCTAGTGGTTAGAGACTCCAAACAGCCAATTTACAAAGAAAGGAAAACTCAATTGGCGACTAAACCACAGAATAAAAATATAAACACAACAAATAGCAATAACCAAATCCCTAATAATAATCACCCGAATAAAAATGAAAAAGTTAGCAATGAAGAGAAAAGATGTAACTGCATAAATCGTACACTTTGTCCACTACAAAATAAATGCCTAACCAAAAGTATTGTTTACCAAGCCACAATATTTGTCAAGGAAAGACCGAATAACAAGAAGTACTAAGTGGGTGTGACCTTCCTAATTTTTTAAAACCAGATATTATGACCACAAAAGCACATTTAAAAACAGAGAACGTCGAATTAAAACAGCCCTAGCAAACCACTATTGGCAGCTCAAAGAAAATGGACGCTCACCAATAATTAAATGGAAAATAATACGACAGGCCAGTACATGTAGAAATTTAGACGACCCGTGTAGATTATGTCTGAATGAGAAATTTGAAATCCTAAACTTTAAAGACTGCCAAAATCTATTAAACTGTAGAAGTGAGACAAACAGCTGTCGGCACAGAATAAAATTTACCTTACGCTAACTATACATATAAATAAATAAACCAACAAATAAGTAAAAAACTAAACTAAACTAAAACCTAAAAATTTAAAAACTAAAACCTAAAATAAAAATACAAGGAACCACGTGTTAAAATAAGTTCATAAAAATACGAACATCATTGTCCGAAAAACTGTTGTAAGAGACTAAAATTTAAACTTGGTCGAATGATAATTACAGTTTTTTCATAAAATAATGCCTTAATCAACTTGCAAATAAAACTCATTATATAATTTACATAATTTAAATTCCATCTATCCATCTCCCATAACGCCTAGAGCCGTCGTCGGGGAGTCAATTATGTACTCTCTTCGTCCTAAGTTTTCTGTGGGCATGATAGAACCTGGTTGAGTCCATGTCCTCTTCAGGCCACATACAGCACCTCGTATTTCTAAATGGTCATCAATTTAGTACTAGCCAGACTCAACGTTGCTTAACATCAGTGACCTAATGGAAACTGGTGTTTCAACGTTATTATGTCGTATTTAAATTGAGAGAGTTTATTCAAAACACAGAAGTACGAAACTAAAAGATACCATTAAAAACTAAATCATTATTTTTCAAAATATGTATATTAAATCATTTTCAAGAGCCTAGTGCTAAAACATTTCAAATACTGCTTGTTATTGAACCCATAAGTTCAACGATAAAAAAATAGACGCAAGGGACGGAACTTTACCAAAAGTGTTTGTTTTGAAAAAATGATTCGTAAGATGAATAAAGTCTAGGTCTTTGAAAATGTAACAAAATGTTGTTTATATATATATACTCTATTGTTACATGTTGGCAATCATCGAGCTTTCACACTGAAGAGGTTGCTATACATAACGTATGAAAGATATATGCTAAAACATATATTTTCCTATACATATATATATATATATATATATATATATATATATATATATATATATTCTGGTACAGAAAAATTAGTACAACATTCTATATATATATATATAATTCTGTGTTATATAATAGTGATCAATAATAAATAGAGCTATTTTCAAGTAATAAATTTTTTTAATTATGCCAACAAAATTTGGCTACACATTTAAAACATGTTTCAGTCACAGTGTCAGTTCTGAAGTCAGCATGCCCTTTCTTTATGCTTTCATCTTGTGGAATAAAGAAAATTTGCCATTGTGTTTTAATATATATATATATATATATATATATATATATATATATATATATATATATATATATATATATATGTATATGAAGACGACTACGAAAGTCGAAAGCGTTCGAAAAAAATGGCCGAATTAAGAACTATCGGAGAAGTACTATACGGATTGCCACCTGAAACCAGAAAGATGGCTCGACGAGGAAGATATACAAACGCGAATGTTCCGTGACGTTCAACAACGCTTGCTTAGATATAAACTTAACCGACTAAACAACAAACATCTTAGCCATCATCCGACACCGGCTGAAAGTAAACGAAATATCAATGTAGCACTTACCAGAGCGCTCAGCCTAAAAGGGGAATACGTATTAGCTATATATATATATATATATATATATATATATATATATAGAGAGAGAGAGAGAGAGAGAGAGAGAGAGCGATAAAGAGAGGGAGAGAGATAGAGATATGGGGGAATGGGGAGGATAACAGAGAGACAGGCGAAAATAGGTTACGTACTAATATTCCAAAATTCTTCACTTACATTTTATTATATTAAAAAAAAACATATTCACTCATTTCATTTTATTATATTAAAAAAACATATTCATTCATTTCATTTTATTATATTAAAAAAACATATGCATTCATTTCATTTTATTATATTAAAAAAAATCAGTCGGGTAGAATTGATATTTTCCCAACAAGCATCTGTTAAGTCAGCTTTTTAAATTAAGACTCATTAGAAAAATCGTATTTGATGGCCGACTTAGATATAGGACCACATTAATATTCAGCACGTATAGGATAACATAGAGATTCGGAACCACTTACCATTGTCTTACCCGGTAAATTTTACATAAGAATCCATTTTAAAAATTCTATGAAGATTTTCTAACCTTTCTCTCTATAGGAGACACACACACAGGACATACGCACACAGGCATTTAGTTATATATATATATATATATAAATCGCAGGCCTAGTCAATTAAAAAATATTAAGATAAATTAATCATGATAAATAAACAATGGTTGAAATATAACAACATTTATTGAGAAAGATGTTTGATGATGTTTGAATGCTCTATGCTAGCTGCGTCTGTGTTAGACGGTACATCAAATAGACGATTCGCGACACTTCGAGCTAAGTTCGCGTATATGAAACGTCATAAAAGATTTATTCCCCTTTCTCCCTGCTTTAATGGGTGATGCCATCCTTTATGACGTCATCGATGATGCATGGTTATCCTATATCTGTTTTAATGGATGACACCCACTTTTCCGGGGAACAAATAAGCAAGCTAAAAAGCAAGCAAACAACATTCACAGAGATTTAGTAGTTTATATATATATATATATATATATATATATATATATATATATATATAATTATTATTATTATTACTATTTTTATTCAGTCTATGAAGAGATGTGACCATCGAAATGCTGGTTCATTGACGTAGACTGTAATCGTGTTTATTTAATTTATAAATGTTCTACTTGTTATTGAGCACTTGTGAAAATATTGATTTTATGTTCATTTTATTATTTATTTGAACTCGATTAATTAATATATGTGTGTATGTGTATGCATATAAACCTTTCATAACTTAAAAAAACGCTTCATGCACACGTATTTGCAGTCACTATGTGTATATATGTATGTACGTATATGTTTGTGCGTGTGTTTGATTTACCGTACACGTGTGTGCGGGTTTTAGTCCGTACCACATGTCTAAGAACGCGCTTGTCTGTGGCTGTTCGTTTGTGCGCACCTGTTGTTCTAAGTCTTTCACACTAATAACGTCATAAACCCCAACTAACAATCGACACGTGTGTTCGGGCCCTACTTCTCATTCCATCAACGTGTAAGTATTACAAACAATCAACAAGAAACAAGAAGAAAGATTTTAGAGGCACACGTTTGATTGGGTAGCAAGAAGTACCAAGAGTGCACTGTCACTCACCACAGCGACAACAATTAAAAAAACATGCTGCTACTGTTACAACAAACAAACAAACTACTACTACTACTACTACTACTACTACTACTACTACTACTACTCGCATTACTTTTTCTCATCAACATAAAACACACGTCGACTGACATTTTTACTTATAGTGCTGACACTTTATCCTTCCTGCTTAGCAGACTCACTGGAAATGCAGAAACCAAAAAATCACCATCATACCGAGTTTACTACTACTACTACTACTACTACTACTACTACTACTACTGATAATAATGATAATAATAATAAAAACAAAAATAAACGTGGTTGAACCAGCATCGGTTGGAGCCTAGAAAGAGTGATGCGGGAGAGCACCATTCTGACCTATACTAGAAAGGCATGGAGAGTATTAGAATCCATGGGAGGCTTATTGCCTCTCAAATTCCACAAAAACTCAACGACCGTTATCAGAGAGCACTTAATGGTAAACGGTTGTTGCGAAAACACAAAGAGGTTTACAACAGTGATTGAAAGAGGTGAAGAATTATGAAAATCTGGAGAGACTTGTTGTAACTCACACTCCAGGGAATACCACCTGTTGTTTCCAGTGAGTGATCACTGGTAATTATTCCTATGAGAACTCCTAGTGAGTAACTTATAATAAATAACCGTGGCCGTGGAGGTTTTAAAAATAGACGAGGGATGACAGCATCCAGACCTCGACTAGAAAGGCACTGAGAGTACTGGAATCCTTAAGATGTCTTTTATAACTCAAATTTCAGAGAAAACCATCAGCTGTATTTATGAGGATAAACAACTGGTGCGAAAATACAAATTGAATTGCGGAGAATACTGAGATCTTAGGAGACTTATTGTCACTCGGATTCCAGAGAACACTGAACCAATCCTAGTGAGTAAATAATAATAATAATAATAATAATAATAATAATAACAAACGAAATTATATAGCAGGAATCTAGTAAAAAGAATAAACACCTGGGCAGTAGCACTAATAATATATTCTGGACCATTTATAGGCTGGACCAAAGAAGAACTTAGCTATCTTGACCAGAGCACTAGAAAATTAATGACCATGCACAATGCACTACATCCAAAAGGCGATACGGACAGACTATACATGAAAAGAAATTAAGGGAGAAGAGGACTGGTAAGTATAGAAGATTGTGTGGAAGACTAAAAAAAAAGCTGGAGAAATACATAACTTAAAACACGGGAAGACTAACCACCGCAGCAAGAGACATCGTCCCAACGAGAAACTCAGGAAGCACCGAAACCAGACACAAAAAGACAAGAAAAGAAAAGTGGGAAGAAAAACAACTACATGGACGCTTCATAAGACTGACAAGAGAAGAAACCAACGAAAATAGCTGAACATGGCTAAGAAAAATACACATGAACAGAGAAACGGAATCTTTACTGACGGCTGCACAGAACAATGCAATTAGGCCAAACTACATTAAAGTTAAAATAGATCAAACCCAGGAAAACAATAAATGCAGACTGTATGGACAAAGAGACGAAACAGTAAATTATATAATAAGGGAATGTAGCAAACTAGCCCAAAAAGAATACAAGAACAGACATGACTGTGCAAACAATTGAATTTCGAATACGCAGACAAATGGTACAAACATAAACCAGAAACAGTACTGGAAAACGAAAACCCCAAATCATCTGGATATGGATATACAAAAAGACAAACTCATGCAAGCAAAGAGACCGGATGTTATAATAATCAACAAGAATGAAAAATCTTGCAAAATCGTAGGTTTCGCTGTTCCAGCAGACTACAGAGTGAAGATCAAAGAAACGGAAAAAACGAAGCAAATGCACGGAACTAGCCAGAGAACTGAAAGGAATATGGAACATGAAGAAAGTCAGTATAATAACAATAATCGTAGGAGCACTAGGAACAATCCTAAAAAAACTGGAAAAAAGACTGGAGGCAATTGAAATCAAAGGGATCATTTGAACTATACAAAAGACGCAATGATCAAAACAGCTGCAATCTTAATAAACATCCTTGAATGCGAAAACCAATCCGCATAAGCTACGAAGGGTCACATGGAATCTACAACAGGAAGAAAACAAAATACAGAAAGCACACATCACGAACCAAGGAACAGAAAATGCAAGAAACATCACTCCATGAGCCCACCCCCAATAAATTACACCGGCCTCAGCTGACACTAAACAAAAATGAACCAATGAACAAAAATAGGAAGAAACACCATAAACTCCCCCCCCCCCCGCTATCCTCCCCTGCTATCCTCCCCCCAAAATGGTACCAGCCTAGGCTGACACCACAAAATATTTGCATAGGGTCAAGGAGGATGAGAAGACAGAAGAGCGACAGCACAAACCAGACCTCCACTGGAAGTGCAGAGAGTGCTGGAACCTTGGGGAGGCTTATTGCCATTCAAACTCACCTTTCACCAAAATCTACCGCAGAGTCTCATCCTCCTGGCCCTAATGCGGGCTTTCAGGTAATATTTGAAAATAGCAATAAGGTCAGAAGAAGTGTAGCTCTCAGCACCATAGACTGCGTTCATACGAGTTTTCAATATCGCGTCTCTCATAATGGCTAGTATGCTTAAAAACACAAAACGTTTTTGCCTATCTGTTGTCGGCGGCTAGTTGCTACATACATTGATAGTTTCCAGGTCAAAAGACGATACGTTAAGTATGCGAACCATGAGACCTATAACAAGCCTTATTAGTGGCACAACGATGCGGCAATAAAAGTGCACACTTTTAAAGCCGGAAAGGCTTTTTTAGTGTCTTCCTTCTAGAAGCCACCGTTTTCCTCAATTTGTCAACTCATCCGATCTAGGTAAAATAGTTAAAGTGTATGACGCCGATTCTCGACGTTTGGCATACCCAGACCGCCTTCAGAAGGATGTAGATAACAAATCTCGCGACGGATCTTATGATCCGTCGCAAGATTTGTTATCTACATACTTACCAAGATACAAATACTTGAAAAAACCCGCTTTTTTACTTTTGCATAACAACTTCACTATAACCATTCTTAAGTACTGGGGAACAGACCCGTTCCTAAAACACGAGTTAAATGAAACTGTCAGCAAGGGAACAAAAATGTGCGACATTCTTAAATACACCTCGTAGAGCAAACCATTAATCACAGGAGACTTGTTAAGGCCGACCCGCTTTAAGGCTTCCTGAACTTCTTCCTTTGTTATGCAACCTTCGCACCTAGCTGCTTCGGTCGCCTCGAAATTTTCTACATGGAAATGTCGCACATAATGTCCGGAATACCAGGGGTCATTTGCGTTATAGATAATGTTCTAATCAGTGGAAATACTAAAAAAGTGCACGACCAGAGAGTAAAAATGGTACTTCAAAGAATGAAAGCAGCAGGGGTAAATGAAAAATGTTTATTATCTGCTAGAGAAGTTAAATTTCTTGAACATCTTATCTCCAAAGAAGAAATTCGAGTTTATCCCGAAAAAGTGAAGGCCAGTAAAGAATTGACCAGACCACAAAATGTGTCTGAGCTAAGACGTTTACTTGGCATGGCGAATCACGTGGGAAAATTCGCTGACAATTTAGCAGAAGTTACAAAACCACTCCGGGATCTTCCTAAAAAAGAAACAGCATGGATATGAGACCAACCTCAGGAAACAGCGTTTCAGACTCAGAAAAAGAAACTTAGCTCTGCACCAATACTGATGCATTATAGTGTTGACAAACCAACAAGAGTCTCAGCAGATGCATCATCTTATAGCTTGGGTGGAGTACTACTTCAGAAGGAAAAATATGACTGGAGATCTGTATTTTATGCATCAAGATCTCTCACTGAAACAGATCGAAGAGGAAGCATTAGCAATTAGGTGGTGTTGTGAGAAGTTTGCGGAATTCTTGATAGAACTTCCAAAGTTCTTGATAGAAATAGACCACAAGCCTTTACTTCCACCGGCGAAGACCAAACCTCTCAATCTACTGACTCCCAGAATCCAACGTTTCCGCATGAGATAATGAGGGGTTTCCCTGCGGTGTGTGTAATCTAGTAGGTGAGATTCACCTACAAGATTACACACACCGCAGGGAAAACCTCATTACCGCAGACACTTTATCCAAGGCTTCTGGTAGCCTACCAAACAAACATAAGAGACAGACATGTTCGTCCGTTCAATCATAGATAACATCTCCGTGAGTGATAAACGACTGAGGAAATTAGGCAGAAGCTTTGATAAAATCTGCAGTCAAATTATCAACTTTTGCAACTGACCTGAAGCAGCAACACATGACTCTGAACCCTATGGTTCGTGCAGCAATACCTTGCAGTTTATTAGAGACTCTGATTGTATCAAAGCCGACTGATCATCCCAGCAGACCAACAAAAAGACATCTTGGATTGTCTACACGAAGGACACCAAGGTATAGTCAAGGGCAGAAAACTATCACGGGAAAATGTTTGGTGGTCAGGCCTTTCCAAGCAAATTACTGACAGGATAAGAGAATGCAGTATTCTTGAGAAGGAAATGAAGTATCACCCAGAGCCTCTACAACCTATCAATTTACCTGACTATCCATGACAGAAGGTAGGACTAGTCTTGTTTGAACTGAAGGGACACCGATATTTGATAGCCATTGGCTATTATTCTAGGTGGATAAAAATATCTTATCTACAGACACCAATTTCTGGCAGTATAGTGGATAATTGATACAGAATTCCTGAGTTCATTGTTTCCGAGAATGGTCCCCAGTTTATATCCAAAGAGTTCATAGATTTCTCAGAAAACTTTGGCTTTGTTCACCTCACAAGTAGCCCTCATTATCCACAAGGAAACAGAGAAACATGACGTGCGGCTCAGACGATTAAGAACCTGTTAAAAAGTCAAGTGATCCGTACATCGCATTACTGAATTATCACAGTACTCCACTCTAATATGGCCATAGTCCTGCAGAACTTTTAAAGAAAAGAAAAGTCAGGACTCGCATTCCAGCACTCTCTCAACAAAGTGTAATTGGCCAACAAAATGTTGAGAAACTTAAAAATTCAGACTCTAAGCTCAAAATGAAACAAAAAGTTAATTTTGACAAGCGTCATAGAGTTAGAGAACGTGCACCAGTAACTGAACGACAGTCAATTTGGTTAAAGACACCCAAAACTAGTCCGGCCAAAGTGGTAAAGACTTTATCACCAAGGTCAGTAATGGTCAAGACTGAGTTAGATCTACTTCGGCAAAACAGAAGCCATCTTCGCAATAGAAGTGATCATACCAAGTTTCATCAGGTAGCTACACCCACTGAAATGTCGACATTACTAAACATACCCAGAGATATTCCTGAGTATAGCGACAGTTCAGCAGAACAACTCACAGAATCAGAGACCCAACTTCCTGTGCACCTGGATGTTCCACCTATCAACTCTGGAAGAATTCACAGACCAGCAGTTTACACAAGGAGTGGTTGAATAGTTCGACAACCAAAGGAACTCTTTTTATGAATTGAAAGAGGGGTGTGGTGTAACCCAAATTACCTCCCTTTGCACTGGGCATAGCTAAGGAACTCTCTTATGTTCGAAGATCACATAGAAACATTAAGATATAAATTTTCTCACTCTTCATTTTGCCCTTATTTTCGTCAACCATCATAATTATACAGGGTCGAATTGCGCTAAAGACTGACCGGGTTCCCTGGTAAAAAGATCATGAAAATGAGAACGAAACGCCTCCATAATACCTTCGTTTGTAGTCACGAGACGCCCATCCGGTAATGAGACACTTGCGATATGACGATTAGTAGCTTGTCGACGCTCTTCTACACGCAATCCAGCGGCCATATTTGTTGCTTCCTTAGCTCCCTCTTTAACTTAGCTCTAATTACTAAAGCTTGGTGTTCTTGGATAGCCAAAGAGGCCAGCTTCGCCTTAATTATAGTAACTTTAACACTATCCCCCACCTCCACCGTCTGATCTAATCTAGATTCTAGTGTCACTTTAGCTGCCCTAGTTGTTATGGGAGTTTTAATTACTTGAATGATTTTTAATTCCACCGATAATCGAGTCAATGATTATAATAATTAAGTATTCATGAAACGATGTGACCCAACTTTGGGTAGAGGCCGCAAATCCAGATTCTCCAAGTATCTCGGTCCAGTCGTGCTTAATCCTGGGCACGCTTTCCAACCGTCCGATATATAGCCAGTCCTCTTCCCCTATGTCATGTCACGAAATATTTCCTGGATTCACTATCTTTCTTTCCCCCTTTGCGTTCCAAATGAGGGCAACTATTGTTGTACTAGATAGAGGCCTGCAAATGGTTGGACCGATCTCCCCATCTTATTGCCAGATTTCTACCTCTATCGATCGCTGATGGTAGTTCTGAGGATTATTCTGAGACAAGTGCGTATTAATATCTGCACTATCTCCACTGTTGAGGCAGTTGTCTCCCATGCTTTTGCCATGTAGGGAACTACTTAAATCAAATTCGTACTGAAGATGATGATCGCGATGTTAGGGACAAGTCGAAAACTCGCCACACATTTTGTTGCTGGCAGAAGGCAGCCCATGTATTACATCGGCGTCGATCACTCTACTTACAAGTCAGCGAAAAGAGATCCTTTTAGACTGAGTCAATTTTTATTTTTATCCCAATCCAGATTAAAGAGCGATCTTGTGTCTTACTCTCCCCTCGTGGTGTGACAAGTAAATAGGGGTCTCGTCGTTTTACCAAGTCAATTACTACATTTTCTCTAATCGCACTGAAGATCTTAGTCTTGTGCTTTGTTGACAAATCTGACATTTCCCAAACATTTTACAATTCAGAGCTTTTACATCGGCATCGACCCTACCCCCGCTTACCAAGAAAGTTCATCTCTACATTTCCTCCAATGATTTCCATTCCAGTTGCATGTACAATTGTCCGTATTCGCTCTCAGGACTTTGTTCATTACTTTGTGGAGCTCTATTTCCACAATGTTGGGTTTCTCCTGCATCTGTTGTTGAGTGTGACAAAGACAGGCGAGGTCATTCGCAAAGTGACGGTCATGGATACTCTTGCTCTTATGAACTCTAGATATTCCATGATCAAGTTCATTAACTTTATCGGAGTGAATTCGAATCACGAACGTTTAACATCTATTTCTTCGCTTGAAGTGTGTGCACCTTGAACAACACATTTACATTATTTCGCTGTGAGACTCGTTCTGCCGTACAGTTTCAATCAGCTAAATGTCGCTTCATAATAAGCTATCATACTGTAACCGCATGAAAAGGAAAGTAAACTTCTACTTGCTGTGAGAATGATAATCGATATTCATTGTGCAGAAAACATTATGACTTTGTCCAAATAAGAATCCAGGAATAAATCATTGATTTATTGGTAAACTTATCGCAAAGTCAACGTTTACAGCCGATATAACATTTTTATTGCATCTCATATTAGTATTCGCACAGTCAATCACAATTTATTACCCAAGGGATGTAATAATTTAATTACTTTCGTCAGGAGAGTTATGCATCATCTGTTGTTAGTACGCTGTCTAATAGTTTATGCGCTTGTTTGAAAATTCATAACACTATTACTAGACCCACTGATGGAACAATGAATACATATTCTGAAAATGATATTTTCAACTAGTTGACTTCCACAACATTGGTCGGATGTCACATATGTAAACATAAATTTATATATATATATATATATATATATATATATATATATATATATATATATATATATATATATATATATGAGTGTGTGAAAATAATAATCAGTGATACGTGAAAATAATAATCATCAATAGCTGAAAATGATAATCAGTAATAGGTGAAAATAATAATAATAAATAAGTGAAAATAATAATCAGCATAGGTGAAAATAATAATAAGCAATTGGTGAAAATAAAAATCATCAATAGGTGAAAATAATAATCATATATAGGTGAAAATAATAATCATGAATGCATGAAAATAATAATCATAAATACGTGAAAATAATAATCATCAATAGGTGAAAATAATAATCATGAATAGGTGAAAATAATAATCATCAATAGGTGAAAATAATAATCATGAATAGGTGAAAATAATAATCATGAATAGGTGAAAATAATAATCCTCAATAGGTGAAAATAATAATCATCAATAGGTGAAAATAATAATCATCAATAGGTGAAAATAATAACCAGCAATTGGTAAAAATAATAATCATCAATATGTGAAAATAATAATCATCAATACGTGAAAATAATAATCAGCAATAGGTGAAAATAATAATCATAAGTGAAAATAATAATCATCAATAGTTGAAAATAATAATCAGCAATAGGTTAAAAGATTAATCATCAATAGGTGAAAATAATAATCATAAATAGGTGAAAATAATAATCATCAATAATTGAAAATAATAATCATCAATAGGTTAAAATAATAATCATCAATAGGTAAAAATAATAATTATCAATAAGTGACCATAAAACTCAGCAATAGGTGAAAACAATAATCAGCAATGGGTGAAAATAATAATAATAAATAAGTGAAAATAATAATCATAAACAAGTGAAAATATTAATCATGAATTAGTAAAAATAATTATCAGCTATAGGTGAACATAATAATCATAAATAGGTGAAAATAATGATCAGCAATAGGTGAAAATAATAATCAGCAAAAGGTAAAAATGATAATCATCAATAGGTAAAAATAATAATCAACCATTGGTGAAAATAATATCATCAATGAGTCAAAATAATAATAATCAATAGGTGAACATAATAATAATCAATAGGTGAAAATCATAATCATCAATATGTGAAAATAATGATCATCAATAGGTGAACATAATAATACACAATGGGTGAAAATAATAATCATCAATATCTAAAAATAATAATCATAAATAAGTGAAAATAATAATCAGCAATAGGTGAACATAATAATACACAATGGGTAAAAATAATAATCAGCAATTAGTAAAAATAATAATCATCAATAAGTGAAAATAATAATCATCAATAGGTGACAATAATAGTAATAATTAGGTGAAAATAAAAATCATCAATAAGTGAAAATAATAATCAGCAATAGGTGAAAATAATAATCATCGATAGGTGAAAATAATAACCAGCAATTGGTAAAAATAATAATCATCAATATGTGAAAATAATAATCATCAATACGTCAAAATAATAATCATAAATAGGTGAAAATAATAATCATAAACAGGTGAAAAAAATAATCATCAATAGGTGAAAATAATAATCATAAGTGAAAATAATAATCATCAATAGGTGAATATAATAATCATCAATAGGTGAAAATAATAATCAGCAATAGGTAGAAAATAATAATCATCAATAGGTGAAAATATAATAATAAATAATTGAAAATAATAATCAGCAATAAGTGAAAATAATAATCATGAATAGGTAAAAATAATCAGCAATATGGGAAAATAAAAATCATCAATGGGTGAAAATAATAATCATAAATAGGTGAAAATAATAATCATCAATAGGTAAAAATAATAATCATAAATAAGTGAAAATAATAATCAGCAATAGGTTAAAATAATAATCATCAATAGGTGAAAATAATAATCAGCAATTGGTGAAAATAATAATGAGCATAGGTGAAAATAATAATCAGCAATTGTGTAAAATAATAATTATCAATAAGTGACCATAAAACTCAGCAATAGGTGAAAACAATAATCAGCAATGGGTGAAAATAATAATAATAAATAAGTGAAAATAATAATCATAAACAAGTGAAAATATTAATCATGAATTAGTAAAAATAATTATCAGCTATAGGTGAACATAATAATCATAAATAGGTGAAAATAATGATCAGCAATAGGTGAAAATAATAATCAGCAAAAGGTAAAAATGATAATCATCAATAGGTAAAAATAATAATACACCATTGGTGAAAATAATATCATCAATGAGTCAAAATAATAATAATCAATAGGTGAACATAATAATAATCAATAGGTGAAAATCATAATCATCAATATGTGAAAATAATGATCATCAATAGGTGAACATAATAATACACAATGGGTGAAAATAATAATCATCAATATCTAAAAATAATAATCATAAATAAGTGAAAATAATAATCAGCAATAGGTGAACATAATAATACACAATGGGTAAAAATAATAATCAGCAATTAGTAAAAATAATAATCATCAATAAGTGAAAATAATAATCATCAATAGGTGACAATAATAGTAATAATTAGGTGAAAATAAAAATCATCAATAAGTGAAAATAATAATCAGCAATAGGTGAAAATAATAATCATCGATAGGTGAAAATAATAACCAGCAATTGGTAAAAATAATAATCATCAATATGTGAAAATAATAATCATCAATACGTCAAAATAATAATCATAAATAGGTGAAAATAATAATCATAAACAGGTGAAAAAAATAATCATCAATAGGTGAAAATAATAATCATAAGTGAAAATAATAATCATCAATAGGTGAATATAATAATCATCAATAGGTGAAAATAATAATCAGCAATAGGTAGAAAATAATAATCATCAATAGGTGAAAATATAATAATAAATAATTGAAAATAATAATCAGCAATAAGTGAAAATAATAATCATGAATAGGTAAAAATAATCAGCAATATGGGAAAATAAAAATCATCAATGGGTGAAAATAATAATCATAAATAGGTGAAAATAATAATCATCAATAGGTGAAAATAATAATCATAAATAGGTGAAAATAATAATCATAAATAGGTGAAAATAATAATGATCAAAAGGTGAAAATAATAATAATCAATAGGTTAAAATAATAATCATAAATAAGTGAAAATAATAATCAGCAATAGGTGAAAATAATAATCATCAATAGGTGAAAATAATAATCATCAATAGGTGAAAATAATAATCAGCAATTTGTAAAAAATAATCATAAATAAGTTAAAATAATAATTAGCATAGGTAAAAATAATAATCAGCAATTGTGTAAAATAATAATCATCAATAAGTGACCATAAAACTCAGTAATAGGTGAAAACAATAATCAGCAATGGGTGAAAATAATAATAAACCATAGGTGAAAATAATAATCATAAACCAGTGAAAATATTAATCATAAATTAGTAAAAATAATTATCAGCTATAGGTGAAAATAATAATCAGCAAAAGGTGAAAATGATAATCATCAATAGGTAAAAATAATAATCAGCCATTGGTGAAAATAATCTTCATCAATGAGTCAAAATAATAATGATCAATAGGTGAACATAATAATAATCGATAGGTGAAAATAATAATCATCAATATGTGAGAATAATGATTATCAATAGGTGAAAATAATAATCATAAATAAGTAGAAAATAATAACTAGCAGTAAGTTAACATAATAATAATCAATAAGTGAAAATAAAAATCATCAATAAGTGAAAATAATCATCAGCAATAGGTGAAAATAATAATCATCAATAGGTGAAAATAATAACCAGCAATTGGTGAAAATAATAATCATCAATATGTGAAAATAATAATCATCAATACGTGAAAATAATAATCATAAATAGGTGAAAAAAATAATCATAAATAGGTGAAAAAAATAATCATCAATAGGTGTAAAAAATAATCATAAGTGAAAATAATAATCATCAATAGGTGAAAATAATAATCAGCAATAGGTTAAAAGATTAATCATCAATAGGTGAATATAATAATCATCAATAGGTGAAAATAATAATCATCAATAGGTAGAAAATAATAATCATCAATAGGTGAAAATAATAATAATAAATAATTGAAAATAATAATGAGCAATAGGTGAAAATAATAATCATGAATAGGTAGAAAATAATAATCATCAATAGGTGAAAATAATAATAATAAATAATTGAAAATAATAATGAGCAATAGGTGAAAATAATAATCATGAATAGGTAAAAATAATCAGCAATATGGGAAAATAAAAATCATCAATAGGTGAAAATAATAATCATCAATAGGTGAAAATAATAATCATCAATAGGTAAAAATAATAATCATAAATAGGTGAAAATAATAATGATCAAAAGGTGAAAATAATAATAATCAATAGGTTAAAATAATAATCATTAATAGGTAAAAATAATAATCATAAACAAGTGAAAATAATAATCAGCAATAGGTGAAAATAATAATTATCAATAGGTGAAAATAATAATCATCAATAGGTGACGATAAAACTCAGCAATAGGTGAAAACATTAATCAGCAATGGGTGAAAATAATAATAATAAATAGGTGAAAATAATGATCATAATCAAGTGTAAATATTAATCATAAATTAGTAAAAATAATTATCAGCTATAGGTGAACATAATAATCATAAATAGGTGAAAATAATGATCATCAATAGCTGAAAATAATAATCAGCAAAAGGTGAAAATAATAATCATCAATAGGTAAAAATAATAATCAGCCATTGGTTAAAATAATAATAATCAATAAGTCAAAATAATAATGATCAATAGGTGCACATAATAATAATCAATAGGTTAAAATAATAATCATCAATATGTGAAAATAATGATCATGAATAGGTGAAAATAATAATCATAAATAGGTGAAAATAATAATCATCATTAAATGAAAATAATCATAATCAATAGTTGTAAATAATAATCATAAATAGGTGAAAATAATAATCAGCAATAGGTAAAAACAATAATCAGCAATAAGTAAAAATAATAACAATCAATAGGTGGAAAATAATAATCATGAATAGGTCAAAATGATAAAGAAAAATAAGTTAAAATAATGGAAATAATAATAAGCAATAGGTGAAAATAAGAATCAGCAATAGGTTAAAATAATAATCATCAATTAGTAGAAAATAATAATCATATTTTTGTGAAAATAATAATGATAAATAAGGTAAAATAATAAGCAGCAATAGGGAAAATAATAATCATCAAAAAGTCAAAATAATAATCATCAATAGGTGAAAATAATTATCACCAATAAGTGAAAATAATAATCATAAATAAGTGAAAATAATAATCAGCAATAGGTGAAAATAAGAATCATCAATAGGTTAAAATAATACTCATTAATAGGTTAATAGAATAATCAGCAAAAGGTGAAAATAATAATCATCAATAGGTGAAAATAATAATCATCAATAAGTGAAAATAATAATCATAAATAAGTGAAAATAATAATCAGCAATAGGTGAACATAATAATCATCAATAGGTGAAAATAATAATCAGCAATTAGTAAAAATAATAATCATAAATAGGTGAAAATAATAATGATAAATAAGTGAAAATAATAATCATCACTAGGTTAAAATAATCATAAATACGTGAAAATAATAATACTCAATAGGTGAAAATAATAATCATCAATATGTGAAAATAATAATCATCAATAAGTTAAAATAATAATCAAAATAGGTGAAAATAATAATCATCAATAGGTGAAAATTATAATCATTAATAGGTAAAAATAATAATCATAAATAAGTGAAAATAATAATCAGCAGTAGGCGAAAATAATAATTATAAATAGGTGAAAAAAATAATCATAAATAGGTGAAAATAATAATCATCAATAGGTGAAAATAATAATCATTAATAGGTGAAAATAATAATCAGCATAGGTGAAAATAATAATCATCAATAGATGAAAATAATAATCATCAATAAGTGAAAATAATAATCATGAATAAGTGAAAATTATAATCAGCAATACGTGAAAATAATAATCATAAATAGGTGAAAATAATAATCATCAATAGGTGAAAATAATAATCATAAATAGGTGAAAATAATAATCAGCATAGGTGAAAATAATAATCATCAATAGATGAAAATAATAATCATCAATAAGTGAAAATAATAATCATAAATAAGTGAAAATTATAATCAGCAATAGGTGAAAATAATAATCAGCAATAGGTGAAAATTACAATCATCAATAGGTGAAAACAATAATAAGAAATTGGTGAAAATAATAATCATCAATAGGTGAAAATAATAATCATCAATAGGTGAAAATAATAATCATAAATAAGTGAAAATAATAATAAGCAATAGCTGAAAATAATAATCAGCAATAGCTGAAAATGATAATCAGCAATAGGTGAAAATAAGTATCATCAATGGGTGGAAATAATAATCATAAATAGGTGAAAATAAAAATTATAAATAAGTTAAAATTATAATCATCAATAGGTGAAAATAATAATCAGCAATAGGTGAACATAATAATCAGCAATAAGTTAAAATAATAATCAGAAATAGGTGAAAATAATAATCAGCAATAGGTGAAAAAAATAATCAGCAATAAGTAAAAATAATAATAATCAATAGATAGAAAAATAAATAGGTCAAAATAATAATGATAAATAAGTTAAAATAATCATCAATAGGTGAAAATAATAATCAGCACTAGGTGAAAATATGAATCATAAATATGTGAAAATGATAATCTGAAATAGGTGAAAATTATAATCTTTAATAGGTGAAAATAATAATCAGCAATAGGTGAAAATAATAATCAGCAATAGGTTAAAATAATAATCAGCAATTAGTAGAAAATAATAATCATATATTCGTGAAAATAATAATGATAAATAAGTGAAAATAATAAGCAGCAATAGGTGAAAATAATAATCATCAAAAAGTCAAAATAATAATCATCAATAGGCGAAAATAATTATCATCAATAGGTGAAAATAATAATCATAAATAAGTGAAAATAATAATCAGCAATAGGTGAAAATAAGAATCAGCAACAGGTGAAAATGATAATCTCCTATATAAAGGGCAGTTGCCTGTATGTCTGTTTGTTTGTATGCCCAGCTACTCCTCAAAACCTACTCGGCAAACTGTCAACAAGTCGACATCTTTAGGACCGGACAACACCTGGGAGCATAATATCTCAAAATTACAAAAAAAAAAATGTCCCCGGGGGTCAACGGGGCCAGTTTTCGGGGGCGGGTCTGGTTTTTTGAAACTTTTTCAATGTTATTTACTGGTGATTTTGAAATAAGCCAATGTATTCATGTAACAACTTAATAAAAATGCACTGTCCGGTTGTATCAAGTCATCCCATAACTTCTGTCCGGATCTATCAATAACAGTGAAACAAGGGTTGCTCAATCACATCCGCACCTAGCAACCTAAACTTATATCTTTTAAAATAAAAATAGTTCTTTGGGGGGAGGGGGGGAGAATGTTTGGGACGCGGGTGGGGTGGGGGGAATTTTTGGGGGGCGGGTGGTAGAGGTGAGGGGAATTATCAACATCTTCATCCTGTGGGGGTGCTTATACAATATAGGACCCGGAGGCTTCTGAAGTATATGGACTTGGGCGGGGGGTTCTTCTGCAGTATAGGCACCAGGGGTGCATCTACAGTATAGGGACCAGGGATGCTTCTACAGCATAGGACCCAGCACCGGGGGTGCTTCTACAGAATAGGGACCATGGGTGTTTATGCAGTATAGGCACCGGGGGTGCTTCTACAGTATAGGATCCAGAGGCTTCTGCAGTACAGGCACGGGGGGTTGCTTCTGCAGTATAGCCACCGGGGCGCTTCTACAGTATAGGACCCAGCACCGGGGGTGCTTTTACAGTATAGGACCCAGCACCGGGGGGGGGGGGCTTCGTCAATTTAGGACCCAGAGGCTTCGGCGTTGTCCGGGAAAAAAGTGCTCAATATCCTATTTTGCTTGCGGAGAGGAGGAGGAGGGAGAGCCCCGGGCAACGCCGGGTACCCCTGCTAGTCATCAATAAGTGAAAATAATAATCAGAAATAGGTGAAAATAATAATCATTAACAGGTGAAAATAACAACACTTCCGACCAATTTTTCTCCAACTGGAGATCAGGACCAAACTCGACGCCGAGTATCTTGCAAGGCCCATCCGTCCAGCCAAAGTGCCCCTGAAGGGGAACACCCCTCCAGGCACCAATGCGTAAGCCAACAGACTTATCGCAGTTGATTTTGGCCCCTGTCACTTGTTCATACCGTCTTATTTCTATGTCGAGGACCCTAATCTCAGCACTGCTCGTTACAAGCACAGTGACGTCGTCGGCATAGGCGGAGTACTTAATCATGGGGCAAGAACCAGACAAAGTAATCCCACGAAGGACCGGATTCACCCTAAGCCTGCGAAGGAAAGGCTCCAACGCAAGCACATAAAGCATAGGTGAAAGCGGACATCCCTGACGAATAGATCTGGACAAATCGAAAGGCTTCGACCTCATTCCATTCACTTCAACCAACGCACCGGGGTTTGCATAAAACAGGCGAATCCAGGAGCGGAAATGGGGACCTAATCCAGCCGAAGACAAGACAGCCTCCAAGTAACGATGATCGACCCTATCGAATGCTTTGGACTGATCTAAATTGATCAGTGCGGCTTCCGTGTCGACTTTCTCTATGATCAAGCGTATCATGTGCAAATTATCTTGAATAGTCCGGCCCTTAACAGAACAAGTCTGTTCGGGACTTATTAGACGAAACAAGACAACCTGCAGACGATTAGCTAAGATCTTGGCCAAAATCTTTTACTCTGTATTTAACATTGTTAAGGGCCGGAAATTACCTATACCATCCCCACCACTTTTGTCCTTGCGAAGCAATTTGATGATACCCCTGGTAAAGTACTGGGGGATAGACCCGTTCCTAAACCAGGAGTTAAACAACACAGCCAGCAGGGGGACAAAAATGGGCGACAACCTCAAATACAGTTCGTAAGGCAGACCATCGATACCCGGAGACTTATCAAGGCCAACCTGCCTTAGGGCCCCCAGGACTTCATCCTCATTTATACACCCTTCGCACCTAGCTGCTTCGGTCGCCTCGAGACGAGAAAAGTCAGCTAAATAGGCGTCGAACTGAGCCATTGTCAGACCGGGCTCCTTGGTAAAGAGATCCTGAAAATAAGAGCGAAAACCCTCCAAAATCCCGTCGTTTGTAGTCACGAGATGCCCATCCGATAATGTGACACTGGCGATGTGTCGATCAGTAGACCGTCGACGTTCCTCCGCACGCAGTGACGCGGCCATGTTTGTCGCCTCGTGCGGCACTCTTTTTAACCTAGCCCTAACTAACAATCCCTGATCTGCCTTGTTGTCCAAGGAGTTCAGTTCCGTTTTAGCTACAGTAAAGGTAACGTTATCCCCCGCTTCAACCGCCCGACTTAAACTAGCTTCTAGTGCCACTTTCGTTGCCCTAGATCTAAGGTTGAGTCGACGACTATAATCAGCAACGAAGGACCTAATAACGTTCTTAAGATGGCCCCACCACTTATTCCCAATGATAGCACCCGTCAATTCCCTCTGTAATGTTAGTAAAAGCTGTTCCCGGAAGTCCTTCAAATCGAACAACGATGTGTTGAACTTCCAGTACCCAGCCAATCTAGGCTTAGGACTATCTAAGTTTACCCGCACCCGGACAAGCCTATGATCCGAGTAAACTATATTATGAAAACTTGGACAATCTAAAAGCCCTAAATCGACTCTCCTAATTAAGAACCGATCAAGGTAACTCGAAAGTTGCCCCAAATCGGAGCCGCGACTAGCAGTCCAAGTCCATACTACTTCACGGGGTTTCTCATTTCGGAATTTATCGACAAGATCGAACTTATCAATAAAGTCACGAAATGCCTTAACATCCCCGTTGCTGTTAGTTCCCCTAGGATTTCCCAAGCGATCTAAATCGGGATCCAAGACCGCGTTCCAGTCTCCCGCTAGAATTATCCGACGCGACGCATCCATAAAGGGCTCGATCCGCCGAAAAAAAGGAACCCGCTCAGAATAGGCGTTGGGCGCATAAACCCCAATAAGCAGAAAAGCCACATCCTTTACGGTAACATCAAGAACGCACAGCCTTCCCTCAGGATCCGCATAGATTGGGTCACACGTCGCATTCAGTGTGCGCTTAACTAGCCAGGAAACTCCTCTTGAGTGAGTATCAAAGTACGCTGAATAGAGCTGAAAGTCTCTAGTCAGCGCACCCTGATAATCACTGGGAATAAAGTGGGTCTCCTGCAAACAACATACATCCACACCGAGTCGCTGAAGGTCACGTACTACTCGAAGTTTATGAGCGGTGTCCCTCAACCCTCGGCCATTTAGGCTTGCTAATCTGAGTGCCATTCTAGTGCTCTTAGAGTTGGGAACCCGAAATGAACATAGACGGTCTTAAGACACCGACAGATGACCCCAGAGAACCTTGTCCCATTTCAGTAGTAATGAGACCATCCGGGGACAAACCGCCAATGTCCAAGGGGAAAGTTAATTTTATCGCCCTATAGAGAGTTGGATGGATACGTACAGGGACCCTCCCAACACAAGATTTTTGAAGAAGTTTTAACTCGTCGTCGTTAAAGAAAGCCAGAGGAGGTGATATATTAAATGAGTTATTCGCATCATGCTCCAAACCCCCTTCGCCTTGTTTCTCGATCTTACTACGGTTAAAAGTCTTTTGGCTTCTAAAAAGTATACGGATCACACACTAGTGCTATACATAATTACTAATACACATGTTACTACAAGCTTCCACAGTTGTTTCATTTAACAAATAATAGAACTGCTACGAACTGCACGTGCAATCTTCTTTTTTTTATCTAAGCGTTTTTGTTTTGGCGATAAAAATGTTTACTTGCAGGCGAGATATTTTTCATAATAAGTAATAAACAGTACAGTATCGCTGAACATAAAAACACACACCAATTTCATTTTATTAAATGATGTTTCTTCTAATTTTCTTTTATTAACAACGACCAGCATTCCTTTCCGATCAATCGCGTTTTCGACATAAACAAGCACGATTTCCTTTTCGTTTATATTACTTTTATTCCTACAAATTAATCGGAAAAACAATTTTATTATTATGCATTTCGTTTTCTCATAAAAAAGCCCGACATTGAATTACTTCTCTAAATCATATGTAGTCAAATATTTGATTAAAACATTTTTTACCGATTCAATTAAATCCACTACAATACATTTAGGTTTAATTGGAATAAAATAATCACTTATAAACATTAAATTACGGATTAACTTAAATGCACCAGAATGCATTTCGGTGTCTTAAAAAAGAACACAATCACTGGCAAACTATTTATTTACATAAATTTATTTACTGACTACATTTTATCCACTATAATGTATTTTGGTTGATTAATTTCGCTATAATGCATTTCGATTTCTTATAAAAGAAGTCAGCCATTTTTAATGAATTACTTATTGAAATAAAAATCTTATTTAGAAAATAATTTCATTTAAAATACTTTACAGATTAAATTAAATCCACTATAATGCATTTCGGTTTCTTATAAAAGGAAGTCAGCTATACCAATTCATTATTTTGTGAAACAAAAAATTCTACTTAAAAATAATATTTGCAAAGCATAATTTACTTTATCATTTCTGGGATGCATTTCCGTTTCTTAGAAAACAAATTAGCCATTTTAATGATTTACTTCGAGAAACTCATTTTTATGGAAATACTGCACAGTCACCACAGTCAGACACAACAAAACCTTGCGAAACTGCAAAATAGTTCCTGGCTAGATCTTATCACCTATGATGTGAGCCAGAAGTTTACCGAGTTTGTAACCTTCCAATTTCCAGTCTGTAACGTTGCATATTAGCTAAACGCATCTGTTTCGATCCATATAGAACTAGAAGAAGTATTGGGGAGAAGAGAGCAGAGAAGTTCTCTCCTCCTCCTATTGCTCTCTCTCTCTTTCTTTTTCTCTCTCTCTCTCTCTCTCTCTCTCTCTCTATATATATATATATATATATATATATAGTAAGTTATGAAAATATATTTATGGCAATTAAGCTACACAGAGGCTTCCGCGTTTCACCCCGTATGGAATCGTCAGGCTTAGCTTACGGGGATAAAACGCGAGAGCCTCTATGTAGCTTAATTGCCATAAATATATTTTTATAGCTTGCTACCTAGATCTACTCACGCTGTTGAAATAAATACTGAAAATCGACACATAAAAGATTACATCTCATTATAACATTTTATGTGGGTACATGATATAATATATATATATATATATATATATATATATATATATATATATATATATATATATATATATATATATATATATATATATATATATGAAAAGAGACAACTGGAAAAAATGTAAATACAAGAATAAATCATCAAAGAAAAACGCGAATTTTACCGGTTTCGTTCGGATCAACGAACGTCTTCAGAAAAAGTGAAGATTTTAAATTCATTCGATAACGGTAAAAGCATCGGAAAAAGAAGAACGCCCATTGACGCGCGTTCAACTATTTGAAAAAGGAAAGAATAATAAAACGCGTGTGCAACAAATTCCCTTCATAACATCACCAGCACAAATAACACCGACATGACCGAGAAAAATAAATCTTACGTAGTTCTCCCCAATAATCCCATATCTATCTCATTACAAAAATATTTCAAATCTGACATAAAAATAGCAATATCAACGTCTAAAACAATTAAAGATTTACTCAACACATACCCCCGTCCCCAACTTTCTCTTCAGGACACTTCTTCCCTGGCCGGTATTTATAAAATTAAATGTGCCGAATGTCCGATGTTTTATATTGGTGAAACAGCCAGACATATCAAATCCCGAATTTACAAACATAAA
Organism: Sepiola atlantica; assembly: GCA_963556195.1. Lineage (NCBI taxonomy): Eukaryota > Metazoa > Mollusca > Cephalopoda > Sepiida > Sepiolidae > Sepiola > Sepiola atlantica. Next base: position 68,161,306 of record OY744536.1, on the reverse strand, counting down.
CATGACCCCAAACACAACGATCTAACTAACTCACTAGTCTTACACAGAAACACTTTTACCCACAATTTTTATTTAAAAAATTGCACCCGCCTCAAGACCGAATACTCTCTTCCACGTCGCAAATGCATCGAAAGAGCAATAATACTTCTCTCATCTCCATCTAAGATAAACCTAAGACTCGGATCCTATCCCTTAAGCAAACATCTGGCAAACATCGCACTGAAACACTGCAATCTATGGCGCCATTTCGATCCTAGGTAAAGAAACTTCCTTTTTTTTTTACTACACTTCATCCATATTTTTTCTTCCCCCTTTTTATTTATTTATTTTTTATCTATTTATTTTTAACGTCTCCAAATTTTACAAATAGTTGAACGCGCGTCAATAACGTTTCTCTGTGCGTTCTTCTTTTTCCTATGTGTTTACAGTTTTCGAATAAATTTAAAATCTTTTTCTGAAGACGTTCGTTGATCCGAACGAAACCGATAAAATGTCTCGTTTTCTTTGAAGATTTTTTCCTGACATAAAAAGCAGTATCTTCATAACACCAGAAGATCGATCTTCGACCAAGCCGTAAGACTTCGACTATGAAAAAAGAGAAGAAAAGAAAAAAAGGAAAATATTGTATGTACCTTGAATAAGGTTTTTAAAAAAATGTTATCTTTTCAAGGGCGTTTCTAAGCTGTAGTAAAATTTTAATCTCTCTCTCCCACACACACACACACACACACACACACACACACACACATATATATATATATATATATATATATATATATATATATATATATATATATATATATATATATGTGTGTGTGTGTGTGTGTGTGTGGGTATATGTGTAAAGCTCATCGGACATTTTCAAAAACCAAAAGTATATGATTTGAGGCAGCTGCGATTTGCAAACTGTTTTGTAGATGACATTCACCGTCCAAGTTGATTTGTTGACCTTCAGAAAGGAAATATGAATTCTTTACGAGAGTTGGTGACATTTAAAATTATTCATTACCACTGTTCAAAATCAGACATTATCAATACACGTCTATAAAACTATACATTAGTTACGCGTGTGTGTCGACGTACTTCTTGTTAGTTCGATAATATACCTGTAAAAGTGATCAACTCACCGGCTGCGAAAGCCTAGGAAACACACAACCGTTATTGGTTGAAACTGAGAAGTAATAAAGAGAGAGAAGAGGCATTTTTCAAAGTGAAGTTAAAACAGTAGGAGATAGACAAAAGCAGATTTCAGCGCTTTTTGTCTCTCTATACACCGTTAACATTCTGACACAAACACTTCGCTAATAGTATTTTATTTCTGCCTTTTTGCGAATAGAATTCTATTCCACTTTATTCATATTCTAAACTTCTTGTACCCATCTCTAGCTCAACGTGAAATTTCAAAATATTATTAATCTACTGTCTTTATTTCTAACACATTAGATAAGTTTCAAACATGCAGCCTATTACACGTTTGTTATCTATTTTTCTCGATGTTTGTCCTTGTGCCTGTCCTCTCATTTTCCTGTTTTTTTCGTCTCTATTTCTTTCCTGTTTCCTCACGTTTCAGACGTGTTGCCGGCAATCGGTTGAGTGTTGTTGCAAACATTTTACTGCTACTGTTTTTGTCAACAGATGCGTTTGTCTCGCATACTCTTTATCAATATGTACACTTGACCGCCAATTTAGCCCTACTTTTGTTTGTAAAATTATTCTTAACATTACTCTTTCTATCAGATTGCGTGTTGATCTGGTCACCTCGAGCTTTTAAACTTTATTATTATTATTATTTACAAATTTAAGAGTAAAACAAAACTTGGAAGTATTTATGCGATTTAAAACAAAACAAAAAACGAAAGAGAAATGAAAGTAAAAAGACTCTCGGACAAAACCGGTCGGTAAAACTCGTTGTAAATAAAGCAAGATAAGATTCCTTTATAAATTTTACCTTCAATCAACTGTAAAGTCTTGTAAAGTTCGGTGGGGAAACGCTTAAACCAACACCAGCCTTAGCTGGAACCTCTTCACAGACATGTGTGAATCTCATTTACTTTGACTGATTACCAGACTAATGCAAGAGGGTAACCCGCTATGACGTGTCAGCCTCGACGAAGGGAATGAAGCTCGAAATAGGATTAAACAAAATCCTTTTGGTTTACGTTATTGCATTTTTGATTGCCATAATTATTCTATTAATGGTCAATTAAACAATCAATTCATGTGTAATTAGCGTAACAATACACATGAATGATCCCCAAAGTTCAAGTACTCTCCGCACTCTTCTATTCGAGGTTCGTGCTCTCTATCCTCGATCTTTCAATCCTCCTTAATTATCTTGTGTGCTGTCAGCCGAGGCTAATACCTTTTTTGGGGAGGGGGAGGCAATTTATAAGATTTCTTGCAGTTTAAGTTCCGTCGGGTTCACGTGGTTGATTAACGTTCGTAGTTTATGTTGGTTAATTTCCACACTCGAGGATTTTCCTTAACATTTTAGCTGTTGTCATCGTTCGTCTTTCCTTTGATTATAATTTCTCCTAGTCTTTTTTTTCCAGGTTTCTCAGGACTTTTCCTAGTGCTCCTACGATTATTGGTATTATTTAGACTCCCTACATGTTTCATATTCCTTTCAGTTCTCTGACTAGTTCCACATATTTGCTTGATCTTTACCCTGTGGTCTTCTGGAACGACACAATCTACATTTTGGCAGTTTTTTTCCTTATTGTTAACTATTATGACGTTTGGTCCCCTTACTTGGATAAGCTTATCTGTTTTTATCTCCATGTCCCAGAGGAGTTTGTGATTTTCGTTTTCGAGTACTGTGTCTGGTTTGTGTTTGTACTATTTGTCTGTGTATACAGAATTCAATAATTTGCATAATTCACATTGTAATGCTTTCCCCATGTAGTCGTGTCTGTTTTGTATTCTTTTGTGGCAAGATTCATGCATTCACTTATTATGCGATTTGCCGTTTCGTCTCTTTGCCCGCAGAGTCTACATTTACTGCCATCCTGGGATTTGTGTATTTTAGCTTTGATGATGATGATGATGATGATGATGATGATGATGATGATGATGATGATGATTATTTT
>OY744536.1:68013217-68153217 GCA_963556195.1 Sepiola atlantica | reverse complement strand
TAGGTTTCTGCTATATAATGTTGTTTCTAAGAGCTTTCTTGTTCTTCTCAGGTATTCTTTTCCAATCTTCTCTTTCATTTCTGTTGATTTGATTGTGTCTGCTTCCAAAACTCCCAAATATTTATAGCTCTTATGTTCATCTAGCGCCCTCATCTGCTCTTGGTTGGGTAGTTCCATGCCCTCAGTCGTCTCCAACTTTCCCTTTTTAATCTCTAGCAATGCACACTTTTCCATTCCGAATTCCATTTGAATGTCCTGACTGAAGATTCTGATCGTATTTATCAGCTTTTCCAGTTCCTTTTTGCTTTTTGCAAATAGCTTCAGGTCGTCCATGTACATGAGATGGTTTATTCGTTGTTCTCTGCCTGTGAACTTGTATCCGGCATCACATTTCCTGAGTATTTAGTTGAGTGGCATCATGGCTATGATAAACAGTAGTGGTGATAGGGAGTCTCCTTGGAAAATGCCTCTCTTTATTTTTATCTCCGCCAAGTATTGTCCTCCAGCTGTCAGTTCTAATCTCCATGTTTCCATTGCTTTCTTGATGAAATTAATAATCCTGTTGGGTATCTTGTACATTTTTAAACATTCAATTATCCATGCTTGAGGGATTCTGTCGTACGCTTTCTTGCAGTCAATCCATGCCATAGATATGTTCTTTTTCTTGCTTTTAACTTCTTTCAGCATCTTTTGATCTATGTATAACAGATCATGCGTCTCTCTTTTCCCTTTATGGCATCCTTTTTGTTCCTCGGGAAGTAGTCCACGACTGTTCAGGGAATGGTAACTTTGCTCTCTAAGTTGTGCCGTTAGGATTTTCCACATTGTCGGTAAACAGGTTATTGGTCTGTAATTGCTTAGGGTCGTTCCCTTCTTGGCATCTTTTTGTATGAGCGTTGTCCTTCCTTTGGTCATCCACTCTAGTACATCTGTTTTATGGATACATACTCTCAGTTTCTGTGCTAGCCTTTCATGTAGGGTCGTGAATCTTTTGAACCAGTACGCATGTATTCCATCGTGACCTGGTGCTTTCCAGTTTGCCATTTTCTTTAGTGTTGTCTTAATAGTTTCTTCATTAATTTTTGTTTCCGTTCCTTCTTCAATTTCTAGAAGTTTATCTTTCATGTCTTTCAGCCATTTAGCATTTTTGTTATGATCTTCAGCATTTTCCCATATCTTGCTCCAGAAATGTTTTGTTTCTGTCGGGTCCGGTTGTTCTGCTGTTGTTCTTTCTCCGTTTTCGTTTTTGTAAAACTGGCTTTCATTGTTTTCAAAGGTCCTGTTCTGTTTGTACTGTTCCGATTTGTATCTGTATCGTCTCAATCTTCCTTCTTTTGCTGCTATCTTTTGTTTTAGTTCTTCGTGTTTCTTATTTAGTCTATCCTTGCGATTCAGATTTCTGCTCTTCCATCGTTTACTGTTCTCCTTCATCCTATTCACGGGTTTAGCTTCCTTTTGAAGTTTGGTGATCTGGGTTTCCAGTCTGATCTCCCATCAAGATTTCGTCTGTCCATTCTTTTGGTCAGTCTTCTTTTCCCTTTTTAGTTTCATACTTATTGATTTTGCCCCCGCATATATCAAGTTGTTTAGATCTGTGATAGTGTCTGTTTGGATGTACGTGAGTACTCTGTTTACTTTCTCTGTTTCAACTTTTAACTTCTTCCAGTCTTCGTTCCTTAGGGATGGAAGTTTTGTTTTGTTCTCGGACATTAATCGTTTGATGTTTTCCACTTCTCTTGCTTCTTCCTCAGATAGTTCTATAGTTTCGTCGTCTTCGCCTTCTTCAGTTTCTGTGTTTATGTTTTTCTCGTTTTGTTCCTGGGAGTTTTCGTCAAGTGATGTGTCTTGATCTGTCACGCCATTTATCTTTTGTTTAATTTCCGTTAATTCCATCTCCGAGAACCCTCCTCTCTTGAGTATCTGTCTTGCTTGATCTGCTATCCTTTGTGCCGTTGTATGGTAGTCAGTAGAAGTGTCCCATAGATCTTTCATTCGTTTCCGATATCCTCTTTCTGTGGGGTATCGGCTTTTGTAGTAGCATTCCATTACCAGTCTGTTCTCTTTTGTGGTCCATTTCTTTCTATGGCCTTTTGGTCTGTTATTTTCATTCTTGAATTCTTGTGTTTGGTCAGTGTCCTTATCATATTTGGAATTTGATGGGTTACCTACCTGTTTTTTGTCCGTGGTATTATTCCTGATATTAAAGGAGCCAACATTCGCAGGATGCGGACCGGGTCCCCCATGTTGGCCATCGAGGGAGCACCTTCCCATCATACTACTCAGATCTTTCTTCTGAGTCCCACGGCGTTTATTTATATTTATAGACATTTATCATGGTTTGGTGTTTGTGGCAACACCAGGCCCAGGCTTAGTTTACCTGTGATCCTGTCACAGGGATAGTGTTTCTCTCATTTTCATGAGGTTCAAGGTGCACTATCACACATACATAAAGAAACATTTACGAAAAAAAAATAAATAAATAAAAAATAAATAAATAAATAAATTAATAAAATAAAATAAAATAAAAATAAATAAATAAAATAAAATAAATAAATAAATAATAATAATGAATAATTGATAAATAAATAAAAAAATAAATAAATAAAAAAGATAATTATTATATATATATATATATATATATATATATATATATATATATATATATATACATATATACACCAGGCACGTGCAAAAATGGCCGCCTCTTCTGCGGACTATGCTTATTAAAAAGGGCTTATAATTAATTATCGTGAATTTTGAACTTTGAGAAAATTACTTGTAAACATCCCTTGAAAGATAAATATAAGTTTTTTGGAACTATTTCAAGGATAATTATTAAATTAAAGTCATAAGATACTGAATTAAAAAAAAATCCCACATTTTACTAAAAGTTAGGAAAATTATACCCCCAAAAGTCATAAATGAGTAAAATCCGGCGTCACATAATCGGCAAACAACTTTGTTTACCAATTGACTATCGCTATGCAAAATATATGGAAGACAAAAATATCATAATTTATCATTTTTAACTTTATATATAAAAATGGTTTTGTAATAGTTTATAGAAGTTGAAAAATTATTATCCATTAATTTCTTTATTCTTTTTAACGCTACAAATAAATTTAAGTACCTTTATTTTGTTATAATAAAAAGGGAAATGCTTATTTAATTAAAATATTTGTGAGTGTACGCAATTAACATCTTATTTTATTTTAAACTAAAAATGTTCATATTTAACTTGGTATTAGTTTTTAATTATTGATGACATCTGTTTACCAATTTTTTTTTCTTAGAATTTGAAATAAAACTTTTTTTTAATGTTGAAAAGTATTTTTACGTTACGAACTGCGTCAATTTTATCATTTTTTTTTACATGATTGAAAACTTTAGTTACTCGATTTATTCTTAACGTGTCGTAACGATAAATTACATTGATTCTTTTTAAAATAAAGTGGATTTTTTTTTAAGTGTGAAAAAGTAAATTAAAGTCAATGACTACACTGACAATTTATTCATTAAAAAAAAAAAAAAAAAAAATTGCGCTGATGATACACGTTCATGTATGAAAGGGAAAATATAATTATGTCGCATTTTTTATTTTCCCAGAAACTCTAATCATTAAAATCACATGAAATATTTTTTGCAATTATATTATTTTTTTGTGAAAATATTGATTAAACAATGCTGTATTCAATAATAATATCGCTAATTACAAAAATTAATTTTTCTTCGAGTTATAGTGATTTTGTTAACACGGTATTTGGGGGCCTTTTTCGTAATATACAAAAAAATATTTACAAAAAAATATATGTTTTTTAATTGTTAACCTTACAATGCTTTATTTTTATTAAAAAAAAAAAAAATTACTGTATTTTTTATTAATATACAAAAATATAACTTTAGTAAAGGTGTATTTTGTGTTAAAAAAATAATATATTTTCACCAAGATTTAAAAGAAAAAAAAATGGTTTCATTATATTCCGTGATTGTGGATTAATAAATATTGAAAATTTCATAAAATCTGGTTGATTTCCTGAATTTTTAAGTGAAGGAAGGGGGGGGGGGGCTTCAAATGTTTTTACATTTTGGGAATCGGCCATTGATTTTGCACGTACCTAATACACACATACATATATGTATATATATGTTACCTAATTACATAGTATAAGTTTTCTAGGATATTCTTAAATAACAAAATAAAAAAGATGATAGATTCCCCTCCTATGTTTGTCTAATAAATTGATGCAAATTTATCAAACATTCAGTCTATATTGAAATAATTACATATATATATATATATATGCATATATATATATATATATATATATATATATATATATATATATATATATAAATAAATGTATATCTACCCAAAAGACGTCTTCAATTCATACGCTCGAGACTTGAAATGTTTATCGGCAGCTGAAAAATAACGGTCAATGTTGTTCTCTATCTCTAACGTGACACGCTACTTTTTAGAGAGGGGGGGGGGTTCAATAACGTTCAACTCAAACAAAACGCACAAAATATTATCTCCCGACCCCCGAATTGAAATCTCAGAAGCTTCGTATTAGTTAAAATTAAAATTCACAATAAATATAACATTTGTATATCTACCCAAAATACGTCTTCAATTCATACGCTCGAGACTTGAAAACTATTAATTAAAAATTATTATTATTATTATTATTATTATTATTATTATTATTATTATTATTATTATTATTATTATTATTATTATTATTATTATTATTTGTACTCACTAGGAGTTCTCACACAGATCACTGTTAGTGATTGCTCACCAACAACAACCAGTGGTATTTCCGGGAGTCTGAGTTTCAACAAGCCTCCCCAGATTTCCAGTATTCTTCACCTCTTTTCGATAACGATGCGGTATCGCAACAGCCGCTTACCATTGATTTATCGCTGGTAAGGACAATTGGTCTTCCCTGGGATTTGGGTGGCAATAAGCCTCCCCAACATCCTACCATTCTCTGCACTTTTCCAGTGGAGGTCTGGTTTGTGCTGTCCCTCCTCGGTATTCTCATCCTCCTCGATCCTCTACAAATAGTTTGTCTAGTGTCAGCCTTATAATAATATTTTTTTTTAATTAATTAAAAAAAAAAATATTATTAATTTTTTTTTAAATTTTTTCTTTTTTCTTTTTTTTCTTTCAATTCCTTAATTTTTTCTTTTTCTCTTTCCATATTTAAATTGTTTTGGGGGTGGGGTGGGGAGAGAGGGAGAAGCTTATAGTGTTTCCTGTAATTTCTTTTCTATGGTTCATTTTTGTGTAGTGATAGCTGAGGCCGGTGTAATTTATTGGGAGGAATTATGAAGTGCTGTTTCTTGCAGTTTCTGTTCCTTGGTTCGTGTTGTGGTGTTATTCGTGTGGTTTTGTTTTCTCCCTGTTGTAAATTCCTTGTGACTGGTTACCCTTTGTAGCTGATGCGTGTTGGTTTCCACATTCGAGGATTTTCCTTAAGATTGCAGCTGTTTTAATCATTACCGTCCTTTCGATGGTCTCTTTGATTCCAATTTCTACCAGTCTTTTCTCCAGGTTTTTGGGGATTGTTCCTAGTGGTATTATTATTATTATTATTATTATTATTATTATTATTATTATTATTATTATTATTATTGTTATTATTATTGTTATTATTATTATTGTTATTATTATTATTATAATTATAATTATTATTATTATTATTATTATTATTATTGTTATTATTATTATTATTAATATTATTATTATTATTATTATTATTATGATTATGATTATTATTGTTGTTGTTGATGATGATGATGATGATGATGATGATGATGATGATGATTATGATGATGATTTATTTTGTTTACTTTTTACGGACGGGTCATTATTCATGCAATAATCAATTAAAACTGATGACATTGTTTATTATTTACATTTTTTTCTATGTTCTGATCTAGTTAATAACCATTACGCCTATTAAACGATTTTGATAAAGTGTTCGTATATAATTACAGGGAAAAATTCGAACGCATGTACAGAAATATTCTTGAATGAATAAACCTAGAAATATAAATAGACAAGTTTTACACCTGGAAAAGTAAAGGACAATACAACTTCTTAACACTTGGTAAAATATTGTAACTAAATTTGAAGGGAAAATAGATTATAACACTAAAAATAAACAATAATTAATAATTATTTAGTTTTAGTTTTATAATCTAATTTAGACTTTAGCTGCAATATTTAAAAAAAAAATTTTAATTAAAAAGAATTTAAAAAAAAATTAGACTTTAGCTGCAATATTTTAAGAAGTTTGAAGACGTTTTATTGCCGTTTTCTAGGTGTAATAACTTGTCCTTTACTTTTCCAGGTGTTATTACCCCTTATATTAAGAATATTTCTTTACATGCGTCCGCATTTTTCCCTGTAATCCACTTTTTTCCATGCATTGCAAGAATATTAAAAATAATTATGAACAAATAAGTTAAAATTTAAGAGAAATCAGTTTCCATCCTAATATATGGTCTGCCCAATTAAACAAACAACAATTTAAAAAAGAATTCTATATTTTGTATAAATCTTACTTCTTTTTTGCTATTTTTCTTTGCAAATATTTGAAGAAATAACATTTCAAATTTATTTTGCCAAATTTCAGTTCTTTTTATTTTTCATGCACTTCTAGAAACATGGACCGGAACTAAAATGACTTTGAAAAAATCTTGATTCAGGCGTAATAATAGATTTTGATGAATTTGAAATTCGTTTTTTAATTTTAAATTATTTTTTTTAGTTTTAATTTTAAACATTATGTTTTTACTGAATACAATTTGAAATATAAAAGTATGCCGAAATATGTTAATGGAAATGCTTCAAATCCAGACCCAAATTAAAGAAGAATACAACTTTGCAACCAATAATGCCCAATTGCTAAGAAATGCGTTACCCAGAGTGGGGGATATGAAAGAATGATTTAAATGTGAAAGAATATCACCCGAAAAGGAATTTCGACAAAAATAATTTGTTTAGCTTTTAGAGTCAGTTTCCTATATTAATTAAATTAAAATGAGCACCCACTTCCGGGTAATATGGTTTGATTCTGAATGTATATATGTGTGTATTAACTAAGCGTATACTAATATAGTATTTCAATTTTGTGGTGTATTTGTTTAGGGGTAGGGGGTTCTTACACTAAAATGAAGTGCGGAAACAATATTTGTATTTTTTGTATATTCTGTTTACCATACTACGCATTAAGGCCACGAACCTACCAATAACTTGAAGTGCGGTGGTGTTGCCAGTCGGATATAGGGTTAGTGATAATCATTTTTAACTGTCTTTAATGAATGAAGCATCAAAACCAACTCATGGATAGCCTATTTTAGATTTTTTACTGTCTTCGAAGGAGTGGATATCGACAGAATCTTACATCGAAATAAGACAATGAAAGCACTTTCAGAAGTTTAAAACTATGCTGGTAAATAGAAACTTAATTTTATTGCGTTTGGTAGCACTTATTTATTGTAACATTAAAAACGAACTGAAAACACAAAAAAATGCCGCTGACAGTTTTATCGATTAAAAAAAGTTTTGAAAATAATGCCTCAATCTACTTTACTCTGAATAATGTACGTGACTGGAATAGGATTTACCAAAACGAGTCTTTTTTTGCTCTTAAACCAAAGAAACACAGTATTATTCCTGAGATGTTCTTGACGATAAGCATTTTTAAAAATCCCCTATTCATATCGAAAAGTCAGTGATTTTCTGCCCTTGTCGCTAGTGTAATTGTTAACAAATTAAAATAAATAAATTCTCTCGAACTACAGTAGTGGCAAACATTTTAGGTGGTAAATTATGACGGTATGATAGTAAATAATTACTGTAAACGTATTTCAATTAATGTTATTTTAGTCCTCCGAAATATTTGAAATGTTCACACGTAATCGCGTAATCGCAGAATTTATAGTTTTACGAAAATAAATTCCTTGAAATCGGAAGAAAACAGAAAATATTAATATCCTCCAGCAATTTGGCTGGTCTAAATAAAGTTTTGAGTTGAAAAAATTTATTGCTTATTTTTATGAGTCTTACTTACACTGACCCAAATTATTTTGTTCAATGTTTTAAAATCGGTCATGAAGTAGTTGGTAATCATAGGCCCCAAAACTAAAGACATTGAAACATTACCCGGATATTTTGAAATTACATGATTAGTATACCATGTGCTAACGTGAAAGATGGTGAAGTCATGATGTGTGTTGATTGGAAAAGAAGGAAAATCTTCTCTTTCGTATTTTCTGTAATGAAAGAATGGAATACTTAGAATAAGTATTTGGACGGAGTAAATAACAATTAGTTAAAAATGGTCGTTGAAAAAAAGTGGAAAAATACCTTACAATGTTTTGGTTATCGTCGCCATGTTGTCCGAATGGATTGTGCTTGTTTCTGTGTTCGTTTTAAAACTATATCTGTGTATCGTATTCTGTGGCGGCTCGTGTATAGGAACTGTAGAACTGCAACACCCCAAAAATTAAATAATACGTTCGTTTTTATATAATTCTTTCTTTTTATGTGTACATTAAGTTTAATGTCAGTAGCCATCCCGAAATTCCTGTACCAATTAAACAAAAAGCCGTACATAGAGCTGTGAGATTAACCTATTAGATGTTTGTTTCTCGTGTGCATGCGCGATCGGCATAAAGGCAGCAGAAAACTGTCGCTCCCCACAGCGACGAGTCCCCTATTCTTAGTAGGCTGGTGGAATGCTGTGTTTGCTTTGAACTTTGCATGCGCTGTGTTTATATACCGTTTACTATATTCTTCAATGTGATAAAGTGTAGAATTCAGGCCGTACCCTGCTAAAAACGTCCAGTTTCTGAGAAAATCAAGACAAAAACTGGGAACTTTGTGTTAAATTTAGTTTTTGTTTACATATTTACCATTGAATAATATTATTAGTTTACGAAAGATCGCTAAGTTTAGCTATATATAAAATAAAGACATCATTCCTCGCGCACAACTTGTTTGAATGTAATGCCATAACCAGTTTCATTTTTAATAATTTACGTGACTTTATTTTAGTAACGTAAATTATTTAACCATAATTTGTTAGTTAAAAAATATTTTAACTGCTTTCTTTTGGTGCATATTTTCAATCTTGGGAATCTTTATGTTGGACTCGGGAACCTATATGGAATTTCAAACTGAACCATTTAGTTAATTTACGAAGTGTTAATTTATTATTATGTTATTCATAACTATTATCGCCTGTAGTACGGGTTTCAACCTTTAACTTTCGGATAAAGGCGTGTATTAACAATAACTTTTAAGAGAGAGTTTTCTAAGGGTTGAAGGTTCACTTTTGTCTCTTTTTGGGACAATCAACTCAATTTTTTACCACTAACCCTAATTCCCAGTGGCAAATTTGTAAAACCACACGTAATCACCTAGACAAGTAGAAACCTTCTAAAAATGCGCATAATTTATTTCTCATAATGAAAAAGGTGAACTGTCATAATAAATGCCCTCAAAATGAGAGATCATTTTACGCCAAATTCACATATGGAACTGAAAATTCTAAACTGATAGTTTTTTTCTTGCCATGTTTTTTCGAGTGTTCACACGTAATCGCCTATAGAAAGTAGAATCTTACTTTGAGGGAGGTGGCGGAGGGTGTTAATCTACAATAATACTGTAATAATCGAATTTTGAAGCAAACGTCTTATAAAAAACAAAACAAAAAACAAATAACGTTATTGTTTGATTTGAAAAAAAATGTTAAAAATATCAAACGAAATAAATTGAAATAATTTATATCTTTTTTTACCCCGTCTCATATTCCGAGTTTAATTTATTTAAAAAAACTTGACGTCAGTTTTACGTATAAATTATGTATATATTTTAATATTTTTTCCCTTTTACACAATATTAAAACAATGGGTAAAACTTTTTTTGAAACAGCACCCACACTAATCTTAGCCACGAGCCGCCACTGGTCGTAATGTAGTAATAGAATGGATTAGGAATAAAAGAATATTATTCTGTTATTCGTTAATTTACTGGTGATTATTATTTTGTTGTTTTTATATAGGAATAAAATTATTACCCAAAAAGGGTTTACAAATTTTTTAAATATTTTTTCTTCTGATATTTTTGGATGTGGTTTTTATTATTGAATTCCTCATACATGTTTTTATTATTTAAGCTCAAAAAATATTTTTTAAAATTCATAACATTTTACCTTTCATCTTTTTTAATACAATCTTTTGCAGAATGAGACAAACACCATTAGATACCTCATCATTTTTATATCTTTTAGGTTTAAATAAAGTGTAGTTTTCTTTTAAAATAAAGACACTATTTTGAATTAAAGCTGATGGGGGCATCAATGACATGAATTTTCATGACATTTTACATCTTTTTTACTACACATTTTTGTAGAATGCGACCAACAACATTTAATATTTTCATGCAGTTTACTATCATATAAGATACACAAATATAAATTGCTTCTCAGATATTAAAAAAAAAATGAAGCTAATCGGGTGCGTTACTTTCCTTTTACGTGTCTTTATATATTTTAAAATCTTTTTTCTACTGGACCAAATTTCAATATTTTTATGTCAAAGTGTAGCTTCCATGGGGTCCTACAAAATGCAAAAAACGAATCAAATTTAATTAAAAACTGAATTAGTGCCAAAGCTTTGCAGGTGCCGCGAGTGACCGAAATGGATCTTAAGAATAGTAAACACTTACTGCAGTAGGTGTATGATTTAATATGAAAACATATTTAAAGTTTAACTCTTACTTGAAACTCTGTTGACGTAACCCCTATCTCGTAGAATTAAGTGTGCTGTGTTTCTATACCGTATACTATATATTTGAATGGGGTAAAGTGTAGAATTCAGGGCCATCTCAATCTTAAAATGTCCACTTTCTTAGAAAATCAAGACAACTTTGAGTTAAATTTAGTTTTTGCTTACATATTTACCATTGAATAATATTGTTATTAGTTTCCGAAATAGCACTAAGTTTATCCGTCTATAAAATAAAGACGTGGTAAAAAGAAATACATCTTTTTGCCATCGCCCGCAACTTGTTTGAGAGTAATGCCATAACCAATTTCGTTTTTAATAATTTACGTGACTAAAATAAGATCTATTGTAAGTTAAAAAATGTTTCAATAATAGAAAATATGTTTCGAAATTTGTTTAGATGAGAATTGATGACTTGTATTATTCGCATTACTATTCTCTAATTGGTTATTATTTTTACAACGTTCTGTCCGACTTTCTTTAGTTACATATTTTCAAACTTGAGAATATTTATGTCGCACTCGGAAAGCTATATAGAATTTCAAACTTGAGAATATTTATGTCGCACTCGGAAAGCTATATAGAATTTCAAACTGAACCCTTTAGTTAATTCACGAAGGTAGATTGTTCTCGTCCCGTCACTCATAACCGGGAAGAAGTTTCAATTTATTATTATGTTGTTCTTAACTATTATCGCCTGTAGTACGGGTTAAACATTCAACCTCTAGATAAAAGCGTATATTAACAATCAATTCCAAAGGAGAGTCTTCTCAGAATTTAGGTTCAATTCTTTCTAATAGCTAATAATAATAACTAAGAATAACATAATTAATTAACTAATTGTTCTAATTAGTTTCACTGACGGCTGACGGAACGAGAACAATCTACTCCTGTGGATTAAATAAAGGGTTTAGTTATACATTCCATCCAGTTTCTTTAGTTCGACTCTTAGGTTCTAGTTCACAAATTCGAAAAGACATTTTACCTAAAGAAGGTCGCGTTATATCGGCCAACACTTTGTGAAAATAAAAACCAAGATGAGAATAATAGTCCGAATAATCCAAATAATCCCAAAATAAATCATTTATTAAAAAAAAATATTTTCATTAATGAAAATAAAAACCAAGATGAGAATAATAGTCCGAATAATCCAAATAATCCCAAAATAAATCATTTATTAAAAAAAAATATTTTCATTAATGAAAATAAAAACCAAGATGAGAATAATAGTCCGAATAATCCAAATAATCCCAAAATAAATCATTTATTAAAAAAAAATATTTTCATTAATGAAAATAAAAACCAAGATGAGAATAATAGTCTAAATAATCCAAATAATTCAAAAATAAATCATTTATATAAAAAAATTCATTAATGAGTAAAAAGTAAAATCGGTAAATTTGTAGATTGACATCTTCAGCTAAATGACTCACCCCACCCCCCAAAAAATGAGATTCTACTTTTTTATGCGATTACGTGTGAACACTCTTAAGAAACTTTGCGGAAAGAAGGCAAAAATTATTCTAACATTTAGAGTGGGTGATAATTTTCGAATATAAATTAAACGGAAAATGATTCCCCAAAATTAGGACAATTAACTCAATTTCCCCCCTCTAACTAAGTCCGAGTGGCAAAGTTGTACAGCCACACGTAATCACCTAAAAAAGTAGAACCCCTTTAAAAAACGCACATAATTTATTTCTTATAACGAAAAAGGTTAACTGTCCTAATAAATGCTCAGAAATGGGAGATCATTTTACGTTAAATTTATATGTGAAACTGATCCCCCTCTATAAATTCTACTCTGATAGTTTTTTTT
The DNA here is from genome assembly GCA_963556195.1 of Sepiola atlantica. Lineage (NCBI taxonomy): Eukaryota > Metazoa > Mollusca > Cephalopoda > Sepiida > Sepiolidae > Sepiola > Sepiola atlantica. The sequence goes on along the minus strand of OY744536.1, from coordinate 68,140,592 downwards.
TCTTGCTATGTTTTTTCGAGTGTTAACACGTAGTCGTCCTATAGAAAGTAGAATCTTACTTTGGGGGCAGAGGGTATTCATCTACAATTGTTGGCATTTGTCTGTCTCAGGAGACAATGGAGTTCTACGCCTCAGATTTGTCTGTTGACGAATTGCAACGTCTGCTGTGACTGTGAAAGAATATCCTAGATCGGCAGGGTCTGTTGCAGTTGCCACTGATGTAGGCGGTGTCTAGTTGTGAGAGCTCTGTTGCAGCCCTCTGCCGTCTGTGCTGTCTCCTCTCCTCTTTACAGCTCTTCTCCAGCGGACTCCCAGACTGTTGGGTCGATGCCACATGCCCTCATGTCTCGCTTGCAGACATCCTTGTAGTGTAGGACAGGTCTGGAGCCAGTTGCGAGTTCGCCATAAAGAATATCCTTTGGGATCCCCCCATCGTCTATTCGCCTGGCATGGCCAAGCTAGCGTGAGCAGAGCGAACATGCTCGAGATGTCCGCCTGATCAATTACGGTCTTGTTTGAGATGTGGTCCTGCCAGGTGATTCCTAGGATTCGCAAGGGGAAGGTGTTGAGTCTGTTCTCTTAGTAGGAGTAGAGGGTCCAAAATTCACTTCTGTAGAGCAGCGTGCTCAGCACGCAGGCCCGGTACACTTTCATCCTGGTCAGCATCTTGTGATTTCAGATTCTCTTCGTCAAGCGAGCCATGGCTGTTGCCGCCTTGCCGATACATTTGTGGACTTCTGCATCCAGGGAGAGATTGCTTGAGTTTGTGGAGCCGAGGTATGTGAAGTCCTCGACAACATCGAGATTGTAGTCGCCAATGGTGATATTTGAGGCACTGCTTACATCTTGGCCGAAAATGTTAGTCGATTTTAGGCTAATCGTTGTGGATGAAAAGGGGAGGGGGACGATGGTCATACAATTTTGACAACAAATATTTTTTGTGGGGTCGATAGTCATATCTTCGTCCAAAATCGGAAAAAAACAACCCGCAAAACTAGCAAAAAAACTACCCCCTGGCAGCTATTAATCTAGCCGTAGCGTTATCTACAGAAGAACAAAGAAATAATTTTCTTTTCACATTTTGTTAATTTGAAGAGAAACAACAAAAAGATGATTGCCATGGTGTTATTTAATATATTCCAATGTTAGGATTTTGTTTAAGCATAAAAATAAATTCCCCATAATGAAAGAAAGAAATTTAAAATCGAGACGATTCTCAAGAATAACCAACAGAAAAAAAGGCTGAAAAACAAACAAATAATCAACAAATAACTAAGGCAAAAAAGTTGCTTAATTATTTTGTTTTAAAGGATTTTAAAGGTTTTTTTTGCATTTTAATAATTCGTACAAATCCGATCGCATTACAGTTCCATTTTTAAGATGGCATAAGCGAATACCCCCAAAGTATGTTTAATAAGTTTTTTCGTCTTTTTGGGTGAAAAACAAACAAATAGTCGACAAATAACTGTTCCAGACGCTTTTAAAATTTACTTTCTACCTAATTGAAAGGAGAAAAGTACAAAAACACACCAGGCTTCGTAGACGATCGGCGATCGACTGTCAGTTATCTTTGTTTTTCAGTCTAACGTAATACGTTTGACAAAACTTTTTAATTGAAATGAAAAACGCTTTAAAATACTTTAAAACACAAAAATAAGTAAATTGTATTGCCTTTGGTAACAGTTATTTGTTGATTACTTGTTTTTGCGCCTCTTTTCTTTCTGTTGATTATTCTTGACAATCGTTCCGTCAATTAGTCAAATAAAAGAATTATATATTCCTGAGTAATTTAAAATAGTTACTTTGTGTTTTCGCTTTTAATATTAAAGACAGAAAAATAAAAATAAAAACTTAATGACAATTTAAAAAAATATGAATCTATTTTTTTTATAATTTAAAAATTAACAACACACTTTGTTAAATTTGTAGATTAACACCCTCAGCTTAATTATCCATCCCCTTTAAATTGATATTATAATTTTTAGGGTAAAAGATTAACGTCTCAAAGTCGATATGAGACTGACAGCTAAACTCAGCGAGGGTTAGAAATGACGGTCAAGTGTTTAATCTCGAATCGGATCAATTGGTTTTAAGTGGGCCGTCTAAGATGGCCGCTGGTTAATTACCTTGCGGGGCACTCCTGATATCTCTCAGCTGTGTCGAAATTACTTTTTTAGAAAATCTGGATAAACGCAATAACATTTAAATCGAAGGCCCCCCACGTATAGAGGCGAAGTATGTCTCGATAAAAAGGCAAGATAGAACAGTTTGAAAAGACAGTTTAGTTTAGTGACAGTGAGTGAGCGGCCGTCGGCCGCTGACGCCGACAGTCGGGAGGAGGAGAATCGGGGACGTAAGTCAGTTACGAGAGAATCGGACGAAAGGACTTGCTCTATATTTTTCCCCACCGAACCCATCATAATAGTTCGTGTATATGTTATTTTCTGGTCCCGAACTTAGAACAGATTTTCACTGACAACGATCCAGACGCCCAGAATTATTAGCACCCGTCGATCCGACTAACGCACACAGTTAAACTTTGATATTATCGAACGGCCTGGCTTTATAAACAAACCAGTGTACATTATTTTTAATTATTTAAAAAACAATTCTTCTTCTAAGAAAACCAAACAGACAAAGTCGTTACGGACTTATTTTTTTCCATTCAACTGTTCTGCATGACATGACCCTTCTCTTCACAGCGAGACGAGGTTACTGACCCAACACAACGTGGTAGTGAGTAGTCGCTGGACCAGGCGTTTCAACATCGACAACTTCATAAGAACGGCAACTTCTCCCGAGCAGTACCGGGTGACCAACCGAACCAGGAACGGTCGATCTGGTGACGTCACGAAAGCTAGAGGAGTGGGATACAATTGCCTAAAAAGTGGATCCCTCCCACCCCCAAAAATAACGCACAGAATTTGTCTCCAATAGCAAAAAAAAATGGTTCTATCTCGCTATTGCTTCGACAAGTAAATAAGGATTAAGTCATAGAGTGAATGCGGTATTTTGGTGATAGTGTATAGCGTAGAGTAAGTCCATGGTGTTTTGGACGAAATATATGACTATCGACCCCACAAAAAAGATATGTTGTCAAAATTATATGACCATCGCCGCCCTTTCTCCTCTTTCCTCTACAACGATTAGGGGTTCATGCCTAAGTTTAAAGAATTTCATTCATAAATATCTTGTAAACACAGGACAGAAACTATCGAGTGTCTTCATGAAATAGGTAAATACTAATATTTTAGTAATTTCAATACAAATTGATTTCTTATTTAGATAAGAAATAAATGGATCAAAAAAGAATTCAATTAGCTTGGCCGATGATGCGAAGCTTTAACAAACAACAATAAAAACGAAGAGTTGGCTTTGGCGTCGCGAGCGAGAAGGATAGAGTGCAGAGAAGAAGAGGGAATGAGGGGGAGGGAAGCACTCATCTCGATACGTCGATATATATTTTTCTATAAAATAAATAAGTTTAATTTAAATGACCTTGACCTTCTTTGAAAACGAATGAATTTATCCTTTTATTAAAATTAAATAACTAAATACTGTTAATATCGACAAACTTATTGAATATATATGAGATAATACAGGCAATATAATTTGAAATCAATAATAGAAGGCATTAATTTTTATAGACTGGTTACAAAATAGATATGCAAATTAGGATTCCTAATTTCTGTGTAAGGGTCTTTCATCAGTACTATATATATCGTATTTAATAGTATCGAGTTGTATTATTGATTTAAATAACATTAACCTATTTTGATGGGTAACAAAGGAATGATCAATGAAAAAGACCTTCGCATTTATTCATATATATATATATATATATATATATATATATGTATTTATATTAAAAGTTTTTATATTTAAAATATAAACTTTTATAACATAAAACAATTGTAATAGCTCAATAGTGTGAGGCTTATGGTATGAAATATTTTGATTTAATTTAAACCACGTCAAATGTTAAGAAGAACAGATTCACACCATTTCAACAAAAAAACTGTTTTTATTTCCAGCATACAATTGTTTCGTCTTACTACCATAATATTTATAAAATGCTCATGTATCCTATGCACTGAAAAGGACCACCCCATGAAATAAATGCATAGGATACATGAGCATTTAATAAATATTATGGTAGTAAGCCGAAACAATTGTATGCTGGAAATAAAAACAGTTTTTTGTGGAAATGGTGTAGATCTGTTCTTCCTAACATTTGACGTGGTCTAAATTAAATAATATATATATATATATATATATATATATATATATATATATATATATGCCATACTACAACCAGTAAGCTCGTATTGTACACTGTTGAAGTAAATACTGAAAATATATACACAATATATTATATCACATTTTATTGTTATATGAAATCAAGGGAGGCGCGAGAGCGCTCTATCCCTTAATAGGATCATTAGTCAAGGCAACCCAGAGATCCAGAAAGTTCAATCATGAAATCATGTTATCTATGTGTACGTACGTACGTACGTACGTATGTGCCACCCTTTATCTCATCAACTATTTGATAGATTCAGCTTATGTTTGGCAGAGATAGGGGTTCTAGGGTCTAGTTGATAGCATTTTAATTTCAGTTTACTATATACCTTAGTTTTCCAGAAAATTCCAAAGAACCTTAAAAATAACCAGTATTCATACACTTTATTCTATATCTTATCGACCATTTGATGGATTCAGCTGATTTTTGGCAAAGATAGAGGTTCTAGTGTCTAGTTGATGGCATTTTAATTTCAGTTTACCATATACCCTGATTAGTCAAACTACCAACTATATAAGTTATGAGAAGGCAGTGTATTGATCCATAGCCTTTACAAAAGTAGTGACATTCCATGAAAAATGCCAGTATACTGAAATCATATACCCTTAATAGGGTTAAGATGAAAATTCATATACACTAAATGTACAAAAGCAAGGAAATTCCAAAATTTTTACACTTTTATTGTCATTAAGGGTATGACTACATATCAACCAAACCATTTCATTATTACATCACTACAGTATAAATCTTTATGCATGAGTGGATGAAGTATGTGAGGTGCGCTGAAGAAAAATTCCTACCAGTAAAATACATAGCCCTGTTGTGCTTGCATACCCTTAATGACAATAAAAGTGTAAACATTTGGGAATTTCCTTGCTTTTGTACATTTAGTGTATATGAATTTTCATCTTAATCCTATTAAGGCATATGATTTCAGTATACTGGCATTTTTCATGGAATTATATAATATATATATATATATATATATATATATATATATATATATATATATATATATATATATATATAATTATTATCATTTCATGTATTTTCATAAAATGTTATAATGAGAGCCACAAGCGGTAAAAAATATGTCTGTGTTCTCGACAGATTAGTGTTTCAACTGATTGCCGTGGAGACTAGTGAAGTGATATGCCCCGCCACGCGTTACTTTATCGGCAAATTTGGTCTGTTAATGACGCGTCACATCGGGGAAATCGTGAATTAACTTGGGTCTACGAGCGCCTCTCTGTCGCCATTATTCGTGGAAACGGTTTGAGCCTGCTCTCGGCCTGCCAAGCCAGACGGACATTTGATGTAACTTCTTAATGCGTGCATGTAGTTTCGAAAAGATACATTTAATTAATTAATTATTATTTGCCTCCCCATTTTCTTTCTCAATATTTTATTTGACTATCACAAATTGTTTAATGATTTAATGGATATAATATATTATGAATCGATTTTCAGTATTTACTTCAACAATACGTGAGTAGATCTAAGTAATTAGCCTGACGATTCTCAACGGGGATGAAACGCGGAATCCCCTGTGTAGTTTACTTACCATTTTTCTTTCTCTCCCACTTCTCTCCCTCTTTAGGAATAGAGCGAAAGCGTGCGGAGTCTTGGTTGACTCTGTGAACCGAGTCTGCGCTCTTTGACCATCCGAAATTGTCACTTTCTACACTGATCAGAGCGAAAGCTTTAAACGCCAGAGTATGTAAGTAAAATAATTTATATTTATTTTATATATATATGATATTAAATCATATTTTTTAAATATTTAATCTACGTATGACGTCGTTTCGAGCTTACAGGTCTCATAAGCGCAGGGGAATAACAGTCTTAGACGATCATAGGGCGTGAACCCGGTCCACAGAGACAGCTTGAATATGTAAGCGTTCACTTAGTGATTGGGGTCACGAGAGATTATCAGAGTATAAATATACGATAGAACTCAACGGCAGAGTCGGAGTATTGCACTGGGACCTACGGTGAATGTCTATTTTTAATCACTCCGATAATGCTTAACTTTCAATTTTACTAGAAAGGGGCTTCTTATAATATTAAATTATATTTTTTAAATATTTTACATACGTACGACGTCGTTTCGAGCTTATGATATATATATATATATATATATATATATATATATATATATATTAGATCTCGGCGAGCTCAACAGTGGAAGGCGAAATCTTGGTCGACCGCTGCTTCGCTTTAAGGACAAGTTGAAGATGAATTTGACATCTATCAATATTGCTTATCGTGATTTTGAACAGCTTGCTTCTCGACGGAAGGAATGGCGATCTGACTGCCAGAGGGGCATCAGGCGGTTCTCTGTAACTGCCATTGATCAACAGCGCGAAAGACGCGAAAGGACAAAAACATCTACAAGTATCCCAGCCGATTTTTCTCAAGATCTTCCTTCTTGCCTCCATTGTGGGCTGGTTTGCAAATCTCTTGCAGGACTCAAATGCCATTTACGATTGAGTAAATGTAAGCATGCTACATCCATCGTAGACTAAACAAATTTTGAGTTGTCAAGACCTCATACGTTGAAATCGACGGGAGAGTCCATGATATTAGATTTCATTATATATATAAAATTAAAAACGATAATATCGGCTCCAGGCACCTTAATCATTTCCATGGAAACACCGCTATGCCTGTTAGTAGATACGCTATTGTATATGGAATGAGCTATATGACACAGAGATATATACTACCACAGGAAGGAGAAGTTACCAATTCGCCTGTCGAAATTTAATCAGCGAAATATTTTTCCATTATCCAGCAAAGCTATAAAAAAAGTATTTCAAAATGGTTTTGTTCGATAATTAAAAAAAAAGTACGCGTGGACAACGAATTTTGCTCCCTTGAGATACGATCATGCGTCGACGTAACGGATCGATGCATGATCGTATCTTAAGGGAGCGAATTTTTTGCTGCTTTCTACGTTGTTAGACTTCGTTCATTTCTAGTTATATCATCGCCTTTCGTGTTTCGCCCTATCCATGTATTTTTCGATTACTATTTATCTATCTATCAATAGATCTGATTGTACTGGCGATCCTGTGTCGGTTTGTTACTATGTCAAACTCCCTTAAGTTTTATAAATCTAATTTCAGATGATTTGTTTTCTAAATGTGAATTCGGACAGAAATAATGTCTTACATTATTTACTTCAAGACTTTAATCAACAAAATCATGGGTCAGAGAATAAATGTTGCGGTTAATTAACATATTGAATTAAAAAGATAACTAACTCTTGAGTATTATTGATTTATAGTTATTTCAGCATACACGCACACACACACACGCACACACACACACACATATATATATATATACAATTATTTATAAATAACATTTTCAAATTAACCCATATACACACGTGTTTCATGTCAAACCTACAATCATCAGTATGGGAGGAGACTATCCCTGCTGGTCACATGGTTCGAACCCCAATACGAAAGTTATATTTGAGTCAGTAGTCGAAGCGCGTACCGCTGTGCCCCCCACGCATTGCCGTAGAAATGGGAGAGTAAATTAACGTCTTTCTCTCTCTCCTTCTCTCTCTCCCTCTCTCTCTCTTTCCCCCTCTCTCTCTCGCTCTTTCCCTCTCTCTCTCTCTCTCTCTCTCTCTCTCTCTCTCTCTCTCTCTCTCTCTCTCTCTCTCTATATATATATATATATATATATATTTAAATGTTGAATTAAATTAAAGATACTTGAATTATCGTTTAATAATAATCTATCGTGATAATATAAATGAATAGAGCAATCAATTCTAGATATGAACGATGAGAATACAAAATTGTAAAGTTCAGAGCAAGGAGCTTCATATCCTTAATCCATTAGCTCCTTGCTCTGAACTTTTGATGTTCTAACAAATATTGTATCTTTACAATTTTTTATTCTCATCTTTCATCTCTCTGTCTCTGTCTGTCTGTCTGTCTGTCTGTCTGTCTGTCTGTCTGTCTGTCTCTCTCTCTCTCTCTCTCTCTCTCTATATATATATATATATATATATATACACTAATGATAATAGAATTAACGATAAGTTAAATATCGTAGAGTAGATAAAATAAAGCTCAATACGTTGAGTAGACCAATCAATTTTAAAGAAAGAAAGATGAAGATAAAAATTGTACAAAATTACATAAAGTTACATAAATTAATACAAACTTTATTACATCGAAAGTTCAGATGCAAGGAGTTACATTAATCCTTAAACCATGGTATTTCAAAGATAAAACTCTTCTCGTCAGAGGATAACATCTGGTAATATGATATTTATAACAATTAAATATTACCTAGTTCCATTTCACTTTGAAAAATTGAAGAATAAAAAACAAAAAAGGTTAGGGATAAAGAACTAAATGGCCGGGAAGTAAAAAATTTAGCAGTGTTGCGTAGTCATTTTCGAAGACGAAAGGGACGTTATGGTGTAGATAGTCAATAGTAAAAGTAACAGTTTGTAGAATTGAAGAAAGTTTTTTAACAATTTACAAGTAAAAGTTGGAGGGTTCAAAATATCTCACTTGGTCCGTATGGATTCGTACTCCGTTATAGTATATTTCCGTGGAGTTACAAGTAAAAATCCTGTATTGGTATTTTAAATATTCAATTCGGCAAATCCGAGGTGAAGATTGTCTGTTGAAAGGCGCTATGTGGAAAAGTTCATATCTGCCTTCAATTCCTGGCTTCCCGGGCAGAGAAATGTTTCAAAAGTTTTATATATCATCTTAAATATTCTGCTTAGGGTAGGAAGCTTTGCCGACTAAAGAGAATAGAACCGGATCCACCGAGGTCAAAAAAGAATAATGCGTACGGCTAATGTTTTAAGGGTAGTGTAAAGGAGTGAGTGGGGTTGGGGGATTAGTAAAGTCTATAAATTAGAGTTTGAGTGGTCAGCTAAGGTGTGCCTGTGGGGTGGAGGAATTCAGTTGCTTGTATTTTGAGGTTAAAGGAAGGTTTCTAAGTGCGGTGAAGCTATCAGATAGGGAAATATGCGAGCGGGATTAATATGTAGCCGTAATTGATATTATTATTATTATTATTATTATTATTATTATTATTATTATTATTATTATTATTATTATTATTATTATTATTATTATTAAAAGGAGGAATATTATTTTCAGAGCATGATGTATTAAAATTGTGAGTGTTTTATTCTGAAGGCAAGGCAGGTTATAATTTTGCGTAGCCTAATATTATATTAAATTATGTTAGCTGATTCTAGTGGGGTTAAAAGGTGGAATTCAGTGTATGAACTTAGATTAATATTATATTCACTTATATTACATCATATTCAATTATCTTGTCGCCAGGGGGTGTTATTGAGCTGTTAATCTTTTAGTATTATGTTGATATTTGTTGAGAGAGGTGGGTGGGGCAGTGGGGTCTATTTGTAGTGGAAGATCGATGCTAAAGAGGTTGTGCTATATGTTTTGCTATTGGGTTAAAATAAATCTAATAGAGGAGTGAGTATGGTCTAGATATCTGGGAGCAAGACTATGTCGGGCTATGTGTATTTATGTGTTCTGGGGTGGGGGTGTCTATTGGGGTTACAAGCTGGGCGTATTTAAATCTCTTCTTATGTTTGCATCTGGAAATTATCTGGTTTCTTGAGTTTATAACGTTTTTCTCTATTGCAGTTGTGAGTATCATTAGTGCTTCTGATGTGCATAGGTGGCAATTCTTTGAGCCCGGTGTGTAGGATTTTGATTTTTTCTGTATTAGACCATTGAAAAATTGAGTGTCATTTGATTTAAATTCTTTGATTAATTTAGTTAGAGAGGTGTTGTTATTGATATTGTTATTGAATGATTAAGTATGGGTGGAGATTCTGGATTTTATAAATTGTGAGGTCGATCCTATGTATGTATATATACTAGGGTTAGCTATCCTGTCAGTTACTGGGTTGCTTCTGGTTGTGGGCATTATGGTGTTGCTAGGCTGGTTCAGGTTTGGGTTTCTAGAGTTAGGTATGGTTGTGGGTCGGGGTGATGTAAGTTTTATCTTCATCTTTCTTTCTATATATATACTAGCAGGACACGTCCCGGCTATGCCCGGGGGAAATACAAAATAATTATTTAACTTGAAAAAATAAATATTAGAGTATTAAGCTGACTTGTTATTTTTATTCATATTTTGACTTCTTTAAGTCATTCATTGTAAAAAAGGCACAAATCGTCCTTTTTATGCTTAGTTGGTTTACTAGCTAAGATCAAAGTGTAGTATCTGTGCTCTATATAACAGCGAAATCAGACGTTTAGCTAAAACCGGATTCTAGCTTAGACCTTCTCTTTTTTCGTCACGCTTCTTCCCCTCCTCCTTCTCATTCTTCTCCTCCTCATCCTTCTTGTTCCGCGCAACGCGTAGACGTCGTGCGACATGTAAAAGAAAGAAAACAACACTAATTTTCTCCGGGCACGGAGACGGAGAAGAGGAAAGAATATAGGATATATATACCGTTGGGAATTAGCTTCCTGCACTGAAGATTGCGTTAGCATGAAACATCGATGTCTGTAGGTAATAAATAATTAATATTTATTTATAAATATTATTATAAGCCCCCTCCACAAAAGGCCGAGCACTCTGAGTGACTTTAATAACAAGCAGTACTAATATGAAAATGCACGATCCGAATACATTCGTTGATCACTCTAAACTGCTTGGGTAAATTTAGCCGCCGATTCGCTATTTACCAAGTTAAATTCCTCCCTAATAAATAACTAGTTCACTATGGCCGAGGGGTTAAGAGTCTTGACTACAAATCAGTGGCGATTTGTTTTCGAGGTTCGCGCCCGCCGACCGTTGGGAATTAGTTTCCTGCACTGAAGATTGCATTAGCATGAAACATCGATGTCTGTAGGTAATAAATGATTAATATTTATATATATATATATATATATATATATATATATATAGAGAGAGAGAGAGAGAGAGCAAACAAACAAACAGAGAGAGGGAGATGTGGCAATCATAGCATTAAGACTCACTGAATATTTCTTGTATTTTTAAAATTATTTTGTTGACATTTTAGTTAATTTTGAATAAAAATTGCTCGAATTTAATTTGGATAATAATTTATATCTAAAACTAAATATATATTTATAATATTTTAGTTGTGTATTGAGTTTAAATCAGGAAGAAGTGTAATTCATCCGGCCAAATCTGACTGAAATAGAATAAGCAAAACAAGATCACCATTCCTCACGAAATAAACAATGGCTTCACAACGAAAGAGATTTATTTACTGAGAACACACGAACAAAATGAAGGTTGTACAATGGGTTGATTAACGCTGACAAAGACAAAATAATATTATCCTGGAGTTCGTCGACTAGCCAGTGCGCAGGAATATAAGTCTTGTTTGTTGGAAATATAGGCTGAAACTGGAGATTCGCGTAGTTTGTGTTCGCGCCAAAACGCAATTCATTGCGTATGAATCTCCTGCCGTGAAAAGGCGATGATTACATAATCTTTATAGCGAATCACATCTCACTGCCGGTCACGTAGACTGATAGAAATAAGTTCACTCATGTAACTGCTACAATATATATATATATATATATATATATATATATATATATATATAGTATAAAATATTGCAAGTCAGCTACACAGAAAAACCTTTAAACTCCTCCTCCAAAAGGGAGTGGCATCGCTTGCCAAAACCAAAACAAACTTTGTTTTTTCGTAATTTTTTAAATGTAAGTAAAAAAGACTAAATAATGTAAAAAATTATTTCAGTAAACAAACGATAAATAGTAAAAAGTATATATAATGAGAAACAAATAAAATGTTTTCATTTTGTTTTGTTGACTTTTGTGTATAAATTGTTTTGTTGACAATTTTTGTATAAATTGTTTTGTTGACTTTTTTGTATGAATTGTTTTGTTGACTTTTGTGTATAAATTGCTTTGTTGACTTTTTTTATATAAATTGTTTTGTTGACTTTTTTGTATAAATTGTTTTGTTGACTTTTTTGTTGTTTTGAATAAAAATCTCTCGAATTTGAATAATTAAAGACATTTAATATTGGAACAAACGATTAATAGTAAAATATATATTATGGGAAATAAATAAGAATATTTACGTGCGATAAATGATTCGTTCAATTTTACAATAGTGACACTTCACATGGTAACTATTCGATTTAAATTGTATTCATTGTCATGAAATAAATTTCTGATTTAAATGTCTTGAAAATCGAACTTTAATTCAATGTTTTAATGGCTGGTGGGCATTATTTTGACTTTTGTTCATAAATTGTTCTGTTGACGTTTTTATTTATGTTTTGAATATAAATCACTCTAATTTGAAATTGTCATGAATAAATAACGAAAACTATATATATATATATATATATATATATATATATATATGATTCATTATTCCACTACTTCTTTGAACTAGTGCAGGGTTGATTAGTAAAACTCACATCACATTCAATGAAATTTTAATCGTACAGTACATAATTATTTATGTACTGTACACACACACACACACACACACACACACACACACACACACACACACACACACACACACACACACACACATATATATATATTATATTTTAAAGTGTTTTATCCTCATACTTTAATGAAGTTTCACAGATCGGCAGAAGTTTTATTAAATACGTGTGTATAGATTTATCTTCGAGCTCAAACCAAAGAGAATTCAATTGTAACGTTAAAATGACAACGTCTTTTTTTCAAAATAATTTGACATGATGTTACGTCAACTATTTCAAAATACTCCAAAGAAATTTAAATTTAGTGAATATTTATTAATTAATGTCTTATACGTATGTTCATAAACGTTTGACATCAAAATAAATTAAAATAAATATAACACACATTACGACAAATTACGCTCAGCAACGCTCTTTCAAAATTTATAATATAATAATAAGTTTAGAAGTAAATCTTCTACAAACAAATATATAAACCACATACTTTACTTAATATATATATATATATATATATATATATATATATATATATATATATATATATATATATATATATATATATACATTATTTTATGTTATAAGAAGATATAATCTTTTATGTATCAATTTTCAGTATTTACTTCAACAGCCTGACGATTTTATACGGGGATAAAATGTAGAAGCCTCTGTGTAGCTTAATTGCCATGAATATATTTTCATAAAATACTATATATATATATATATATATACATACATATATATATATTAAAATTGATTGCTCTATTCAATATATTGAGCTTTATATTATCACGATAGATTATTATTATTAAACGATAATTCAATTATCGTTATTTAATTAAACAGTTAAATATTATATATATATATATATAAATATAAATATGCATATATATATAAATATGTATATATATAATTATTTTTATTTATACAGACATGTACATAATCTGCGACACTATCATGTCGATGTTATTAATCAAACAACTTTTAGAAAATGAGATCTGATTAGGGACAATGAACATCTGATTCATATATATATAAATATGTACATATATATATAAATATGTATATATATAAACATGAATATGTATATATACACACACACGCATATATATATATATATATATATATATATATATATATGTCTATGTATATATATATAAATATATATAAATGTATATATATATATTTGTGTACTATAGCAGCATTTCTTCGTTGATGCATGTTTAATTAAACAACAGTGACAATTCCTGTTTGTTTCTTTTTTATCTATCTTTTCAAGTTCGCATACCAACGATCTATTGTTCTGTTCTAGTGTGAACAGGAACTCGCCAAAGCTACAAACGTTTTTGACTCTCATGATTTTCATCGGGCACGTGAGAAGTTACACAAATTAAAATTGGTGAATTTATTAAGAAAGTCAATTAAAACAATTTATTTTTAAATTGTTATTTTTATTAAAAGCATTTTAGTATATCGTCTCACTCTTCATATCGAGCTTGGTTGATGGTAGGTTTGTTTACTCTAATGAGTAAGGCTTCGATTATGGGGAAGCGCAGGTAGAAATTTGAGACCGCGAGAATGGCAGTGTTTTTCACTAATATGTTTCTGATGTTGGTAAATTGGCCTATTTTTTTGGAAACACATTCTTCCATTAGGCATTTGAATACCTACGCAGCATTACTAATTTTTAGCGTCGGATTATTTTTTATCATTAAATTAGTTGTTTTAAATATTTTATATTAAATAGTGAAACGGAGCTTATGGTTTTTGTCAGTAGGGAAATATGTTTATGTATGATATTTTTAATTATTTTTTCATCTACTTAATAATTAGGGTGCATCTGATTGCAGTGATATAAATTGATATTTTTATTATCATTATTATTTTTATTTGTAGTCACTAGGATTTCTCACTCAGATCACTGTTAGTGATTGCTCACCGACAATAACCAGTGGTATTTCCTGGAGTCTGAGTGACAACAAGCCTCTCAAGATTTCCAGTATTCTTCACCTCTTTTCGATAACAACCGCAAATAACCTTGCCGTATCGCAACAGCCGCTTACCATTGATTTCTCGCTGGTAAGGACAATTGGTCTTCTCTGGAATTTGGGTGGCAATAAGCCTCCCCAAGGTCCTAGGATTCTCCGCACTTTTCCAGTGGAGGTCTGGTTTGTGCTGTCTCTCCTCGGTCTTCTCATCCTCCTCGACTGTCTACAAATATTTTGCCTGGTGTCAGCCTAGGCCGGCACCATGTTTCATTTATTTATTTTATATATTTTTTTAATTTTTAAGGGGCGAGGGAGGGAAAGGTGAGAGTTTATAGTGTTTCTTGTAATTTCTGTTCCTTGGCTAATTTTTGTGTGGTGTTGTGTAATTCTTTTTAATTAAAAAAAAATTTGGGTGAGGGAGAAAGAGGGAGAAGCTAATAGTGTTTCTTGTAATTTATTTTCTTTGGTTCATTTTTGTGTAGTGATAGCTGAGGCCGGTGTAATTTATTGGGGGGGGGGGGGAGATTATGAAGTGCTGTTTCTTGCAGTTTCTGTTCCTTGGTTCATGTTGTGGTGTTTTTCGTGTGGTTTTGTTTTCTCTCTGTTGTAAATTCATTGTGACTGGTTACCCTTTGTAGCTTATGCAGGTTGATTTCCACATTCAAAGATTTTCCTTAAGATGGCAGCTGTTTTGATCATTGCCGTTGTTCATAGTGCTTCTACGATTATTGGTATTATACTAAATTTCTTCATGCTCCATATTCCTTTTAATTCTCCGGCTAGTTCTGTGTATTTGCTTCGTTTTTCTGTGTCTTTGATCTTCACTCTGTAGTCTGCTGGAACGGCGAAGTCTACGATTTTACAAGATCTTTCCTTCTTATCGATAATAATAACATCAGATCTCCTTGCTTGTATGAGTTTATCTGTTTGTATACCCATATCCCAGAGCATTTTGTGTTTTTCGTTTTCTAATACTGTTTCTGGTTTATGTTTGTACCATTTGTCTGCGTATTTGAAATTCAATTGTTTGTACAGTTCCAAGTGTATTGCTTTCCCCACACAGTCATGTCTGTTCTTGTATTCTTTTTGGGCAAGTTTGCTACATTCACTTATTATATGATTTATTGTTTCGTCTCTTTGCCCACACAGTCTGCATTTACTGCTTTCCTGAGTTTTATCTATTTTAGCTTTAATGTAGTTTATCCTAATCGCATTGTTCTGTGCAGCCATCAGTAACGATTTCTGGTCTCTGTTTAAGTTTCCTTTTCTTAGCCATGTCCAGCTATTTTCACTGGTTTCTTCTCTTGTGAGTCTTATGAAGCGTCCATGTAGTTGTTTTTCGTCCCACTTTTCTTTTCTTGTCTGTTTGTGTCCGGTTTCGATGCTTCCTGCGTTGTACGTTGGGACAGTGTCTCTTGCTGCGGTGATCCGCCTTTTTGTGTTCTGGTTTATGTATTTCTCCAGCTATTTTTTAGTGTCGTCCACACAGTCTTCTATATTCACTAGTTCTCTTCCCCCTTCGTTTCTCTTCATGTAGAGTCTGTCTGTATCGTCTTTTGGATGGAGTGCGTTGTGCATGGTCATTAATTTTCTGTCCAGGGAATAGTAAATTTGCTCTCTCAGTTGTGCCGTTAGGATTTTCCACATTGTTGGTAAACAGGTTATTGGTCTGTAATTGCTTAGGGTCGTTCCCTTCTTGGCGTCTTTTTGTATGAGCGTTGTCCTTCCTTTGGTCATCCACTCTGGTACTTCTGTTTTATGGATACATCCTCTCAGTTTCTGTGCTGACCTTTCATGTAGGGTCGTGAATTTTTTTTAACCGATACGCATGTATTCCATCGTGAGCTGGTGCTTTCCAGTTTGCCAGTTTCTTTAGTGTTGTCTTAATAGTTTCTTCATTAATTTCCGTTTCTGTTTCTTCTTCAATTTCTGGTAGTTTATTTTTCATGTCTTTCAGCCATTTAGCATTTTTGTTGCGATGTTCAGCCTTTTCCCATATCTTGCTCCGAAATGTTTTGTCTCTGTCAGGTCCAGTTGTTCTGTTGATCTTTCTCCATTTACGTTTTTATAAAACTGTCTTTCATTGTCTTCAAAAGTTGCTGTTCTGTTTGTACTGTTCCGATTTGTATTTGTATCATCTCAATCTTCCTTCTTTTGCTGCTATCTTTTGTATTTATTCTTCATGTTTCTTATTTAGTCTTTCCTTGCGATTAAGATTTCTGCTCTTCCATCATTTACTGTTCTCCTTCATCCTGTTTACAGTTTTAGCTTCCTTTTGAAGTTTGGTGGTCTGGGTTTCCAGTCTGATCTCCCATCCAGATTGCATCTGTCCATTCTTTTCTCTTTTTAGTTTCATACTTATTGATTTTGTCCTCGCATATATCAAGTTGTTTAGGTCTGTGATAGTATCTGTTTGGATGTAGGTGAGTACTCTGTTTACTCTCTCTGTTTCAACTTTTAACTTCCAATCTTCGTCTCTTAAAGATGGGAGTTTTGTTTTGTTCTCGGACATTAATCGTTTGTTTTTTTTTCCACCTATCTTGCATCTTCCTCAGATAGTTCTATGGTTTTGTCGTCTTTGCCCTCTTTAGTTTCTGTGTTTATGTTTTTCCCGTCTTCTTCCAGAGAGTTTTCGTCAAGTGGTGCGTCTTGATCTGTCATGTCATTTATCTTTTGTTTGATTTCTGTTAATTCCATCTCCGAGAACCACCCTCTCTTGAATATCTGTTTTGCTTGATCTGCTATCCTCTGTTCCGTTGTACGGTAGTCAGTAGAAATGTTCCATAGACCTTTCATTCGTTTCCGGTATCCTCTTTCTGCGGAGTAGCGGCTTTTGTAGTAGCATTCCATTACCAGTCTGTTCTCTTTTGTGGTCCATTTCTCTCTATGGCTTTTTGGTCTGTTCTTTTCATTCTTGCTTTCTTGTGTTTGGTCCGTGTCCTTGTCATACCTGGAATTTGATGGGTTACTTACCTTTTTTTGTCCGTGGTCTTGTTCATGAAGTTAAAGGAGCCAACATTCGCAATATACGAACCGGGTCCGCCATGTTGGCCATCGAGGGAGCACCTGCCCATCATGACACTCAGGTCTTTCTCCTGAGTCCCACGGCGTTTATTTGTATGCATAGACATTTATCATGGTTTCGTGTTTGTGGCAACAGCAGGCACAGGCTTAGTTTACCTGTGATCTGTCTCAGGGATAGATTTTCTCTCATTTTCATAAAGTTCAAGGTGCTCTATCACACATACATAAAGACACATTTACAGAATAAATAAATAAATATATAAATAAATAAAAAATAATAAATACAATTTTTAAAAATTAAATAAACAAAATAAATAAATAAATTAAATAATTAAAATTTTTAAATTTTTTTATCTTTTATTTAAAATTTATTATTATTATTATTATTATTATTATTATTATTATTATTATTATTATTATTATTATTATTATTGTTATTATTATTGTTGTTGTTGTTGTTAAGGTTTTTGTCATTACGGCTAAAAAGTGTTTCATTTGCTGATCGATGATGTGGTTGATAATTATTAATTAGTGTTGGTTTAATGTCGACAAGTATATATATATATATATATATATATATATATATATATATATATATATATATAAATGAAAATTTATTTCATTTTGACTACAAAATTCATTTTGTTTCACAAGAGCAGTTTGAGGGACTCCCGATCTTCAGGTCTTGAAATAAAAAAAAGCTCTGTCTGGGTCTAGCCTACCCGGAGGAGGCAAGTGATAGATTATCTAGTTTGGTAATTTGTCTATGAAGAGGGAGGGGAAGAGTGACCCTATATAGAGAGCAGGGGGGTGAGGAGGGGGAGGGGAAGGGATAAAATACTTAAGGTGCTAATAACAATAAAATTAAAGAATTAATGAATTGAAAATTAAAAATGTCTATACACGAATAAAAATAAAATTATGAATACGGTAAATATGTAATCATAATTATACTAATAATATGAAAATATAAGAAATATATATATATACACATATATATACACATACATATATATAGACATACACGCATATACATACACACATACATATATATACATATATACATATGTATATATATATAAATATATATATATATATACACACACATATAACCATACAAACACACATACACACATACATATACATATACATATATTCATATATACATATATACACACAATTATTAAGATAACAATAATAATAATAATCATAATAATAATAAAAATAATAATAATAACTATAGGAATAATAGTAATTAAGATGATACTTTTCTTTCAGTAGCTCTAAAAATCAAGTTTAGGTTCTTATTTATCTTCGGCAATGCTAGTATTGATATTATAAACGGTGGTATTAGGAAAATATATGAAGGATAATCAAAATAATAGCACAACATAGTAGCAATTAAGATGATGTAGTATTCATAAATTCTTAAGATTGCCGACAAGTCAATAGGTCATTTTTTTATAATAAGGGGGGGGGGTATATTCTGGGTAAAAATAATATGGGTAGTTTGTCATAGAAGGGAGAAAGTATAAGTAGTATTTATGGATGTAAGAGTAGGGGTTAAATTGCTGGTTGTATTCAGAAACAATGAGGTAGAGTAGGTAAATGGTTAATAACCCATAGTAATTCTGGAGGATGAGATTACGGGGTAGGGGGAGAGATGGATAGGAGTAGGGGTTGATAATGTGTTAGAAGGGAGGGTAGAAAGTGTTGGAGTGAAGTTAGAATAGTGTAAGTGGAGAGAGAAGAGAATAGGGGGTAAAAATGAAATTATGTGGGTAAGTAGAGAAATTATATAGGAAAACTTATGTGTCAACGATTAATATGGGATTTACAAGAGATTAAGGTGGGGTATTGGGATTACTAAGGAGGTAAAGTCTACTGTGTCGGCAGTTGATGGAAGTCTCCTGTTTTCTGTTTAAAAGTTTGTTTTTGTCCTTGAAACGGATAATTTCTAATTTTTCGTTTAAGCATAAAGGGCATGGTGTGTTGAGTGACTTGCAGGAACTAGTTTTTTTAAAAAGATTTTCCATTTAACTATAGGAGTTTCATTTTTTATTTTAAGTTTATGATAATGTAAGGATAGTCCGGTTTGACCAGGGTGGTTAGGGTTGTTGAAAGAGAGGTTGTGATTGTAAAATCGTTCTTTGAAATTATTTCCTGCTTTTCCAATATAAAATTTGGTTTGGGATGGGGGTTGAGTTGGAGAGATAGATGCATCATAGACTACTTGGGTTGGCAAACATTTTTGGTTTGGGGGCAGTTAGGTTTATTTATGTTAAGTTCTATTAGGGTTAGGGGGTGTTAATGTACTTAATATTTTATTATTGTGTTTTTTAATTTTTTTTCTAGGTTATCTCCACAGCTGTAACTTAGTTTAAGTGTATTTTTATGAAACATTTTGTGGAGGACATTGCTAGTGATGAAATGAGTGTTAATTATATTGAGTATTCTTTTGCCTAATTTAGTCTTAATCATATTATGAAAAGGAGGTGTAAACCAGATGATCTTTCTATTTCTATTTTTATTGGTACTAGGGTTATTTAGTGCAGGTGGGATATATTCTATCTGGGTGTTTTTATAACCACTTTCCTTTAGCGCTTTGTTATAGAAGTTTTTATGTTGGTTAAAAATGTACATATTGGAAAAATTGTTGCTAATCCTACGACTAATAGATTTAGGGATATGTTTAGTTATAGATTTAGGGTGGTTAGATAAAGGGTGGACATAAAGAGGGTAGGAGTTATCTTTTGCATAGGGTTCAAAAGTTTGCTTAGTGAGATTAAAAGTTACATCCAGGAAATTGACTTGTTTTACATTAGAAATGACTTCAACTCTTAGGTCTAATCTTTTCATTGCTTTAAAAATTAATTTCTTAAATCCTTCACATTTAAGTCTGTTGGCGTTTTTAACGAAAAGAAGTCCATCATATCTGTATAGTCCAACCGTATCAACCTCAAGGTCTCTGGTTAGGTTATACAATATGTATAAGCCAACCAGGTCTGTCAAAAGAGCCCATAGAAACGTCAAATGAAGAAATATGACCACTTTTTGTCGATTGTTCATTCAGTGGTCATATTTCTTATCCTTCATATATTTTCCTAATACCACCATTTATAATATCTATACAAGCATTGCCGAAGATAAATAAGAACCTAAACTTGATTTTTAGAGCTACTGAAAGAAAAGTATCATCTTAATTACTATTACTCCTATAGTTATCATAATTATTATTATTATTATTATTATTATTATTATTATTATTATTATTATTATTATTATTATTATTATTATTATTATTATTATTATTATTATTATTATTATTATTATATGTGTGTATATATGTATATATATATATATGTATATGTATGTGTGTGTATGTGTGTTTGTATGTTTATATGTGTATATACATATTTATATATATATATATGTATGTGTATGTGTGTATGTATATGCGTGTATGTCTATATAGATGTATGTATATATATGTATATATATATATGTATATATATATATATATATATATATATATATTTCTGATATTTTTATATTATTAGTATAATTATGATTACGTTCACATAATTTTATTTTTATTCGTGTACAGACGTTTTTAATTTTCAATTCATTAATTCTTTAATTTTATTGTTATTAGCACCTTAAGTATTTAATCCCTGCCCCCCCACTTCTTATCCACCTGCTCTCCATATAGGGTCACTCTTCAGAGACAAATTACCAAACTAGATAATCCATCACTTGCCTCCTCCGGGAAGGCTAGACCAAGACAGAGCTTTGACACGCGTTAACACGCGTCAGCCCGTAAATATATGCTTTCAGATTTCGACCACCGCCCACCAAGTCATATCTGCGTTCCCTTCCTCTCTTTCTGTTTCCTTCCTCTGCCCCGTGTAGCTCTTCAATTTTTATTTTAATATTTCCTTTTTCTTTTACTCTATTTTCTCCTTAATTTTTCTGTTTCTTTTTTCTCTTTACTTATATTTTTTTGTTTTATTTTATTCATATTCAATTTTTATTTTAAATTTCTGTCACATTCATAAAATTTGTGTGATCGTGAACTTATCTTAACAGGCATAATCTTATTTCAATACTTGAAGATCGGGAGTCCCTCAAACTGCACTCGTGAAACAAAATCAATTTTGTAGTCAAAATGAAATAAATTAACATTTATATTTATATTTCTGCTGTATATTTTTATTGACCACTCTCATAAACCCGGTTCAACTCTCCTGGATTTATACTCTGTGGATCTATACCATACTCGGATTATATATATATATATATATATATATATATATATATATATATATATATATATATAGAGAGAGAGAGAGAGAGAGAGAGAGAGAGATTAGACTAAGGATTTTGCCGGGAATGAAGCATAAACACTTCTGTGTAGCTTATTGCTATTTGTATAAGTAATTTCATTATCTCTCTCTCTCTCTCTCTCTCAATATATATATATATATATATATATATATATATATATATATATATATATATATATATATATATGAAAGAATAACATAATCCGACGGTATGAATTTAAAAGGGAGCAGAGAAAGACCTAAGAACTCAGCGTTTTGCCCAACTGTAGCGTGGGCTTTTTCAAGAGCGAAAACATGCTAAAAGCGGCAAAGAACATTAATATCTGTAAATTTTAGAATATATAAAGTGATAGTGTTTATAAAATTTAAATTTATTTTGAGACGAAAGATGCAAATATGTACGTAAGCATACATAAATACACACACACACACACAAACATATATATATATATATATATATATATATATATATATATATATATATATATATATATAAAACAAACAAAAATACTTATGCATATATATGCACGAAATATATATATAAAATGTGTATTGAAGTAGTATTCGGAAAAGGAAAAGAGAAATTAAAAAGCATAAAGGGGATCCAAAAGAAAACTAATTTTGAAAGCAGGGAATCACCGGTGTCTAAATATATCTTATTTTCATTAGTAATAGCTTTAGATAGGTTGGGGGAGACATAATAAACTCCAATTCTTTGTTTTATTGTATTTATTGAATGGACTATAAGAGCTGATTCGATTAATCAACGCGTAGACTTATTATGTATTACTGTAATTAAGGTGGAGTTATTAAAGTCAAAGTAATGACCATATTCCATAGTGTGTGTACATAAGGCGTTGAGCGTGTTGTTTGTTTCGATTGCTCATTTGTGCTCATAAATTCTCTTGTCTATGTTGGGCGGCGCCTCGTCAATGTAGACCCTATCATAATCCAGACAAGGGATTAATATATGCCAGCTTTGACTGTAGGTGTAATGTCGAGATTAGATTTTTATTTTATTTAATCTATAATAGTTGATGAGGTTATTTGGGTTATACTAATCATTAGTTTTTCAAGTTCTGTTTGCTTTTTCATTTCTTCTTTTCTATTTTCCAATACAACTTCTATACACATTTTGTATATATATTTCGTGCACATATATATGCATATGTATGTTTTCTTTTAAATTATGTATATATATTGACTTATATATAATAGGAGGTACTGGATTTTAAGTGTTTTTATACGTGTGTTGCGGGATAATAGGAACTACAAAACCATATATATTACTAATGTATGCCACCGAAAGTTTCATAGTCTTCAGACTATGGGACTTTCTCTTTTTCTAATTTATCTTGTTAATTTCTCGACGCGGCGAGCGAGTTTTCTGTTTTCGGCTGTTAATTTAAATATTGTGGCTCCGAGTGTTGTTTCATCGGCCATCAAAAATCGGCCCGCAAAAATAGCACTCATAGAATGAAGTACAAGGTGACCACACCAAACTGCCATCTATAGAATAGAATAAGGTTACCCGACAAAGAATGCTACCCGATGAAATCGCTCATAAAATTTATAAAGCTATCTGTTATCTAACCATATTTTCTGCCTTACTTGCCCACCAACTTTCAGTGATGAATGCCCAACTGTCTTTGTTTTATCACCATTTAATAATAAGCGCACCTCGATATAACGTGTAAAATTGTCAATAACTCTTACCACTCCTCTCCATGGCCGTTCAGCAATATTCTGGTGATTGACAGACATTATTTTTGATATAGCCCACATATAAAAGTTTGAGGTGGTTAAGGTCAGATCAGCGTGAATCTCATTCATGATCACACCTCCTACTTATGAGGCATTCACCATAGTGGCTTCTCATAACAGCGATCAGACAAAGCCTGTTGGACTGAAATTTTGTGGATAAGTCAGAAATGGACTGAAGTTTATTTGTTCTTAATATGCTTAAATTGCAGAACCGATTGTGACTTTTGCTAACAATTCCATGGGTGGCATTTCATTCTTTTTTGTGGCGGGAGATCATCCTGTACTTAAATAAAGCTGTCTATAGTGTAAGCGATATGCTCATCTGTGACCTGTACGGACTTCATGGTATTCATATGCCCTTAAAAATTGTACTTTTCTATAAATATCACATAAAAAATGACAATATACGCAGAAAGAAAATGTGAACATTTTCTTGTGTTGTTAATCAATATGAAGTTACCAGCCAAACGATAATAGGAGGTACTGGATTTTAAGTGTGTTTTTATACGTGTGTTGCGGGATAATAGGAACTACAACACCATGTGTGATGCCATGGAATAAGTGCTATCAAGCAATAGGTATAATGTTATAAAATGTTGAATGACAATGTGTCAGGCGAGGCAGGCCTGAAAATCGGATGTTTAACTTGAGAAACAAACAGTTGATTTTCGTATGAGTAATTTTAACCCCATATGTGTGTAATGTGTAAGGGGTTAGAAGATAATATAAGATATATTTGTTATTTACCTTTACCAGCGACAAAGTTAGACACAAGGCCAGTTTATATTGGAAATTCAGTTCCCCAAAAGAGAATACTCTAGATGGTCGCAAAATTAACCATAGTCGACATTGTGAGAGCGTTTATGGCGAACTGAATCATTTTCTTTTATATATTTATTTTTTCATACATTTAAGTTTTTTTTTATATATTCCTAGATAATAAAGACTAGCTGAAAGGACAATCAGGCAAAATGGAGTTGGTGGACAATGGAAATTGTTAGATGATGGGAACTTTCAGACTTAAGTGATTCTCGACCAATAACGTTGCTTCCCAATAGTAATTGCATGATTGTAGTTGCTGTCAGACCACATGATAACAAACGAAATAGGTTCGTTCTATAACAACACACTTCATTATAAAACATGTTTACCCATGATCTTGATTAATAGATACCGGCCAAGTCGATTTTCACGATCAAAATACTCAGGTACGTTTGGCAAATATTGATCGATATAAAATATTGATATACATTTCTGCATTAATCCCTTATAGTTAATGAAAACATTGTAATCGAAAAGTGATCAATATATATATATATATATATATATATATATATATATATATATATATATATATATATATATGCTCTACATGTCTGTCGATTTGACATTATAAGCTTTAAATTATCTTCTTTCCGTGTTGATTAATGGTGGCCTCGGGGTTGGAGCTGAGCTTGTAGAGTAGAAGGTGACTTTGTGAATGAGCTCGAATACTTACACCAAGAGTAATTAACATTTCCTACACTGATGATTGCATATAGCATGAAACACTAGTGTCTGTAGGTTAAAATAATTAATATTTACAATATATTAATATACAATTACTAGAATATACCCTTCCCAGGACGAACATAAGCAATAAATATAGCATTAGTCTCACATTTTAATGTTTTCTTTTCTTTGGGGGCATAGTACTCTTTCGGTGCCCCCCCCCCGCTAAATGGTATAGTGAGACAAAATAATGTGCCAACGCTATATACCCTGTTGTCTAGAATACATATTCCATAATTCATAATGATAAGTTCAATAGTTTAGGATTCTAGCAAGCACATACATATTATTTCAGCTCACGCGGGCGCACTGATCTTGTAAAAAATGTGATTTAGAGCAATTTTTTCTCCATTTATTTTTTTTTGTATCTAACTTATTTGAAAAGGTTGGCTGGGCGAACCTCCTAAATGGTAAAGTTTGCAAAAAATCAATCAATATTTAAATAAAAATAAAAACCTTATATATATATATATATATATATATATATATATATATATATATATATATATATATATATATATATATATATATATATATAAGAATGTATGTTAATATTTACAACAAAAAAATAATGTGCTCATATTATTCATTGTAAATGTCAAAGTTTACAAGAAAATAATGTGCCTTTGTTACTCACCGGGTTACCGAGAATATATTCCGAAATTCATAATGATCGGTTTATTAAAAAAATATATATTAACATTTACAAAAAATAATGTGGAAATACTTCACACCGTATTTTTTAGAATATATATTCACAAAACGCATAATGATCCGTTATCTTTAGGTGATTACCATATATATATATATATATATATATATATATATATATATATATATATATATATATATATATATATATATATATTAATTTTAAGTAAATGATATTAAATTATTTTACCTACATACGCCAGCTTTTCAAGCTTTCGCTCTCATCAGTGTAGGGAATGATAATCTCAAACGGTCGCAAGATTCAAACCCCTGCTACAGAATCAACCTAAACTCTGGCCACGGGGCATCATCACGTTAAGAAGGGAATTTAAGTTATCTTTATGAGAAGGGATGCACATATAGAAAGACTGACTAGAGTATTCAACGAACGTTGTCGGAATATGTATATGTGTGTCTGTGTGTGTATTACAGATGATCATAACAATATAGGTACCGTCGGGTTCAAATCCGAACACGGGTAACAATACGTGCCCGTTCTTTTGTGGACTCTCCTCAGCTTCCGTTGTAGTTTGTTGCTTTGGAAAATGGCGACTCGCGCGCTGTGTGAGGTTGAAACGATGTTTAAATCATCTATCCTAATTTTTATAGTTTGGGGTTTATATTAGTATATTTTACGGATATTTGCAGCATAGATTAGTTAAAAATATTTGTTTCTGAATCTATAAATTTGAGTCAAGGTTACAATGACTTCCGACCGACTACGAAAAGCACGAACACCAGAAGGTCAACTCAAAAACAATTCAATCCTAGTATCAGAAATCGCTTATAGCTGACAATAGCTTAAGCCTACGATAAACCGTGGAAAAAACTTTAGTTTTATCTGCGCTGTTGCATGTAAACCGAAAAAAACTTCATTGCTTAAAAATATTACTATGTGTAAGGGGGACAACTCGTTCGCTTAGTTCTTATCGGGCTTTAAAAATAAAGTAATAAAAAACTATGAACACACTATATAGAGTGAATGGAAACTAATGTGTCAGTGTATATAATTCAAAATATACTACACATCGGTTGTCCTTCACTTTGTTGTTTTTTTATTACGTTATTTTTAATTTTAATTATAGCTTCTTAGAGCCATGCTTGATTATGCTGTTCTGATACATATCTCTCGGAAAGACGAAAACAACGCTTCCATTTAACTTTTATTACACTATAGATCCACTTCCCTATCTATGAGTTGCATCTGGTTAGACTATTCTCGTCGTCCTATCTCACAGTCTTGTTTCGTGGTTAACTTTTTAACTGTTGTAATAAGATGAGACAGACGACGGTTAGAACCAGAGACGAAGGCATCTCAATTCGAAACACTGATTGAGTAATTCTATAATAATAATAATAATAATAATAATAATAATAATAATAATAATAATAATAATAATAATAATAATAATAATAATAATAATAATAATAATTATAAAGCAGAAAAGATTATTCGAAACGCAATTGTTTAGAGATACACTACTTGGATATGGCATCAATCGCTAAAACAATAGATAATTGAATTAACGAATTATTCAGATACTTTTGAAATTACTTAAATTAAACTATCGCTTCGGAAATTGATCCCAAAAGAATAACTTAATGCTGATTTAATAGACGGGACAGAGAGAGAGAGAGAGAGAGAGAGAGAGAGAGAGAGAGAGAGAGAGAGAGAGGAGAGAGAGATAGATAGAAGAAGAATGGGAGACGAACTTTAATTCTGATGAAAAGACACACACGGGGTTGTATTTTAGATTTAGAACCATGTAGTAAACACACGGCAACCTTTAGCTGAAGTACTGACGATACATACATTCCCGAAAAAGATTATCGTCAAAAGATAAATGGTTGCCGTTGTATCAAATGTGAAATGAACAAAATCATTTTTGTTACACTTACCAAACCTGTTACAAACTTACCTGTTAGTGTTCACGGCAACTAATTACACATGGCACATGACCAAATGGATTAAGGTGTTTTCCACATCGTGTCAGGTGAATATGGCTGAAATAACGTCAATCATTCCTAAGCAACTGTTAGGACAAACTAACAAAACAGAATAGAGTAATTTCCCTTGGACCAAAGAAAGAGTTATCACCCTTTGGATAAAGAGTCGTCTGCCATGACAGTTAGAAAAGTAAACACAGCGGCCTCACGATCAGACTTAAGCATAACGTGTTCAGCGGTTTCAACATTTCATTTAATCGGTGTTTTTGTTAAATAAATTTGTTAAAGGTTCTACTTCGTCCTTGCGTCATTTTTGGGTTGTTGTTAAACCGATAAGAACGTGTAAACATCAGACGTAACAGCAACCTTTTATGATTTTTGGCAAATCATTTCACCTTGAAAACTCTATCACTACATAACATAATTACTGCTAGGTTATACATGAAATATTTACGGTTTTTTTTATCAAAGCGGCGAGGCTGGCGTAACGGTTATCGATAGACACTTTGCAATTAGCAAGGCGCCTTTATATCTCGGATATCTCGGATGTATTTGCTTTACCAGCGAAATTAAAAGGAAAAAAGAAAAAAGGCAAATTTCTTTGCCGAAAATCTAAGCTAATAAATAAAGGAATTTTATTCATTAAAAAAAAAAAATTGTTTGTGGTGTCTTATTTTTGTAAAGAAAACAATTAATTGTTTGTGGTTTCTAATTTCTGTAAAGAAAACAAAATCTTATCCTCTACGAAAACCATTTGAAAGATGCGATCAACTCTCTTTTTTCATAGTAGCCCTACTAGGCGCATGCACATCGAAAACAGACTTTACTAAAATCTTCGGAATTTGGTACTATATTTAAACAGAGTTTTTCATTGTTAACATCTACGATTCTTTATTTTCATAAAAAGTTCATGTTTTTTAGTGCCCTGAGATGTAACTTTAGTATAGGTGTTTTTTATTACACAAAATTATACATTTTCACTACGTTTCTTAATAAAATAAGGGATTCATTATATCCCGTGATCATTCCATTATAAACACTGAAAATGTTATTATAATTAGTTGATTTCCTGAATTTTGGTGAATTTAAAGTGAATGGAGGGGTCTACATTTTCTTTTTCAATGTTAGGGATCGGCCATTCATTTTACTCATACCTAGTTTTTAATGGATGAAAAAATGATTTAGTGACATCACCTAGTAGTCACGGTTACCCACATCTGTTATAATGGATGACGCCACAAACCGTGACGTCATCCAGTGTACACGGGTGCAGACAAACAAGTAAGCAAGGACGGTCTCTAAAGCTTTAGTAACATACTAGGTCCTTAGGACGTCTAGACGCTTTGGGTCACGGGTCGTCTAGATGAAACGTCAGAACGGATTTTCCCCTTCTCTCTCGGGTTTGATGGAGTCGTCATTTGCCTTTCGTGACGTCATCCACTGTAAACGGTTACCCCTCATCACTCTCTGTTTTAATGGATGAATTCATCATTTAGAGACGCTATCTACTGTGCACGCTTATCTCCACGTCTGTTTTTATAGTTGGCGTCACAAAACGATGACATCATCCAGTGTGCAACAAGGAAGCAAACAAAGAATTATGATCCACAGTTTTAGTAGTATATATATATATATATATATATATATATATATATATATATAGAGAGAGAGAGAGAGAGAGAGAGTAAGAGAGAAAGAGAGAGAGAGAGAGATAGAGAGAGATACTAGACCACTCGTGATCCGTTGGGTCAGTATTTGGAATATCTATATATCTATATTATATTCATACTTATAAAACATAAAATAAAAATGCTTTTTTCTATTTGTTTTATTCGACACAATTATATATTATTAATTATTCCACTATTTTTCCGTGGCACGCGACGAGAAAAGATAAACAAAACTATTAGTCTAGAATGGCGACTGCTAAAGTCTTGCCATTACTACCTTAATCCTTACCAAATTCCACGCTCCTAGACATAATAGACACCAAGTAGTTAGTAACGCACAACCAGATAGACAGATATACAGACATACATAGTCTTTTATAAAACAGTATCGATAACTGTATCGATAGAGGGATTTAATTGTAATGCTGATAATAGATTGGAGATTTTTTTAATGCAAAATCTTTTAATTGTAATGCTGATAATAGATTGGAGATTTTTTTTAATGCAAAATCTTTTAATTGTAATGCTGATAATAGATCGGAGATTTTTTTTTAATGCAAAATCTTTTTTGTTTTGTAAATCGACAAAACTCGTTCAAAAAAAGGCGATTACTATTTGAATGTCACATGGTGTAATCGATACGCACAATAACGTATCAAGCGCTCCGGGGACGCACACCGTTTCTTCTCTTTGTAAGCTTTCCGAGTGATCTTTACTTTTAAACGTCGAATTCAGAGACAGATCTAAAACTGTAACATTAGAAAAACATCAGAAAACTCATTTACTTCATTTCAATTCAACACATCGCATTCATAAAATGAAGTTTTCACCGACTTAAAAATGATAATAGTTGCGTATAGCTGGGCCTTGCACCATATTTTAAACTGAAAATGATGACAAACGACTTCGGAAGTAAGTCCCACGCACCAGGGGTCACATGTCAAAAGTGACACGTGTGGGAAGTTAGAGACTAAAGAGTTTTCATATATCCAAATATAAATCAGCTGATATTGTCTATATTTGTTCCACTCAACGAAATGTATGTGTACTGGCCAACAGAAGCATGACCGACAACGAAAAATACATGTTCGCAGAGTAAACACGAATAGACAACATAAGTAGGATCCTTAAATGACATCCACTGCATTCATTTATATCGCATTGAGTTAGTTTATACTTTCACTAGGCGGTGTGAAGGATCTGACCATAGGGGGCGCAAATCTAAACGCCTGACTGCGTGAATAAACGAACACGTTCCATCGCATGTACGTAGACGCTGTCATTTACATTATCAACGTCAGATTTCAGATTCAAGGTTTGATAAGCATTTGTTCGATAATCCTATTGGAGTTGATGACTCCTTTAGTACATCGAGTTTTTCTCAGCCACCTTCCCGTTTAAATGTGTGAGACGCGATTCACATTTCATGTCAACAATATTCGTTACATACATACATAATTCAATGCAGACATTTTTAAATATTTTTCGTTAGTTTTAACACGTGACACATTTCATGCTATGCCCTACTGTGTGCGGTTAGCTACGGAAACGTACTCGTTCTTTTTGTGTGTCGAGCGAATAGAAGGGGCCGTTGACGTATGTCTCCTTGCGTACATACGATGATATTTAAAAAAAAAAAATTTTATAACTCCGAATTTTCGGTTTAACAAACCTTAATCATGACAGACAGTATATATATTTTTTTTTCTTTTTTTTTCTTCATGGTAAAGTCAACGGCAACGCCGAAGATTTGACAATTCTCTCCGATGTTATTGGACTATTTTTATTTTTATTTTTTATATATGTCCGGCGCAAGCAGTTGATGCGCTACCAAACATGGGTTAGAATAATATGAGTTTCACTACAGCATTGAAAGCGTCGTTAAGCGATATATTTGAACATTTGAGAAACTATTCAACAGACACGTGAATGTGAATATTCATGTGACATTGTGTGTAAGTTCAGTAGGCTGTGTATACAGTGTATGCATATGTGGTTGCCTTTGTTTATTTCGTGTGAGCATATGCGTGACATTGCGTGTAAGTATGTTCAGTCGGTCGTATACGTAGATGCTACCTTTTGTCAGTGTGTGAATGCTTGTGTGTGTGAGTTCATTGTAGTCCTTTCTTTTCCTGCGTACCGGCGGGTGAGGCAGACCGTAATTCTGTCATTACTCTCTGTCTACTTCTGGCTCACTGGCTATTTACTTTCTTCCTCCGCAGAAAGATGTGGAAGCTGGGGAGAATCAAGCGAGCGCCCGTGAAGAAAGAGGCGCTCGCATGATGAATTTGATTGTGAGCGCGCAAAAAAACATTTTTCCTGTGAACGTTCCTGTAAACAAGTCACGTAGTTGCTATATTTTAAATTCACTTGTTTGTCATTTGGAGCTGCTCTTTGTACAGAAATTTTTTTATATTAGTTTATAGGTTTGGTTTGTGCATTTTCTGCTTACGATATTTGTTAATGAATAGATAAGATACAATAAAAATGTTAATTCTATAAACTTTTCTACGCATTTGATAACATCGACTTCTTCTCCAGAATTATGGCATAAAAAGTGCATATTTCGCCAAAGCACTTTTAAGAAAGTCGCCGTCACTCTACGATATCCGTGCTTAACGTGTGAAATCTCTTCAGTCTCTGTCAATGTTTTATTGACAGTAAAAACTCGCTTTCTTCCCACCACTGCAGTAATTTCATTTTCTAATTACGAAATTACCATAAACATGAATTTCTGGTGAACAGATTACCACGAGATAGTTTCTCTGCTGGCCACACCATGGTCGTCTTCAAATCCGATGTTAAAAATTTGTCATAAACCGTTTACTTAAATAATCAAATGTTATTCATTTAATTCATTATTTTCAATCCTGTTTCGAATTTTTTTAGATATGTATTGATAATTTGTATTATTTGGATTAAGGACGCTTGGTGTAACGGATAAAAGTATGATCAGTTCTCAGTGAAAGTCTTCTGGAGTTTTAAGGTTAAACACTTAGTACGAGCCATACTAAAATACAATTACAAATGACTTAAGACTTACACCGGTGCATGACTGTGGGAACGAGAATAATCTACTTTTGCCGACTAAATAAAAGGTTCGGTTCAAAATTTCGTACAGATTTCTGAGTTCGACATAAATATTACCGAGTTCGACAAGATGCACCTGAAGACATCGGCCGAAATGTAATGGAAATAATATTCAAGATATAAACAGTAGTTCGAACAATCCAAATTTCTAATCTTCTCATAATTTTCATCCTCGTTCAGCTGTCAATCTATCCATCTCATTAACCCATATCCTCGAATGACTTGTTAAGTGGCGACTCACTAGTAAATAAAATGTATGAATGCCCACAAACGAATCTCATCAACTTTTCGATTGATCAATTTATTTACTTAACTCTTTCAGTTCTCCGCCACCTTTTTATAGCAGCCATTTTTAAAATTTGTTTCGCAATGTCCATAACAAATTGTTCATCATATGAGATGCAACAATTTCTTTTAATAACGTCATACTGATTAGTCAGCATCCGTAGAAATTACTATTACTTCGATTTTCTTATAATTTTATCTTCTTACATCATAATAACCAGAGATGTAGTCACAGAATTGTTCCGATTTCAAAATGATAATGAATTGCTATTGGCACATTTCACACAGTTAAACTTTTGAAAGACAAGGTATAAAAAATGCACACATTCAAATGACTACGGCAGCACGACTGTTTATTCACCAACAGTACAATAGAAAAATAATGAATATTTATCTTAAATGTATACAATTATTCTCGCTATCGCCACAAATAATTTTTATTGTTAAAAACCAAAGTTAAGTTTTATTTACTCCTCCCCAGGAGTTAGGCACAAGGCCAGTTTTATCTTACTCCCACAAGTAAGATGTGACCCAAGATCGGGTCGAGAAAGTGGGGTTTGAAAAGCCAGCGCTCGAGAGGTGAGCACTCTGGCCATTTAAAAATTGCCTGGACAGCCCTGTCGGCATTCCCCGGTAGGGGTGCCTCAGACAGTAAGCAATAAACTTACTCCTCCCTAAAGAGGGGAGGCAAAGCCTGGGAGGGTGGACCTCCTAGAACTGCACAGGACAAGCGTGCAGTATCCATCGGAACAGATACTACACTTTGATCTTAGCCAAAAGGCCAAGAAGATGTTTATTTACTCCTCGCGGAGTTAGGCTTTATTTACTCCTCCCCAGGAGTTAGGCACAAGGCCAGTTTTATCTTACTCCCACAAGTAAGATGTGACCCAAGATCGGGTCGAGAAAGTGGGGTTTAAAAAGCCAGCGCTCGAGAGGTGAGCACTCTGACCATTTAAAAATTGCCTGGGCAGCCCCGTCGGCATTCCCCGGTAAGGGCGCCTCAGACAGTAAGCAATAAACTTACTCCTCCCTAAAGAGGGGAGGCAAAGCCTGGGAGGGTGGACCTCCTAGAACTGCACAGGACAAGCGTGCAGTATCCATCGGAACAGATACTACACTTTGATCTTAGCCAAAAGGCCAAGAAGATGTTTATTTACTCCTCGCGGAGTTAGGCACAAGGCCAGTTTTATCTTACTCCCACAAGTAAGATGTGACCACAGCTTGGGTCGAGTAAGTGGGGTTAAAAGCCAGCGCTCGAGAGGTGAGCACTCTGGCCATTTAAAAATTGCCTGGGCAGCCCCGTCGGCATTCCCCAGTAGGGGCGCCTCAGACAGTAAGCAATAAACTTACTCCTCCCCAAAGAGAGGAGGCGAAGCCTGGGAGGGTGGACCTCCTAGAACTGCACAGGACAGGCGTGCAGTATCCATTGGAACAGATACTACACTTTGATCTTAGCCAAAAGGCCAAGAAGATGTTTTAAACTGATATGTTTTTCATTTAATGCAAAAACATTTATTAGACTAATCCAATTCTTTTCGAAAATATATATTAAAAAAGTGTGCCGCTGCATCCCCTCGCCTTTAAAAATGGCTGCAATATCAGATGAGAATCGATTACGCACCACATTTTCAGACTATCATTCTTTGGGAATAAAAGCTTAGTTAAATACTGCAACCTAAAGTGAGTCAGACACAAAAAATTCCCCGAATCAATATTCTTACATATATTTTTTGACTAATTTATACAGTACGTAATCTTTCCCCGTTTCTGAAGAATGCACCAATATGTATTATCATATATTATTATATATATTATATACTATCATATATCATTATATCATTAATATATATTATTATAAAATTAATATATATTATTATATATTATTATATAATTAATATAATATATATTAATTATATAATAATATATAATAATATATATTAATTTTATATATCAATGGTTTAAGAAATTGTCATTGAACAGTTTACTAATAAACGAAAATACGACCTATTTCTGAACTTTGTTCTAGCAAAAGATAGTCAATATCAATTCGATATATCTAGTGAGACAACCATGAATTTCATTATGAATGTTTTTTTAATGTGACAATAATTAATGGTTTTATAAGTTTGTATATTAAACATTTAAGTAAGACTACGAATTATTCATGAAACGTAAAACGACTGGGTCTGCTTTGTGCCGTGTGAGCTATGGGCGAAATATGGATGGTTAATGACATCTTGGGAGTATACAACTTTAATCTTAGTTTTCTGCAACAATTACATTTTTGTTCAAATGCTTTTGTTTACACATCACGTTCTTCACCATGACAATACACCTGCTCACAACGCTCTATATATACGTGGCCGATACGAACACCCTCTTACGTACTGGGACACCCTCTTTATTCACCTTATCTTACTTTCCCCGTGTTACTCAGGGGTGTCCTTTTTTTAAGCGTGGGGACCATCAAGATAGTCATAACGAGAGATCTGGGAAACATCTCATAATATTCTCTCGAGCGGTACCTATAAACGTGGGGGCGAAAAATGGGGAAATACATTAGATTCCAAATGGGGAGGGGACTTGTAGTTGGATTGAAATTCATTGTTTCTGACACCAGTCCCGCTACTTTTCAGACAGTCCACGTATGTAACCATTACGCCATGTGAATAATACGATTGCGTTATAAATCATTACTTCACCAAAGTATAACATTTCTACATAGACGCATTCTCTATCTCCATATTGAGTTAGCTATTGTCTCTTTCTCATCTAAAACTAGTGTTATTTAGTCGTTGCTTCAATGGGAAGAAATGTTATGTGATTGGGATGAAGACTTCAATCTGACGAATTAGATATGTGGACGTACTGTAACGATAATAAACTAAACGTCGATTGACAATGGGACAAGGGATCTCTTCGTTTCTTTGTTTTTCTTGGAGATTTGGGTGGTTGGACGCGGCAAATGTTAAGGGAGAGAGAGAGAGAGAGAGAGAGTTGGCGGAAAAAGAAAGTGTGTGCCTTGTGTGTGTGTGTGTGTGTCTGTGTGTATATGTGTGTGTGTGAGGGAGAGAGAAATCCTGAATATTATTTTATTGTTTTGTTGCTTTTTAAAATTATTTTTCGCATAACACAATCTGTTTGTCAAATAATCCCAAACTTGAGTTGAGAAAGCTTTTAAACAACTGCAACCATTTAAAAGTTGATCAAATTTGGGCGATGCCATTGATAGACGTTCAACTGATCGATTCTTTATTAAAAAAACAAAATGAAATTAAAATTAGAAACTTCTTTTAACTTTGTTTTTCAAAGTTTATTTTGTTCATATTTTTTCCACTCCTCAAGTTTTGCTTTTTTGCTTTTAATGGCTTCAGTCATATATACGACCATTTTTATTTTATTACCTCTAAAAAGTTTCTGTATCTTTCTTTATTTTTTATTTATTTAATTTTATTAAAGTTTTTACATTTTAACCTATGCCAAATTTTAATTCATTTATTTAAAAAAAAATAGTTTATTAATTTATTTATTTAATTAATTGATTAAAAAAAGAATTGTTCAATTCTATTGTAGTTTTATAATAATGTGGTTCAAATAATAATTTAAGCGATACCGTATTAAGTAAAATTCACTTTTAAAATTTTCAAAAACAAAAAAAATAATGGTAAAAGGAAAACGAAATAAAAATGAAACGTCGGGTAGTTTGCTTTCCCTTCTTTCTACTCACTTTCTCTTTCACACATCTTCCCCGCCCCGCCCACTCTTCTCTGAACAATATTATATTACTTTGAGTCATATTAACGAAACTAACTCATATTATACAGTTGTGGACTCGTTGCTAAAATGATAAAACTTGACATAAACTCAAAATATCCCAGTTATTTACGCTTGTCTAAGGCTGAGGCAAAGATGTTTCCTTTTAAAACAAAAGTCATAGCACAAAGAACGTGAATAAATACGTAAAATGTAACTAACAAGCAATACTTATGAATCACAAAATAATAGTACGCTTTGAGAAATACGTAAAATGTAACTAACAAGCAATACTTATGAATCACAAAATAATAGTACGCTTTGAGAAATACGTAAAATGTAACTAACAAGCAATACTTATGAATCACAAAATAATAGTACGCTTTGAGAAATACGTAAAATGTAACTAACAAGCAATACTTATGAATCACAAAATAATAGTACGCTTTGAGAAATACGTAAAATGTAACTAACAAGCAATACTTATGAATCACAAAATAATAGTACGCTTTGAGAAATACGTAAAATGTAACTAACAAGCAATACTTATGAATCACAAAATAATAGTACGCTTTGAGAAATACGTAAAATGTAACTAACAAGCAATACTTATGAATCACAAAATAATAGTACGCTTTGAGAAATACGTAAAATGTAACTAACAAGCAATACTTATGAATCACAAAATAATAGTACGCTTTGAGAAATACGTAAAATGTAACTAACAAGCAATACTTATGAATCACAAAATAATAGTACGCTTTGAGAAATACGTAAAATGTAACTAACAAGCAATACTTATGAATCACAAAATAATAGTACGCTTTGAGAAATACGTAAAATGTAACTAACAAGCAATACTTATGAATCACAAAATAATAGTACGCTTTGAGAAATACGTAAAATGTAACTAACAAGCAATACTTATGAATCACAAAATAATAGTACGCTTTGAGAAATACGTAAAATGTAACTAACAAGCAATACTTATGAATCACAAAATACTAGTACGCTTTGAGAAATATGTAAAATGTTGACACAATTGTAAAGGCAGAATAATATATCACTAACCCTATCTAGTATTTGCTCAAATAATAGACACAATAAAGCTATACGAAAGAATATTCACGTCTCTCAGACACGCGGGTCATGGAAAGCCCGTGTTGTTATGTTGATTTATCAGGAGCAGTAATATGTTTTATTTATTACTTTCTCTTTGCTTTATCTTTTATTCAGCGAATTGATTCTGAGAGGTCGTTCAAGCAACCGTTACCGAATGACACCAATCACAAACAATTAATAAATTACGAATACGCTTCTTAAATGTAAGGGCTATAATCAGACTGGACGAACAAGCTACTTTGTTTGTTTGGTTGATGCGATTCTCAAAAGTATTAAGTAGTAGGGCGCAATAACAACTGACATCGATTGAAACAATGCATAGCGTAATTTTATTAAATGTTTTCTCTTATCTCAGTCCATTTGTCTCATTGTTAATTCAATTGGAATCCATTTTGTACAAAATCTGCATGACGCATGTTCAAGAACATATGTTTCTTTAGTGTAAGTTGATAAGGAGATCAGCTATTTAAAAAAAAAGATTTTTTTTTTTTTTTTACTTATATTCACCCCAAACCAGGAATATTGCCACTAAAGTGTAAGGGGCCACATTTATAACGGGGGCAACCTGGGTTCGAGGTTGGGCAGAAAAATGCTTGTTCACATTAGATTGAAATTTCTGCATGTTAATACTGTCAGAGAAACAGAGAGCAGCAAGGGCATTCTAAAAGTAAGCGGTCTTAAGCTACGAAAGTAAAAACACTTCCGGCAGCTAGTCGAGTGAGTCGGAGGTATTTTCGTTTAAGGAGTACACGTGCAGGAACATTCCGTGAGAGTACTTATAAAACAACACAGGGATGCAAGTATGCGGCGATATGACAGGGACTGAAGCATGGCATACAATGAGAAACCTTCTAGGTTGTAAATTCTTTTTTAATTTACTTGATTTAGAGTGTTGTCGTTACCGACAGCCGGGGTATTGAACGCTCCCTCCTTTCTTTCTTCTTTTCTTTCTTTTGCCTTTCGTTTCTTTCTGCCTTCTTTGATTCTTTTGTTTTTATATGTAAGTTACACGACTTGTGTCAAGGCAAACACTGACCAAACATAACGGAACAGCGTCTACATTTTGTTGTTCTTAGCCTTCATAATTATATGAAGGGTAACTTTATAATTATATGAAGGGTAAGAACAAAAAATGCCTGACAGGTAGAGCAACGGACAGAGACGATACGATTAGGAAAATGGGTGGGATTTTCCTCAAACAAAAACCTAACAGAGGCCTCTACGGTGGCCACGAAAAAAGGGGATTCCCGATCTGAAAAAGAATTAATCTATTTTGAAAAAACGCATTAAGTACATTACGAAGGAGAAACCTCCAATTTTCAGTCGCGCAAAAATCTCTATTTATATAAAGTTAGGTATGTGTATACGTTTATACATTGTATGTACAATATCCACTCCTACACTAATTAACCGATTATTATGTATTTTGGAATACAGCTATTAGGTGTAAAAGGGTCTAAATGTGGGCTATATTTAGTTTAATTTAGTTTTATTAAAGAGGCTAAAAGGGGTTGGAAGTCTCTCGTGATAATTCAGATACCTCCGATTTTTGTTAAATTTTCACATGATATAATAGACATAGATTCATAAATATTACCCAAATTTCAGTTCCTTGGCAATATTTAAAAAGTTTTTCATTTGAAAATGAAAATATTTCAGATTTATATATAATTATTGTACATTAATTAAGCAACACTCTCTGAATTTCAATTTCTTCTTAATGGTTAAGACTTAAATTTGAGACATTTTGTAGAATCTAAATCATGTAATGGATTTTGATAGAAATTGGATTATTACAATTTCTATCAAAATTCATTAGAGGTCTCTAGATGTCAGAAATAACTTCTGGCATCTAGAGACCTCTACAATGAAGGGGTGGGATTTATGGCCAATTGTGGCGGCGTAACAAAATGTGTGCAGATGCAGTGTACAACAAAAGCTAATTTTATAGTTTGTTTGCAGTAAATAACCAAAAAGGGTTGATATGTCGTAAAACAGAGAAACCGTCTTTTTATATCAATGGATAATTTAATATTATCCATTGATATTGATATTCAACGGAATATCAATCCTGTTTG
Organism: Sepiola atlantica; assembly: GCA_963556195.1. Lineage (NCBI taxonomy): Eukaryota > Metazoa > Mollusca > Cephalopoda > Sepiida > Sepiolidae > Sepiola > Sepiola atlantica. Next base: position 68,100,469 of record OY744536.1, on the reverse strand, counting down.
GTTTATAAACACACAAACCAAAATAAATTCATTTGTTTTGATTTTGGTTTATCGGTTATAATAGCATAATTTTCTAAGGTCCACTCGTCAATGGGAAGGAATACAACGTAAGAGATAGTCGTTCATAGCAGATCCCTTCGGCTTCCCTAGAAAACTACTGGGGGCAAGAGGGGTAGTCAACTAAAATGCTTTTCGGATTATAGAAATTGATAGCTCTGAAACACACTATATGGGTCATTGAGCGATATAAAAACAGTTAGTTAACAGTCGAGAACTGGTAAACAAACAAAAACAAATAATTTATGGTAAACGCATTAGAATAAAGTTCTCTATCGAACTCGTATACATTTAACGTGTGGGAACTATTCATGCAGTTTAAAAAATGTTTGTATTCACATTTTTAGGCTTAAACTATTTTTAACTTTACCTCTTAAAGGAGGAGTTAGTTCCTGTGATATTTGATCTCCTGAGCACCGAGCATAAACAATACCCACACCACACACTAGGTCTAGTTCGAGTGCCAGAAAAATAATGGGCGTGCATAGAACGCGTAAAAACAATTAATTTCACTTTTATTCTTTAATTGCTATGAAAGATTTATGGAAATGAACACCAAATGACATTTGTTTTATTATGACGTGGCCAAAAGATATTTATGACGTTCGCTCATTCAAACTAGAAGGAAGGTTTTCGATTGACGAAAACAATCAAGTGAGATTCGAGTGAAATGTTTGATGAGCACATTTTGTCGGAGGGTGAGTCCATTTTACGTTTACTTGCATCAAATGTTTGATGAGCACATTTTGTCGGAGGGTGAGTCCATTTTACGTTTACTTGCATCAAATGTTTGATGAGCACATTTTGTCGGAGGGTGAGTCCATTTTACGTTTACTTGCATCAAATGTTTGATGAGCACATTTTGTCGGAGGGTGAGTCCATTTTACGTTTACTTGCATCAAATGTTTGATGAGCACATTTTGTCGGAGGGTGAGTCCATTTTACGTTTTCTTGCATCAAATGTTTGATCAACGTTGTGACAAACTAAAACGCGGAAAATAATTGGATGGGACACGCTGTAAATACGGTGAGATTTGAACCATAACTGGAATGAATGAGGCACTTTTTGTTCTTCTGCTCCAAACCCTGAACCCATTTATAATATATATATATATATATATATATATATATATATATATATATATATATATAGATAGTGTCGTTGTGTAGTGCTTGTCGGCATGAATGGTGAGCTCAGAGTGCTGAGTTCGGGGTTTCTCGGAGCTACTGTCTTACTTTCACTAATACCAGGTATGGATGAAAGAGTATGGTAGTATAGACAAGCAAGCTTTTTTTTATCCAACCCATCTAAGAGAAAGAAAACTTGGAAATAACACTAGCCTTTCTCAGCATTGGTTTTAGTTTTTCTGGACTGCTTGCCACGCGACTCAGACAATACCGGTCCACATTTGTATAGACTCCACGCAAGTACCCTTACATGATATATATATATATATATATATATATATATATATATATATATATATATATATATATATATATATATATATATATATATATATATTTATATATATATATATAGAGAGAGAGAGAGAGAGATTATTAACAATAAAAAACAAATTATTTACAGAAAACTGTAACTAACTTTCTTTTTACTTTTAAACACGGTCCAGCATTTTGGGGAACAATTGAAAGCACAAGTAAATGTTTTTCTTCTTTATTTCGAGTGATATAATTCGGACAACCTTTTTCCTTCTCCAGAACAAAAAGCGAAACATTTATGAGTTATAGTTTTCTGTGTCGGATTTTAGTAGTTAGTCAAAATGTGGCTGAACCTCAAACAAATTGCTAACAAAGGTTTTTAACTTGGATATTGGGCATGAATAACCTCTCTTTCAAATAACAAAGTTTACTAAAATTAGCCTTGCGGAAGAAGGTCAACGGACGCCATCTTTAAAATACAACTTAACAACATTAAAATTTCGAGACACTAAATTCCAGACATTTCCTGACAAGTATGTCCATTATTTCTGACAATTACTGACAAAAATAAACGTTTTCCTGACAAAAAACTGTATTAAATTAGAAATTTAAAAAATACTTTTTGCATGAAAACCCATACAGGGCCCACCCTAAGACGGCTTGACATTTTCCTGATGTTTTAAATTATAATGATAGGTAGCTATATGCTTAATAATAAAGTAACACCAGAAAATGACTAGCCCCTGTCATTGTTTTCATGTTTTTATTTATTTATTATACAAATATGAATATAAAAGGTACACAAACAGACTAAATAGCCTTTTTCAAAGCAACAATTGTCACATTAATTCCTGACATTTCATAAAAAATAGTTACAAAATAAGTACAATTTACAATAAAGGAATGGTCAGTTGGTCGAATGCTGGGGCAGAGAACAAGTTCATGAACGGACCAAAGAACATTTCTTGTCAAGAACTAGTCAAAGATAATTTCATCATCATCAAAGTCTGGCTGTGGTGAATTGCTGCAGTGGAGGCCTTTGCAATTACCACACAAGTTTGAACAGTCAATGCCATGTTTCCTGCAACTGAATCTTGCTGTAGTACACCCTGAAGTACAGTTACAATTAATTATAGCCAACAAATTTACAGGACCAGCTGGTAAGTCAGTCTTGATTGGTTGCAATTTACCATCTAAAAGTTTCCATCCCAACTCGCCAGATTTTAGCTGGTTTCTACATTTCCATTCTTGAATTTAGAAGTAAACTCGAAGGTTGTGGAATTTGGTTTCTGCTCTTGTTGGTGGCAATGATTTGGCCTCAACATACTTTGAGCTTTTTGCAACCTTTTCCTTAAAGCGCCTCAGACGGAGATGATTGATGTTTTCCCCATCATTACAATTGTACAGGCACACTAAAGCCTTCTCCCCAGCTTCAATAACCTCTTCTCTACTGCTATCTTTGCCAAACACTTCTGCCAGTTTGAGGAAGTTTCTATTGTTCATCAACTTTCGAAGGGATACTGCCTTCCCAATTCCATAAACACTGAATGTAGAATCACAACCCAGTAGTGCATGGATGAAAAGAATGTTGGAACAGACCACATTTCCCAAAGATTTCCTCATCTCTTTGATGTTCCAGACTTTCACACTTTTTTCACTATCCTTTGGTTGTAGCGTGAAGAAGATGTGTTAACCATCCTCTCTATTGGCATGATAACATAGAAGGACCAATAGGTCACTGTCATCTGGTATCAAAATGGTTTCTCCTGTCTATTCCAGTTCTAGAGCAATCTTTACAATCAATACGTCAGTGTCTCCAGATGCATGGACTACTTTACAACCTGCTTCCTCCAAACTCTTTCCCAGCAAGTTGATGAACAATTGTTTGTTTTCTTGATTAGCTAGGAAAACATCATTTTTTAATTTAAACAACATTAAAGGGGTCAGTGACACATTAACACCAACAGAGCCTTCTGCTCGGCGTCGGACCACTTTCATACCACTCAAAGACAATGCATGCTTTTCACTATCTAGTTGTGACATATCTGCGGTATTGGGCACAGATCTTATCAAATGTGTGACCTTTTTGCAATGGGAGGCGTTGTAGTAGTTCTCCACCATCAAAGATATAGTGTTGATCTGAAAACCGTGGACCTGATTGTACAGGGGAAGTCAGTTCCCATATTGCGTCTGTCAAAGCTGTTTTTTGCATCTCGTGGTAGTCCGAAAGAATAAAAAAGTGCAGGTGGGTAACCACAAAGCTCATACTGGAAATGTTTTTGATGTTGCTGAGTTGAGTGTTCATTGGTAGATAGCACACAGTCTCTGGAATAGGAGTTGTGGATCAGTTTGAACTGTTTCATCTTTGCTGAGCGAAACTTTTGACACAAGTGTAATTGCCTGATCATTTCTTTTAAAAGTATACTTGTGGACACTTTCTCTAACCATTGAAGCTATGATTGCCTCTCCTATGGAGTTTGCTCTGTTCACATTCACCTTTTTGTCTCTAGTTACTCCACTTGAAATGCTGTGAATTGACGGATCTTCCATGAAAGGGTCATATGTCTGGGGAAACGCAAGGAGCTTCCATGTATTCCTCACTCTTTTCATGCTGAAGTAGCCTCATGGTGCTGATCACTAGTGCCATAGCTAATGTTTGCTAGTTCTTGCATTGTAAACTTGATTTCAGCGCACGCTGGCAGTGATAGCGTCCAAACTAATCGTTGAATTTCGTCCATTCCTCTGCCATGATTAAGACCTCCAGATGTCTTCATGCTTCTCATTAACACCGGCTCAATAACCAGATCTGTCGAGAAGCCAGCTCAGTAGCGATCACTCCATCTAATTACACGGAATCCTTCAGTGACATGTGAAACTGACAAATCATAGGTTTTCACTAACAAAATAGCATTCAGAGCAGCATCAACTAAGAAGTGAGCACGAATGGCTCTTGCAATTGCTTTGCCACTTAATATGTGCTTGACTGTGTTTTCAGCATACACCAGTTCAAAAAGTTCCTGCAATCCAGAACCTGTCATCAAATGACCTATTGACCCCAGAAAGCTCATCTGTGTATAGAACCCACCAAGTCGCAAGACAAATGATTTCAGAGAACTGGAACTAGGCTATGACTCGACTATCGTCATTGCTTTGTACAAAAGTGGTTGATCGAATGTTAGAATTGGTGTAGTGTTGTTTTCCTATAACATAACGTTGGGTTACCAGAGTCCATGTCGATCATTGGCAAAAAAACGGTGGCTGATTTCCAGGATATGTTCTTCTGTGCACTGACTGCATAAGGCCTAACCATGCGGGTCTAAACGGATGTGAAATTAGTGAAACCTCCCAAAGGGTGTCAACATTAACATTGGAATCGACAACTTTCTTGGGCTGCAGCTCTTTAAATGTCACTGGTGGTATGTTGGTGTGCTGTGAATCTAGGTACTTGATGTTGATCCTTCTAACCCTTATTATAACATCTGAAAGGACCTGGATCCTTGGAACTGGTTTCGATTTAACTTTCCAGGGCGTAAAAGATGCTATAATGCCCATACCGTGGAATGTACTAAATCCATCAATACTTCTTACATTATGGTCTACATTATCAATTACGAAGTGCACAAATTCAGTTTCAACAGGGGAGAGAATTTCAGCGCCATGAACAAGAGCAGCACTTCTTTCGAATTTCTGGACTTCCGAGTAAGATGAAGAGAAGCTATGCTTATTCAGAGTGTCAATTAAGAACCTCGATCCAAATTGGTCATGCATTTCCACTGCTAAACCAAATTTCAAAGGTTCAAGGAGAACTCTGGGTCTAGCAGTCTGCATTATCGCTTGACCAACTGATGCAATTTCAAATTATTGTCTTTGCCTGCAAATATCTTCCTGAGAAAGATCAACAATGTTTTAGGAACATCATATTAAAGAATCGCATCCTGTTCAAGATCATTCTTAGACGGGTAATATTCTGAATGTGTCTGGATACCTTTAATGTCATTCTTGATAAGCTTGAGTCTTATGGCCTCTGATTCTAAATTGTCTGTTGAGCGGCTCTGTGCATAGAATTCATGGAGAATACATTTTGCTGTACTTAAGAATGTAACAGCATTATGTTTCCCATTAATTTCAGTCACAATGATTTTGTCTTTGAAATGTTCTAACAATCGAGATTTCATGTATGAGAGACTGTATGGTTCAAAGCCAGTGTCCTCGAGAATTTCCTCCAGTTTTTTAACAAGATCGACAATGGTGAGTTGTTCCTCGTCATTTTGCTGCAAATATTTAGCAACTTCCAGAAATGCATGTTTTCTCTCTGACTCCTCCGGTCACCAAGGTTTTGTTTCTTAGAAGAATCAGCAGAAGAGAATGCCGTAGGAATGTTTCTATTGGAATTAAAGTTTGCAAAACATGTTCTGTGATAACGTGCTTCTCCTGAAACAAAGTCAGCTACATAACCTATTCTACCTTTAACAGTGGATGCCCAGACATAATTTTCGGACTTTTTGACAAACTTTTAACCCTCTGTACTTACACTCAATAGTTTCTACATGAGAAACATCAACACCTCTTTTCTTTTTATCAGATTTGGCTCCAGAACCACCAAAAACGACAATGTTCCTTAAAGTTAAATACACACAAAGAACAGCTTGCACGGGATAGCATTTCATCATGGGTGGACCTGTTTTTACGGTCAATTGTCTATGTATTTGGGGTTGATCCAACGCTGTCTGCATTTCTTGTGAAGACGTTGGCTAATCTGAATTATAATCTTTCCATGTTGTTCAGAAGCTCTGTAAATGGAAATCGATGCCCTTCTGGCTGGCGATGGATGGTTCTTCATTACTGGACAGTTCATTGTTACAAATAGAACACTTGTCAGCATCCATTATTATCGGTACTTCACTTTAGCCAACCTGAAATTAGAATATGACAGATTATTAAGCTCCTGCAGTAATGGATCAAAAGAGACCAGAATAAGGAATAAAAAGTTATAATTATATTTAACTTTATGAACACTGTGGGTTTTATCCAATTTCGCATTGATACATTTGGTATTTTTGAAGATGAATTTACAGAAATTGAGTTGAGAGAGGGAAGGCTAGAATCGGCGGCAATCTTTAAAGATGGCGCCCGTTGACCCCTTTCCGCAAGGCTAATTTTGGTAAACCTTTTTATATCTGAAAGAGTGGTTATTCATGCCCAATATCCAAGTTAAAACACTGTGTTAGCAATTTGTTTGATGTTTAGCAAAAAAATCAGCTGGATTGACTGGACTATTAGACGTTTAATCGTATTTAAGCTGACAAATTGATATTTGAATCTGCAAACGGTTATGATCCAACTAAAAGAGAAGGGATTCAATTCGATTTCATCGCTTATATATATCCGATAGTTCTTTCAGTAAGAGAAATTTACAGATTCATCGTTTGTTATGAATTCGAAATTCAAATTGGCATCTACATTTGCTGGTTACGTACTTATTCAAATATTTATTTTTATTTACAAAACCCACATGTAATTTCCTCAACATAGACATGAATCATTTACTTTAATTTAGAGAGTAAACCAAAAAGTTATTATTCACGCTTACAGCGCCATTGACAACTCAGTAAAACAAAATCGTATGCATTCCCCTGCACGCTATCGGCCATTTCCAATGAGAATAGGACGATATCTGTCGATTGCTGGTGACATTCTATTTTTTATTCATAAAACTATGGTTATTTTAGTTGTACCCGAGATAATGACTTTTTGCATTATTTCGGGTACCGAACCCGATTTAACTCTAAAAAAAATAGGTAACTAAAACAAGAATAAGTCATAACAAACTAAGAATTATTCACAATATTCCAGTAAATATTTTATTATCTTAGTCAAATAAAAAATGAAACGTGATACATTTTTTTACATTGTGCGATGTGACAATAAGAATTTGGATTTATCTACCCTTAATTCCTTCTTTCATGGTGTCATAATCTGTGTTGAATTTCAAAGCAAATCAAAGTTCACATGCAAGAGAGATTTTCGCCGGCAAAGAAGGACTTCAATTTCCTTACTATTCTATTTACACGCCCTCCCCCCGAGGTTAAAGTTTACTTCATTTCTTTATAAATTAATTAATAGGTTATAAATTACCTTTCTTCTTCATATTCATCTTTTGTTTTTAGTTGAAAATAAACATAAATTATTCGTGACCATTCGAACTCTGGAAGCTTTTAAATTGTCGAATAGTAATTCCTTTCTGGTTTTAAAATTCAGTAGTAGGCATCCGTTGAATTGCAGTCGTGACGTAGGCAGTTTCGAGTACAGACGGAGAATCCCGAAGCAGTTCCAACTTTTACCGAGTCTGAAGATACAAATAAAAAGGCACGGTTACATTTTGGCACACAAAATTTATTACGACAAATAGAAAGAGTGAAAACAACAAATGGAAAGAGTTACAGAGGCAAATAGAAGTAAAATAAAATTTAAATTCGACTATTATTTTGCCTTCCGTAAAAGGTTGTAACAACATTTTACACGGATAAAGGCCTTCTACGGAAACCTACATCTTCTTTGAGTTCGGCAAAATCGATTTATTGTACTTCTTTGCTTTCTTTCTAATAATATTTTGTAAATAATTTTATTAATTTTATTTATCGGCCACCGCTTTCTATTTGCAAGATTTTCCACCGCCAAATAATCAAAAAACTGTTTTGTTTTTTGATAAACAATACCGTTTTGATAAACAATACCGTTTTGATAAACAATACCGTTTTGATAAACAATACCGTTTTGAATGTTTTCGCTCTGACCATACCCTTTTCTCACAGATTCGAGCACTGCCAGAAAGGATGTCCAAATGAACCATGAGCGCCCTCGTTTTCCCATGAAACAGATTGGCGAACAAGTGCAGCTCGTTAATACCCGCACCTAACTTGTATAGACTCTACGGCTCATGACTTGCAGTTTTCACATACAAAAACAAAAAAACAAATAAAAGAACTTCATTTCGTTAACTTAAAAAAAACACCAAAACATTATTTTCTTCCGTGCAAAGAAAATATATAATATTGACGTTAAATAAATTGAAAAAAGCAACGCACAAATAATTGAACAAATACCGTTCCTTTTTTATATATTAATAATCAAACAACAAAAGAAAATAAAAACAACATTAAAAACTACACTTAAAAACAAGAAATAAACATTTTTATCGTCAAATAAATTCTTTTGCAAAAAAATTGATTTTAGGTTTGAGTTTCTTCGTCAACACTCTCGACTCTTTCGGAAGTTTCTGTTCAAAATCGGAATTGATGATGTAAGTATTGAAATTCTACTGGTGGCTTTTCCTAATTTGTACCTAAAATTCTTAGCAAATCATCATGTATTAACAGATTTGGACGCTATTTACATCCAATAATTTTATAGAGAATCCGATAAATGACAGCAAAAAGTCAGTTCCTAATATCAAATGAAATTGACATCGTTCACCGCTTGTGCAACTCTTATGTCAACATGTTAGCAGTTATATAACACTTTATTCACCGTATTTCAGGTTTCAGATTTTTCAAGAAGGAAGTGGTGTATGCCCAGAACCAGTACCGGGTTGCTCATGGATGTCCGGAATTGGTCATGGCCGAAGAACTTGGACACGAAGCGCAGAAATGGGCAAAAGCGATCGCTGATAAAGGGTATCTTCAATACAGTGAGATGGCCGGTACGTATCCGATCGTTTGCAAAGTCAGTTTGAGACAGATTTCTTGAATCGAGAACGTTATATTAAGACCGAGGAAGCATTTGATAAACATCGAAAAAGGTATTTATGCTTCACTGTTAGTGTATATTTGTTATATATAAAATATCTGTCTATTTACCTTTCTCTTTCCTTCTCCATTCTCGCTTTTCCGAATGATCATTTTATATTATATGTATATTTACTTGAAAATAGATGACATCATAAATGATGAATGGTAGCTTTATAGCGTCATTCAGTGTGAATGGTGATAAGATACCAGCAAGATAATATACACACATACACACATTTTAATATATATATATATATATATATATATATATATATATATATATATATATATATATATATATATAGTGTGTGTGTATTTAGGCAGCATATTTTCATTTAAGCAAACATTATTAAATAACACGGAGTGTTTTTGCTTCATAAGACTTTTTTATTTTTTCAATTTTCCTAATATTCCATTTAGTATTTCAGTCAAATTGGAGTATGTAAATTCCGTGGATTTCTTGTTCCATTTTCTTTCCTTTTTCGTGAGTACTTTCGATTTGATTCGTCAAATCATCTTCACGGGGTGTTAGTCTTGGTGTCTTTAGAAATATGTCTTTACTGTTCGTTTGTTTCTTAATTATAACGGTTAGTAATTTACAACTTTAAAATGAGTGTCTATAATCTTGAGATGTTACATGCGAGCGTGATTACGTTCTAAGCGCCTGAAAGATTTAAAAGTTTGATTGCTTAACGGCTAAGAATTTGATTACGTTATAAGCGCGTGCAAGATTAAAAAATTCCTCGGACCGACCGTCAGTAATGTTTACATGACTGACTTGGAAAATAAAATATTTAATATAATTACTAAACGTTGATGATATCCTTATTTTAGCAGACAATAATGATGTAAATTACGAGAAATTTTTCAAAATAACTCCGTACTTACATTCACTTATGAGCTTAACATTAATAACAACATTCCGTTTTTAAATGTTCTCATTGACTCTAACAATGACGTATTCATCACCTCTTTCTATATTGCTTGTGTATAAAATAGCTGTCTCTTTACCTTTCTCGTTCAATCTCCCCTTCTCGCTTTTCCTACTGCTATCAATACATGCATTTTAAGTTAGAGAATGCTCATATCGATATCAAATTGCAATGATTAAAAATCTATTAAACCGTGCAAAGCTAATCTTTTCAACCAAAAAAATATTCCTAAACGAATTAAAAAACATTAAGCAAGTCCTAATAAATAATCAATTTCCCAATTATATTGTAGATCAACAAATAAAATGAATGATTAGAAACTTAAACAATACTAATAATAATCAGCTCAATAATTCTAACTATATAAATATATACTATTGTAACCAAATGCATCCGAACTTTAAATTGGATTAAAAGTCTCTTAAAAATATAATACATTGCGACATATCTCCCATCAACTTTAATAATAAAATAAGATTCGTCATTTATTATAAAAGAAATGAAATCATCAAACCATGTAGTTAAAAATAACACTTCTCAAACCCAAATTAGGAAGAACTAATGTAATATATCAGTTTCAATGCCCTATGGAAGAATGTTTATCCGACAATAATAATAAAACTAATTTTTACATCAGTTTCACTACGGTTTCACTGAAGACTCGCCTTACATCTCTCCGACACTAGCACAATTTGCCAACACCTATAAAAATGACTACCCCTTCTAAATAACGACACATCCTAATTAACAATACCAAACTGATACACTACGATATGCACATCAAAAGATTAAAAATTCTTGAAGCCCTCTACATAAAAACTAGACATCTCACAATCAATAATGTGAATTACGAAACTAGTAATTGCATTTTAAAGTGTCTACAATAGTAATTAACGTTACAAAATTCTTAGCCGTTAAGTAATTATACTTTTGAATCTTGCACGCGCTTAGAACGTTATCAAATTCTAAGCCGTTAAGCAATCAAACTTTTGAATCTTGCATGCGCTTAAAACGTTATCAAATTCTTAGCCGTAAAGCAATCAAACTTTTGAATCTTGCACGCGCTTAGAACGTAATCAAATTCTTAGCCGTTAAGCAATTCCACTTTTGAAACTTGCACTTGCTTAGAACGTTATAAAATTATTAGCCGTTAAGCAATCAAACTATTGAACTTTGCATGCGCTTAGTACGTGATCAAATTCTTAGCCGTTAAGCAATCAAACTTTTGAATCTTGCACGCGCTTAGAACGTAATCAAATTCTTAGCAGTAAAGCAATCAAACTTTTGAATCTTGCACGCGCTTAGAACGTTATCAAATTCTAAGCCGTTAAGCAATCAAACTTTTGAATCTTGCATGCGCTTAGAACGTTATCACCTTCTAAGCCGTTAAGCAATCAAACTTTTGAATCTTGCACGCGCTTAGAACGTAATCAAATTCTTAGGCGTTCAGCAATCAAACTTTTGAATCTTGCATGCGATTAGAACCTAATAAAATTTCTAGCCGTTAAGCAATCAAACTTTTGAATCTTGCACGCGCTTAGAACGTAATCAAATGCTTAGCCGTTTAGCAATCAAACTTTTGTATCTTGCATGCGCATGAAACGTAATCAAATTCTTAGCGCTTAAGCAATCACACTATTGAATCTTGCATGCGCTTAGAACGTTATCAAATTCTTAGCCGTTAAGCAATAAAACATTTGAATCTTGCACGCGCTTAGAACGTTATAAATTTTTAGCCGTTAAGAAATCCCACTTTTGAATCTGGCATGTGCTTAGCCCGTACGCACATTCTTATCCGCTAAGCAATCAAACTTTTGAATCTTTCATGCGCTTAGAACGTTATAAAATTCTTAGCCGTTAAGCAATCAAACTTTTGAACATTGCACGCGCTTAGAACGTAATGAAATTCTTAGCCGTTAAGCAATCACACTTTTGAAACTTGCACTTGCCTAGAACGTTATAAAATTCTAAGCCGTAAAGCAATCAAACTTTTGAATTTTGCATGCGCTTAGAACGTGATCAAATTCTAAGCTGTTAAGCAATCAAACTTTTGAATCTTTCACGCGCTTAGAACGTAATCAAATTCTTAGCAGTTAAGCAATCAAACTTTTGAATCTTGCACGCGCTTAGCTCGTTATCAAATTCTTAGCCGTTAAGCAATCAAACTTTTGAATCTTGCATGCGCTTAGAACGTTATCACATTCTAAGCCGTTAAGCAATCAAACTTTTGAATCTTGCATGCGATTAGAACCTAATAAAATTCTTAGCCGTTAAGCAATCAAACTTTTGAATCTTGCACGCGCTTAGCACGTAATCAAATTCTTAGCCGTTTAGCAATCAAACTTTTGAATCTTGCATGCGCTTAAAACGTTATTAAATTCTTAGCCGTAAGCAATCAAACTTTTGTATCTTGCACGCGCTTAGAACGTTATACAATTCTTAGCCGTTAAGCAATCCCACTTTTGAATCTGGCATGTGCTTAGAACGTACGCACATTCTTATCCGCTAAGCAATCAAACTTTTGAATCTTGCATGCGCTTAGAACGTTATCAAATTCTTAGCCGTTAAGCAATCAAACTTTTGAATCTTGCACGCGCTTAGAAGATAATCAAATTCTTAGCCGTTAAGCAATCCAACTTTTGAATCTTGCACGCGCTTAGAAGATAATCAAATTCTTAGCCGTTAAGCAATCAAACATTTGAATCTTTCATGCGCTTAGAACGTAATCAAATTCTTAGCCGTTTAGCAATGAAACTTTTGAATCTTTCTCGCGCATAGAACGTTATAAAATTCTTAGCAGTTAAGCAATCAAAATTTGAATCTTGCATGCGCTTAGAACTTTACCACATTCTTAGCCGTTAAGCAATCAAACTTTTGAATCGTGCACGCGCTTATAACGTAATCAAATTCTTTGCCGTTAAGCAATCAAACTTTTGAATCTTGCCTGCGCTTAGAACGTACGCACATTCTTATCCGTTAAGCAATCAGACTTTTGAATCTTGCATGCGCTTAGAACGTTTTCACATTCTAAGCCGTTAAGCAATCAAACTTTTGAATCTTGCACGCGCTTAGAACGTAATCAAATACTTAGCGCGTAAGCAATCAAATATTTGAATCTGGCATGCGCTTAGAACGTAATCAAATTCTTAGCCGTTAAGCAATGAAACTTTTGAAACTTTCTGGCGCTTTGAAACTTTATAAAATTCTTAGCAGTTAAGCAATCAAACTTTTGAATCTTGCATGCGCTTAGAACTTTACTACATTCTTAGCCGTTAAACAATCAAACTTTTGAATCGTGCACGGGCTTATAACGTAATCAAATTCTTTGCCGTTAAGACATCAAACTTGTGAATCTTGCATTCGCTTAGAACGTAATCAAATTCTTAGCCGTTAAGCAATCAAACTTTCGAATCTTGCATGCGCTTAGAACGTAATCAAATTCTTAGCCGTTAAGCAATCAAACTTTTGAATCTTGCACGCGCTTAGAACGTAATGAAATTCTTAGCCGTTAAGCAATCAAAATTTTGAATCTTGAATGAGCTTAGAACGTTATCAAATTCGTAGCCGTTAAGCAATCAAACTTTTGAATCGTGCACCGGCTTATAACGTAATCAAATTCTTAGCCGTTAAGCAATCAAACTTTTGAATCTTGCACGCGCTTAGAACGTAATGAAATTCTTAGCCGTTAAGCAATCAAAATTTTGAATCTTGAATGAGCTTAGAACGTTATCAAATTCGTAGCCGTTAAGCAATCAAACTTTTGAATCTTGCATGCGCTTAGAACGTAATCAAATTCTTAGCCGTTAAGCAATCAAACTTTTGAATCTTGCATGCGCTTAGAACGTTATAAAATTCTTAGCCGTTAAGCAATCAAACTTTTGAATCTTGCATGCGATTAGAACGTAATCACATTCTTAGCCGTTAAGCAATCAAACTTTTGAATCTTGCACGCGCTTAGAACGTAATAAAATTCTTAGCCGTTAAGCAATCAAACTTTTGAATTTCGCATGAGCTTAGAACGTTATCAAATTCTTAGCTGTTTAGCAATCAGACTTTGGAATTTTGCACGTGCTTTGAACGTAATCAAATTTTTATCCGTTAAGCAATCAAACTTTTGAATCTTGCACGCGCTTAGAACGTTATCAAATTCTTAGCCGTTAAGCAATCAAACTTTTGAATCTTTCACGCGCTTAGAACGTAATCAAATTCTTAGCCGTTATACTATCGAACTTTGGAATCTTGCACGCGCTTAGAAGATAATCAAATTCTTATCCGTTAAGCAATCAAACTCGTGAATCCTGCACGCGCTTAGAACGTTATCCAATCCTTAGCCGTTAAGCAATGAAACTTTTGAATCTTGCACGCGCTTAGAACGTAATCAAATTCTTAGCCGTTTAGCAATGAAACTTTTGAATCTTTCTCGCGCATAGAACGTTATAAAATTCTTAGCAGTTAAGCAATCAAAATTTGAATCTTGCATGCGCTTAGAACTTTACCACATTCTTAGCCGTTAAGCAATCAAACTTTTGAATCGTGCACGCGCTTATAACGTAATCGAATTCTTTGCCGTTAAGCAATCCAGCTTTTGAATCTTGCATGCGCTTAAAACGTTATCAAATTCTTAGCCGTTAAGCAATCAAACTTTTGAATCTTCCACGCGCTTAGAACGTAATCAAATTCCTTGATGTTTTAGTGTCTAAAGCTAGTTTCACGTTTGAAACCTCTGTGCATAGAACACCAACCTTCACACGTCTTTATCTAAATTGCTTTTTCCTTCGCCTCTAAATCAAGAAAGATAAATCTCATTGGTACTCTTACTTATCGAGCACTTGTGAAATTACCAATATTTTTTCTGCCAATGGATATCCCATCAATATCATAAAAAGCACCATTATACGCAAAATGGCTATATTTAATGGTGATAAGTTTATTGCTCTGCTCCAGTGTATTGTCTATTTGAAGCTTCCCTGGTTAGGCCCCGACGGCTTTGCCATTATCAAAAGGATTTTGTCTTCTACTCAACGCTGTTTCCCAGAAACCATGCTGAGTGCAGTTTACACGACTCGAACCCTTTTCTCTTCTTTCCGTAAGAATGTTTTGCCAATCATTAAAAAGAATTCTGTGGTTTATAAATTCCTATGTCAGTGTTTAGCTGACTATGTTGGCAAGACATTCTAAAGATTAGAAATGAGAATAGCCCAACATGTACAACGCTACATTTGTTTACACAAGGTTTCGAGATCACCCGGGAACTTTTAAGCACATAAATCTGCCATCAGTAATCACCTGGTTGGTACAAATACTTGTTCTAACCAGTGTCAGGTCGAACTATCATCTCAATATTATTGAGACGTTAGTTATTAACAATTCTTGACTTTGCTTGTGTAAACAAAGATTTTGAAACATCAGTTGGAGATCTTCCATGAGAGATTTACTCTTTTTTCTGTCAATTAATTTCTCCAACTGAAACAATTTTCCCCTCATTTCTAATCCGATGTTCTTACTTTTTTTATTTATCATTCTGAAGTTTTCTCTTAGAAGGTCAGCCAATAAGATCTTAAGGAAAACTTTAGCAATTTTTTCTCCACCCGCCCCGTTTCATTGATAAAAAAATAATGTTTCCTCTGAAATGTGTCTTACCCTTTTGTTGTACTAGAAATCTATACACTGTGTTTTCTTGTTTTTAATAATAATTATAAACCGTTTACTGGCTTTCCTCAGCCATATATAATCTTTGTGAGAAGTGGGTTGTTTTCTAGGAGAAGTCGCTGTTTTAAAAATATATAGTTATTCTTTTTTCCGGTAGCTAATTTGTGGAGATGCTCTCAAAAACAATCGCAAAAAGTATTAAAAAAAGAAAAAAGAATTTTGTTAAGAAACCAATTTGAAATTGCAATTAAGTTTGATATATATTTTGAAATATTCTAAAATGTATATACACGGAAGCCTTTACATAGCTATATAATATTGGCATGAATAAAGTACCCCACCACTAGCATATATGGGCATACAACCTTAAACAAGCTAAATTTATATTTAGCTTATATTTAAATAATAAAAATAAGATGATTGAGATTTTTGTCAGCCAATTTACAAGTAAAATACATTTCTTCAGATAATAAACTAATTAAGATTATTTCCCTTTGAACGCAATGCAGATATAATTAAAACGAGCCACCGATTCCAGATTATTCCTCCATTTTAGGCAGACACAACCATTATATATTCCGACTTCTTTGATTTCTATAGGGAATACCACATTGAGTATTTACTGGAGAACATGTGAGCAAGATCAATTACTACTAATAATAAAAGCAAAAAATTATTCAAAGTTAACCCCCAGAATGCATTAGATGGCCTGTTCGAATTTAATCCAGAAAATAGCCCTTATTTTTTTCTTATTTTTCTTTTTCTATCTTTCCTTTTCTATTCCGACTTTGAGAACGTGGTGCAATAGAGAAACAGTTTCTGGTTAACCAAGCTTTTCCCCTTACAGCATCAACGCTCGTATCCTCATTTTGCCTCAAGTGAAATGAATGGCTTTTTCGTTGAGGAAGGCTCCTGCTTTGATCAGCTTCTAGGACTGACCTTCACCCTATACCTGAAATGGAATCTGTTGCGAGGGCGTTGGAAAAATGGTTAGATCATTCTACCGCCCCAGAAAGTATCTCACTTCTGACGCAATCCTCTATCTGTATAATAGTTAAACACGTCCTAAGATGGAGTATTGTTGCCACATCTGGGGAATGCCGCTTAGGGCATTCTTTCCTGCCTTGACAGAGTACAAAATTTAAATCCAGTAGGGAATGCCATATTCTCTTCCATAAACCGGCTTTATCACGAAAGATATGTTGCTAGTCTTTCTGTGCTCTATCATTATTTTCATGGTAAATGCTTGACTGAGCTCCAATCTATCCGTCCTGTAAAACATTTACA
The DNA here is from genome assembly GCA_963556195.1 of Sepiola atlantica. Classification (NCBI taxonomy): domain Eukaryota; kingdom Metazoa; phylum Mollusca; class Cephalopoda; order Sepiida; family Sepiolidae; genus Sepiola; species Sepiola atlantica. Next base: position 68,083,314 of record OY744536.1, on the reverse strand, counting down.
ACAAAAACTCGTTTAGCTACAACCACTATAAATAATTTTCCTTTCTTCTTTTGGGTACCTAAAACTAAATGGAACTTCCATGAGCAAAGTTTATTTCCAAGAACTACCCGTATGTAGAACACAATACCACGGGACTACTTCCAAGCTGACTGCAACATGGTTGTTTTTCAGTCCAATGTTAACAAATTATTGTTTAGCCATCATAATCAAATTCTGCCCATTTTCAACCATTGTTTCTAATCCTCAAGGTTTTGTCTCGTATGACAAACTCATTAACTCTTATTCTCGAGTGGCCTTTGGGCCTTTATAAGCAGTGACTCATTAATACATAATAACTCAACAAATTACCACACAACCATATTATTTCTATAAAGAGCATCTCTACAAAATTCTAAGACCACTTAAACAATTTTAGCAACTTTTGTTCAGTCTGTGTATTTCTCTGTCTTTCTCTCCCACTCCCTGTATGCATGCATTTCAAAAGAAAAGTTCTTGTTAAAATGTATTAAATTTAGGTGTAAATTGGACTAGTCATTTGCTCTTTACCAATTCGCAACAGTAGCACCTTGAATCGGTTTACTGTCGAAGGTTTTTCCGAAAATCGATACTAACAAGACTGGCTGTCATTATGAAAATCGATACTCGCGTTGGAAATAGTTTACAAGTATTTTTGACTCATGATAGCTAGGAAACGGTGTCCATCTTGAAACGGTCAACTTTGATTTTGCACAATAATTATTTGATTGGAAAAGTTTTTAGATCTAAGAACAATGAATTAAAAGTAAGATAGTCTCTAAACCAAATAAATCTACAAAATTGAGAAATGTAAGCTCTCATGTGTGAAACGCTTATTAATGTGATTCCTGTAAAACAACACGTGTGGTAAGGCTATCTTTCTGTAGTTAATGTTTTTCTATTATATTGGTTTTAACATGACATTTCTAAAACATGACATTTCTAAAACATGACCTTTTTAAAACATGACATTTCTACAATGGAACATATGTTGCATTCCTGGGCAGTCGGCTCTGTTTAGCCATTGACACATTATTGACAAGTAGTCTTTTATCTTCGGGATTTAGCCCATCGCAAGTTTTAAATAATCGGGTTAAGTGACGTCAAGTGCGGACTTTTCTACATCTCAGTCTTTCTGAACCTGCGAGTCGCAAGAGAATTAGAGGTTTGTCAGGCTGACCCCGCCCCACCACAAGAAAAATTCCACCATTGAATCGTTAATAAAATTCACAATCTTTTCTGTAATCCGACCATATTTGGTACACATAAATTTCAGTTGTCCACCAACTTTTACAGATGAATATCCAATAATCTGTGTTTTTCTGCAGTTAAATGATATGCGCGGATAATCCCCAGACGGTTTTGAACTAAAGCGGATAATCCCCAGACGGTTTTGAACTGAAGCGGATAATCCCCAGACGGTTTTTGAACTGAAGCGGATAATCCCCAGACGGTTTTGAACTGAAGCGGATAATCCCCAGACGGTTTTGAACTGAAGCGGATAATCCCCAGACGGTTTTTGAACTGAAGCGGATAATCCCCAGACGGTTTTGAACTGAAGCGGATAATCCCCAGACGGTTTTGAACTGAAGCGGATAATCCCCAGACGGTTTTTGAACTGAAGCGGATAATCCCCAGACGGTTTTGAACTGAAGCGGATAATCCCCAGACGGTTTTGAACTGAAGCGGATAATCCCCAGACGGTTTTTGAACTGAAGCGGATAATCCCCAGACGGTTTTTGAACTGAAGCGGATAATCCCCAGACGGTTTTGAACTGAAGCGGATAATCCCCAGACGGTTTTTGAACTGAAGCGGATAATCCCCAGACGGTTTTTGAACTGAAGCGGATAATCCCCAGACGGTTTTGAACTGAAGCGGATAATCCCCAGACGGTTTTGAACTGAAGCGGATAATCCCCAGACGGTTTTTGAACTGAAGCGGATAATCCCCAGACGGTTTTGAACTGAAGCGGATAATCCCCAGACGGTTTTGAACTGAAGCGGATAATCCCCAGACGGTTTTTGAACTGAAGCGGATAATCCCCAGACGGTTTTGAACTGAAGCGGATAATCCCCAGACGGTTTTGAACTGAAGCGGATAATCCCCAGACGGTTTTGAACTGAAGCGGATAATCCCCAGACGGTTTTGAACTGAAGCGGATAATCACAGCTAAAATCAGGGCAATGAGAATTGTGGCAGAGTTATTGACATTTAAAAAAAAATGTTTGTTATCATTGTTCACCGCAAACAAGGCAGGCCGCCACTGTAGACGTAAGGGGCTACTGAGAAAAAGGGTGAAGGTTTTTTTTTGGGGTGGGGGGGACTAAGTTAGGAGTTGCGCAGCAAGATGTCTGTTTACATTAGTTTTAAATTTCTGCATTTCAGTAACGTCAGGAAAGCAGGGAACAGGGAGGGAGTTCCAGAGTCCAGCAGCACGAGTAAAGAAGCTTTGGAGTAGAAAGCTCTTCGGCATCTGGGGACCTCCACAGTGTATGGATAGGATTTGGCAGATTGTCGGGTTGGTCTAGTGAATTTACGTCGTGGGAGTACCAGAGCAGCAAGCTCATCAGAGCACAATCCATTGAAGTACTTGTAAAACAGGCACAAGAAAGCAACATTGCGGCGATGGGACAGGGGCTGGAGCTTGGTTGATAGTAAAGGACCTATCAAATTGGCGACTCTTTTTTAGACTTTGTCTAAGAGGGAGAGACTAGCGGATGATGCACCAACCTAGATGTGGCAACAATTCTCCATACATGGGCGGATGGTGGCTTTGTATAGATATAGGATAATGTCAGGTGTGAGAAGTTTACTGGCACGGTAGAGGGAGCCCACCTTCTTTGCAGCAGCCATGGCAATGTTTTCAATGTATTTATTCCAATTCATGTTATCTGTGAAAGTTAGGCCGAGGAGTTTGAATGATGAACTCTTAAGCAGAGTGCTATTTGCCATGACAATCGGTGGTTGAAGAGGTTTCTTGTAGTTATTGAAGGAAAGTAGCTTTGTCTTTGCGGCATTAAAAGTTACCATCCATTTTTTACCCCATTCCACTACAGACTGGAGGTCATTTTCTAAGGATTCGGCCATTGTCTCAGATATGTGCGCGTCGGTTTTGCTCACATGACGAGAGTAGAGCGTGGTGTCGTCAGCAAATATTCCTAGCTCAGTCGCAATGACATCAGGGAGGTCATTTATGAAAATCAGTAACAGTAGAGGTAGTAGGATGGATCCCTGGGTACACCAGCATTTATGTCATGTTGCTTAGATGAACAGCCATCGAGGACAACCTAGATTTTTCTTTTTGTTAGGAAGGATTTTATTATATTAAATATTTGCCCAGTAATACCATATAAGTGCAGTTTTAGGAGAAGCCCTTCATGTCAGATCTTGTCAAAGGCCTTGGATATATCGAGGGCTACCGCTCTAGCTTCACCTGCCTTGTCCAGTGTATGGTATATTCGTTCAGAGATGACCGTTAGGATATCTGCAGTAGATCGTGCTTGTCTGAATCCGTATTGATGATCAGAAAGAAGTTTAGCATTAACTAGGTGTCTGACTATCGCTAGATTGATTAATGATTCAAAGATTTTGGTAAAGATCGGGAGTAGACTAATTGGGCTGTAGTTTAGAGGATCAGTTCTGTCTCCAGAATTCTTGAAGACTGGTACCACAGAGGAAATTTTCCAACTATCAAGATTCAGTAAGGCATGTGTTGTATAGTTTGGAGAGGACAGGGGCCAGCTCAGAAGAGCATTTCTTTATGACCAGTGTAGCTTCAGTCCGCAATGGGAATTTAGGGAGGAGGTTGTTTGCCGAGTCCTGAGTGGAGTTTAACGCGAAAAGCTGTGCAAGTAGTTCAGCCTTATCAGTAGCCGTGCAAACAACATCGTTGTGATTTGATAGCGGGGGAATTGTTGATTGTCCATTGTTCATCACACTATTGTAAATTTTCCAGAAATCACGAGTACCTAGTTTCTGTGACTGAATGCGTTTTTTGGTTATCTCTGTATACCTTCTCTTTGCTTCATCTATCACTACTTTGCAATCATTTCTTGCCTCTACAAATTTTGGTCTGTTCGCAGTTGACTTATGGCGGCCAAATTTGCGGAATGCCTTCTGCCTTTCAGAAATAGCAGCTTCACATTCTGAGGTGAAGCATTGAGGAGAGTGGGGTTTGCTGAAGAATTTTCGCGTGGGAACATAAGCATCAATACCTACTTTGACCCATTCGGTTAGCTCATTTGCACACGGATCAGCAGGGAGTGAGAAGGTTACACCCCATGGGACGTCGCTGATGTGATCCCTGGGGGATTCAAAATCAGCCTGCTCATAGTTTCCCGTTTGTTTTAAGCAACGGCTCTTCAGCTTTTTGGCAAGTTTTTAAGGTGATAAGTATCATTATCACAACGTGATCATACTTTTCGATCGGGCTATGGACATTCGCCACACAAGCCTCAGGTAGTGAGGTCAAGAACAGGTGGAGAAGTGAGGCTTGCTGGTTTGCGCGATCCGGAAGGCGGGTCGGAAAAGTGATAGCCTGTTAGAGATCGTGAGCTGAGCAGAAATTAAAGGTAGAGTTCCCAGCTGCATCAGTAACGCTGGAGAATCCCAACCAGCTTCGGTGGTGTGCATTAAAATCCCCAAATACATATATTTGGGTATTCGAGTCGAGTGAGAGTGCTCTATCTAAGCTTTCAAAGACAGAGTCAAGTAGTGAACAGTCCTGGATCGAAGGGGAACGATATAAGAAATATAAGTAACTAACTATGTGATGTAAGGTCAATCTGAAGCACATGTAGGTATGGCTATCTGATTCTAACCTATGTTCTCTAGTCATGTTTCGAACGCACGTCGTATTGAGTTGTACTTATCTTATTTTGAGTAACGATTCTATGCGTGGCAGTTGTCTGTGTGTATGTGTGTGGGGGCACATGGAATACGTTTAGTCACTTTTTTTGCTTACATTATCACTTTCCACACCGATTAAAAAATGAGAACGTCCAATATGTAATGAAGGAGTAACTCATGTTACTAGAAAAACTTATAACGAAGAGCTTCTCTGTCTGTCAGTCCTGGAGAAGTTTTGTAAACGTAAGCGGGGGTCGGCGGGTAAATACTATTTACTTAAATTTTTAAGTCAGCTAGAATCTTTGTAAACATAAGAAATACATCTTAACAACTAAATAAACAAGAAATAATTTCGACGCCGAGGTCGTGATTTGAACTCGCAACCTTAACTGAGCAAACGTCACAAAGTTAAAAGAACGTTTTTGATTTAACTACTTAAGCTAAAGAAAGGCTTTTTTCACTTTTTTTTTTACTTAGCGACAACGAATGATCTTAAAACGACACTATGTATGTATCAAAGCTTGTTCTTTGATATAGTGTGAGATCAGCGTTCGCGCTCGATTTCTTTAAGGGGGAGAGGGAATTTGGCCTCTACCCTCAAACAAATTTTTTTTTTCCTTTTTAAACAAAAAATATTTCTTTGGGCGGGTGACAATTTTTTTTTTTGTCCGAAACAAAGAAAATCAATGTCTCACCACCCAACAAAATATGACTGGGACTCCATCGGTTTACGGGTGAGCGTTCATTTCTGACGCGGCAGCCTAGCGAAAATAGACGACCGCTGAGGTCGTGATTCGAACTCGCAACCTTGACGCCTGAAGTCCAAGTGGATGGAACCTCTACCAACTGAGCAAACACGACAAAGTTAATAGAACCTATAGAGGCTATGTATCAAAACTGGTTCTTTGATATAGTGTGGGGGTCTTCGTTCGCGCTTGTTTTTTTTTTGGGGGGGGGAGGGTAAAAGTTTTTTTCTGTAACTAAAAAATCTACGGCTCAACACTCCTCCACCCGTGTACAAGTCGGGTATTTCTGAGCCCCCGCAGGTATGATAAAAAGCTCATATATATATATATATATATATATATATATATATATATATATATATATATATATATATATATATATATATATATGCAGATAGAATAAGTCTAGCCACCGCCTTCTACAGATAAGTTCCCCTCTCACTCTATTATGAGCGAGATTTCACCGGCCATTTATGGTGTGTGGGAGGGTTTAATCTACTATTGAGTAGGTCCAACTTTAGTTATGACGTTACAGTATAAAAGACAATTTTGTAGTTGCGCTACCTTTGAAAAAATATTGTTTAACTAAGTAGTCATCGCAACGTAAGTACATGCATTATTTAAGACATAGACAGTTAAGAAATAAGAAATTAAGAACTTTTTTTAAAATTTGCCTATAAGCTTTAGTTGAATTGATGTCTCCATTCCTTGTCGGTGGCAGATATAAATGTTGTAAAACCATACGTAATCGCTTTAAAAAGTAGAACCCACGCATATAATTTATCTATCATTGCAAAAGAAAATTGGTTTACCGCTCTTAAATGTTAGAATAATCCGGAAATGGTGGATGATTTTATGTTAAAATTATATGCAAAACTGATCCCTCAGTCCGCATTCTAAAATAATTGTTGCGTTTTCTTTTCTCGAAAGATGAGTAATACATATATTTAAAAAAATGTATTTTTCGTCCCTACTTAGGGTTAGTAGTAAAAAGGTTGCGTGTTTTTTTATGATGCAATCTTTAAAAAGGATTCAGTATTTAAAAGTACCAGAAAAATGAAATAAATAAAAAATTGTTGAAAAAAAAAATGACAGACAAAAAATTATTGATAATTGTAAAAGAATTAAATATAAAACATTTTTTTTAAATTTTAAACAATTAATTTATTTTTATGTTGGTGGGCTTTTGTTCGTGTTATAATTATTTTGGCGGATTTTTGTCCGGTGGGATTTTGTTCGGTAGGCCTATGTCCTGTAGGCTTTTGTCCGGTGGGCTTTTGTCCGCACACCTAATTTTGAGCTACTTGACTGTTCGGCGACAGCTCGAGCATTTCCGTAAATCACAAACATTCGGGCCAATATGGGTCCCCTATTTCTTTCGAAATGAGAGTTTAAATGCTTCAAATTCACTTACGAATTTGTATTATTGAGACTAATATTCTCATCTCACTATATGGCACCCAGGAAAACATTCTGACTCTGAGTAAGTTTGGTTCGGTTCAAATTCTGTAGAACCACCTAATTTTCTGTACTGGATACGTCATTACTATGTTTAATTTATAAATTTTTAATATATTTAGATTAACCAATTTTGTTTTGTTATGAATGAACATACTTGTGTTTATTTAAAAAATGTCCATAAAATGTACTTAATTAAAATTTAACTTTCAAAATCCTATTTAAAAAAAAATGGTTATTTGGCGCAGTTTACCTCCTAAACAAATTCAAATTTTACTTTTTTGCGATTACATTTAAACAGTCTGAAAAACTATCCGCAAAGAAGGAATTAAAATAAAAAGTCGCCATCTTTATAAACATTCTGAAAGAGGCTAGCTAAGAACGAATAATGACTCAAGTTCATAATTTTTTAGCTTCAAATAAAAGTTAAAATGAACCATTTCACTCTATATAATTTACGTGATTGAGATATGAATTAACCTATAAAAATTGCCTCAGTCGAGAAGGATTTCTCCTCTTTTTACCATAGATACTTTGATCCCAGTCTGAAGGCCAGGAATAATTGTTAGGTATTATTGGAGCCCTGCACCTTATGTAAACGCCCCCCCCCCTTAACAAGAAAAATGTGGTCAGTAAAAAAGTTGAGAAAAAAGTTGATATTACTATTTCGTTTTTTTTTTTGCGGGAAAAAATCTTTTTTCCTTTTTAAACAAAAAGTATTCGGAGACAAATTATTTTCTTTTTTTTAAACTAAAAATGTCTCACCACCCAAGAACGCGGCAGCCTAGTCCACTTATAATATAACGAGAACCTTCTCTGTCCGTCTGTCTTTCTGTCTGTCTGTCTCTCCGTCGTGGAGAATTTTTGTAAACGGAAGAGAGAGGGTGGGCGGGGGAGGTAATTACTATTTAATTAATTTCAAAGTCAGAAACATAACAAATACATTAGGGCACATAAACGACTAAATAAACAATAAATAATTTCGGGGCCGCGGACTCGCAACGTTAATGTGAAAGAGGAATTTGGACGAATTGGTACAATACTCTACCATATGAGCAAATTGGGCAAGTGATAAAAACCATTTTGATTTAACTACTTAAAGAAATGTTTTTTTTTCAATTGTTTTAGTTAGCAATGAATGATCGTATAAAAACTGATTCTTCAATATAGTTTGGATTCTGCGTTCGCGATCGATTTTTTTAAAGGGGGGGGGGGGAAACAATGTCTCACCACCCAAGAACGCTTCAGCCTAGCAAAAATAGATGACCGTTAGGGAGTCTATTTTCGCTAATATAACGGAGACTTTCTCTGTTTGTTTGTCTAGTTTGTCTGAAATTCAGTCGACGGACATTTTTCTAAACGTAGAAACTTACTTTACATTAATAAATACACAATAAAGAAACTTAACGCTGACATTTGGAATCGAAACGGCGAATATGAGGCCAGCTGTCTGTACTAACTCACTGAACTTAAACTCTTTCAAATACACTCACTTAAACACTGAACCCGCTTATAAGCAAATATATATGAATTTTTTGTGGTTTTGTTGTTGGAACAAATTCATGGCAAAAGTCATTTTAAATTAAAAAATATAGTCATGTTATACTTTTTGACAAATTATTATATAAAACAAAACTAATACTACTATCATTACTACTACTACTACTACTACTACTACTACTAATAATAATAATAAGATAGTTTTGTGTCTATATTAGAAGTACAAGAAATTATTTACTTTCATTTGTATTATTATCAGTTATAATATATAAAATATAAAAAATAAAATATAAATAATGTACATACAAAAAATAAAATAAACAAAATAAAATAACATTACGCAACTAGAAAGCTGTATATAAAAACAAAGAAGTTAATCTCCCAAGTAATGGTAGAAGGAGGGAAATAAAGGAGATTGATAGTATTAGCAGCGTAAGAGAAGAAGAGTAGGAGGTTGATGCAAATAAATAAATAATGTAAATAAAGCAGAAACTGAGAAGATTAAAGTAGTAGTAGTAGCAGTAGTAGTAGTAGTAGTAGTAGTAGTATCGTAGGGGATAGAGGATATGACGATCACGTAATTAAATAAATAACGTTAATAAAGTAGAAAATGATAAAAATCGTAGCAAGAGCATATGTTTGGCGATAAAATACCAATTTAACTTAACAGTTGTTAAAGAGAATTAAATGTACATATTAAGGTATAATGTGCACAGGTTGCCCCAATGGATACTGAGGGAATAGTAAGACATAGGCTAGCCAAAATATCTTCCCTACGGTCGATATTTTAGCAAGGCTGCCGCGTCTCTTCCTCCTGTGACTGAAGAGTTCCACAGTCAACCGAGCGGGTTTAGTGAATTGTTTAAGTTAGTTAATTTGAAAGATTTTCATAATTTCAGTCAGTAACGACTAAGACTGTAGGCCTCAGGTTAGCGGTTACGATTCACAGTCTTGGCGACTTTAGTTAATTATTTGTGACAATTTGTGTAACATTAATCCATAGGCCCTTCCATAAACCTTAGCCTTTTGGCTAAGATCGGAGAAACTACTGCAGCTGGCAAACATCCACAGAATTTATAACAATTTGTCATCAGTTTTAGGAATTTTAGGACGACCTCACTATTAATGGAGTCATAAAATGTCTGCACTTTAATTTCCTCTGCCTTTTGCGATTGACAGGTTACTATTTGGCCATAATGGTAATTTTTAAAATTAACCATCGTAGGATTTGATTAGTGTGTAGCTAGCCCAGTTTGATTTAGTTTAGAAAGAGTTTTTCTTAGAGGGTTTGTTGAACTTTATCAACTGAAAGTAATCCCGCCTGGTCGAGTAGTGACGAGGTCAGTGACTTAATATCACGCGATGGAATAACTACGCTCTGCTAACACGTGACATGTAAATAGTGCCGAAATTAGGCGCCAAATTGTATTCAAACGTTATGTGTTCAGTTACCAATAAAGTTCCGTGCAGCACGCACGCGTATTAAGTTTTACCTCATTGGTCTGTTTTTGAAGTGTGCGAGAAACGTTGTTACTGGATTTTCTTTACGATATACGATTTTTTTTTGGCAAGTTTGAAGGTGTGTTTTTTTTTTGTTTTTTTTTCTCTATTCGCTTTTTTTTCTCTGTTGGACTATTGTTGTTATTTCCCGTTATTTGTTCCTGTTGTTGTTATTGACTTTTATTGTTACACGATAGTATTTGTTTTTTTTCTCCCCCACTTATTACCCCCCCCCCCCGTTTTTTTTTATCATGGCGGCAGCTACGAGCTCTAAGCCAAACGACCAAATTGAAACCAATGTTAACACTGAATGGGTTAGACCCCCCAAATAGTAATTGATATAGATCAATTCATTGAAAAAGCCAAAAATGTGCTCACTTGGTGACAAACGACGGCCTTCTAGTGGATATACCTAAACTGGATGGGGAACATCTTGGAGCATTTCTGCTTCAATTTGGTCAAATAACATCAGTTAATTGGGACGAATACGCTGGAATTTGGAAATTTGAAATTTATCTAAACAAGCCCGGATTTGAAACCATGCCCCATTTTATTAAAATAGGCGAAGACAGGCTTCCGATAATTGTGGCAGGAAGGAAGCCGATTTGTTGGATTTGCGAAGAGGTAGGGCACCTCACCTTCGACTGTCCCTTAAGAAAACCAAAACCAACAGTAATCAAAACTCGAGTGGGCCAACATCTAGGGGTTCCTCTGACAAAAGGGTGGGGTGGCCGTTAATTCCCCCCCCCCCCCACCGAAGTCAACAGAAGACTACCCTGTATTACCGGATCTTACCAAACCCAACGAAAGAGATGAAAATGACGAAAGAGAGGAAGATGATGATAGTGAGGAAAATGAATGGATCTTGGTGACCGGTAAAAAAACGCCCGGTCCTGAATCCTTAGATAAAATGAGAGAGGAAGCCATGCTATCCAACGATCCAGGCAAGGATAAATATATAGAAATTAAGGAACTAAAAAACAAGATAGATAAAGAAAAAACTCTTCGAAATCACAGTCGCCCACCAAAATTCCCGCTCCTAAGCCGGGTCCAAGTCACCATCCCTCCCCTAAAGAAGCAAAAAAGAACCCCATTAGCTCTCCCTCTCAAGCAGAAAATCGCCCAACCCCAAATAAAATGCCTCCTCCAGTTACTGGCCCCCTAAATGACAGGTCATATAAACTAATTCCTCTAAGCCCTGTTAAAAGACGTACGACATCTCCCAAACCTTCTCCGTTTGTCTCGCCACAGAACACCCCTAAAAATACTCCACATGCATCCCCTATGAAAACTTATTCTCCTGCCTCACCCTCAGCTCAGAGTTGTAGTACCCCTTCACACACATCAACGGAAGATATGCCACCTCCACCAACTCCTACTCCTCAAAAAAGACCGAGGAGCCCATCCCTTGACAAAAGCAGGAAAAAAGCGGCGCTCTTACATTGTACCGAACTATGTATAACAACTGAAGTGCAGAAAAGCGCCGCCAAAAATCATAGAATGCCTGAAATTAAAAAGCTACTCGATTTCAAAGAAGTAGGTGGCAAATCGATTGAGGATCCCCGAAATTTCCCAAACACAGTGAGAGGTTCCCCCTTGACAAACCGAGCCCCTCAATCCTAACATCTCGAAAGGTTCCCCTTACCATGACCCGATATATTGTCTTCCGGGACATCAGCAGGGTGTCAGAGAGGCTTTATTTCACCCTAGAGAAAAACTTCAAAGCGCGTCTACATTCGCGAAAAAATGAACACTCACCTCGGGGCAACCTGTGTGCCTCCCCCTCGTCCAAGTGCACACTTTTAAAAGCAGGGAATGCTTTCTTGGTGTCTTTCATCCAGATGACACCGCTTCCGTCAGTTTGTATCCTCATTCGATCTAGGTAGAATAGTTTCAAGGTGTGCTGACGGATTTCAATACATGGCATACCTAGACCGCCTTCAGACGGATGGAGATAGCAAATCTCGCGACGGCCAATAGGGGCCTTACCAAGCTATAAGAACTTGAAAAGAGCCCGCTGCATTTCCAGCAGCGTATCCGACGGGAGTGGGAGTATCGATAGACGATATAGGATGATCGGGTAGATGTGTGAGCAACACACTTCCGATCTCCCCCTTAATGAAAGATTTCTACGGGTCCACAGACCAGCTGCGCCCCGTATCCCTTTCAATACTTCCGAAAAAAATTTCTCCAGCTGAAGATCGGGACCGAACCAGACGCCGAGTAGCTTGCAAGGTCCGTCTGTCCAGCTAAAGGGCCCCTGCAAGGGAACACCCTTCCAGGCGCCGATGCGTAAGCCAATAGACTTGTCACAGTTAATTTTGGCCCCTGTTATCGTTTCATACAGTCTGATTTCTCTGTCGACGACGCTTATCTCGGCACTGCTTGTTACAAGCACATTCAAATCGTCGGCAAAGGCGGAGTACTTCAACCTGGTACATCCACCAGGCAAAGTAATCCCATTAAGGGCCGGAGTCACCCTTAGCATGTGAAGGAAGTGCTCCAACACAAGCGCATAGAGCATCGGTGATAGTGGGCATCCCTGACGAAGAGATCTGGATAAACTCAAGGGCTTAGACCTCATACCATTCACCTCTACCAGTACCACGGGGTTCGCATACAAGAGGCGAATCCAAGAGCGAAATTGCGAGCCAAAACCGGCCGCAGACAAAACAGTCTCCAAGTAACGATGGTCAAGCCTATCGAATGCTTTGGACTGATCTAAATTGATCAGCGCGGCTTCAGTGTCGACTTTATCTAAGATCAAGCGTATCGAGTGCAAATTGTCTTGAATCGTATCGCCCTTTACAGCACAAGTCTGTTCCGGGCTTATAAGACGAGCCAAGACAAGCTGCAGTCGATTGGATAAGATCTTGGCCAAAATCTTTAACTCTGCATTTAGCATCGTTAAGGGCCGAACATTATCTAACCCATCCCCACCAGTTTTGCTTTTACGTAACAACTTCACAATACCCATGGTCAAGTGCTGGTGGTGGTCCCATTCCTAAACCACGAGTTAAATAAAGCAGTCAATAAGGGAACAAAAACGGGCGACAACCTAAAATACACCTCGTAGGGCAAACCATCGATCCCGGGGGACTTGTTACGGCCGACCCGCCTTAAGGCTTCCCAAACTTCATCCTCTGTTATACAACCTTCGCACCTAGCCGCTTCAGGAACCTACGCTCAATCTGGCCTTGGACGCCTGGGTTGAGGTGCTTCGATAATGACGAGGCATCATTAATCTGGCTGATGATAAAAAATGCCCTCTGGGTCCAGAAGAGGCTTCATTCAGCTCGCTTGGTAAATTCACCAACTTGTCTTAGGTGTGGTGACGAGGACGAGACCTTGGTTCACGCCTTCGTTGCTTGCCGTATAGTCGTGCCGCTGATTAGGCTTGTTTCTGGATTCATGGTTCGCATTCTTGACGTATCTTCTTTCAACCTGGAACCTATCAATATATGTAGCAATTGGGCTCCGACAAATGATAGGATAAAACGATTTTTATTTTTAAGCTTACTAGCAGTCATGAGAGATACGATATGGAAAACTCGAATGCAGACAGTCTACGGAGCTGAGACCTACGCTCCTCTCGACCTTATTGCAATTTTCAAATATTATCTGAAAGCACGCATTAGGACCGAGAGAGTGAGACTCTCTTCGGCAGATTTTGGTGAAAGGTCGGTTCGAGGTGCACGACTGTGTAGAGTGAGTGGTGCTAGAATAGAGTGGTATTTAGACGTACCCTAGGTAGAGAATTTTTGATTGCAAAACCGAACATTGACATTTTAAGTTAAGACTAGGACAGTTTTTTAGTTATTATAAGTTTAATAACTTAGCTAGCGTGTGAATGATTTCATTATGGGCCCCCTTTTTATTTTTTTTTCAGCCCGTCCCCACCTAGGTGACAGAGCACTAGATTTGTCAGGATTCAGGTCACCCTTCGGAATTTTCGAAGGAGGTGTTGTTAAATAAAGCGTCGGGGCCTGCATCAAACCCTTTTTTCGAGTTTTTCGTTTTGACTGGCAAATCTGCGCATCTGCCACAGTTTAGTAACGGGGGGGTTTTTTACTAACTATTTTTCTCTCATTGTATATATTCTCATTTATTGTTTTTGTATATAGGGTTTATCATACCCCCCCCCCGTTGCATATTTGTAAATATGGGTTTTAAGTAGGTTATTCATGGAGTGATTTCTTTTGGTGATTGGAGAAGGATGTACAGTATAAATGTGGTATTTTGGTGAATGATGGTCCTGCATGGAACTAGCTAGGTTAAAAAGTTAGAATCGGACCGATCGCTTTCCCCTTCCCCTTTCTTTGGCCTTGTGCCGCATTTTGTATTATTTTAAAAATTTTACAAATAAATATTAAGTTTTACCTCATTGTTTCTTATCTTTCCTTCCTCGTCTTCGTGGCTCACTGCCTACCACTATGGCTACTGCTAGGGATATTGTAACAGATTATGGGTCCGTATATGGACAGCATAGGCTTATGTTCCAGGGAGACGAAAGAAAATATGAACTAAGTAAGGTTTCTGTGCTACATGAGAACTCAAAAATTGTACGAGACCATTACAGCGGAGGAGAATATTGAAATAAGTCAGACCAAAAACGCTGATGCCTTTGGTGAATTGGTACAGTACCTCGATGACCGAAGCCTTTCGTTGATCATCCGAGATGCGAAGAATGACGGCAGGAAAGCCTTAAATATTTTAAGGGAGCATTATCTGCTACGAGGGAAACCAAGGATAATCTCGTTATACACAGAATTAGCGTCGTTACAAAATAAGCCGCAGGAAAATATCACCGATTACGTAATGAGAGCGGAAACTGCCACAACTTAAAAAAAAAATGCCGGCGAGACGATTAGCGATGGTCTGTTAATCGCAATGATTTTAAAAGGATTGCCGAATGAATATAAAACTTTCACTACGGTAATAACACAAAAAGAAGCACCGATGACATTTCAAAGCTTTAAGACCGCACTTCGAAATTATGAGGAAACTGGAAAAAAACCAGGGAGATAAAGACGCAAACGCGATAATGAGTGTAAAAGAAAAGCAACACAATAAAATCTTTTGTCGAAAAACGCACGTGGGACACACTCAAAACGGAAACGCGATAAACCATGTATCAGACAAGGAGACTTATATTTTTTCAGTCAATAATGATAATGATTCTTCATGTAATGACTTATTGGTGGATTGTGGGGCCACAACACATATCTTAAATGACGAATCCAAGTTTATAAGCTTCGATGATAAGTTTGATTCTTCCCGCCATATCGTAGAATTAGCTGACGGTAGCCGTTATAATAATTTGGCGTTAAAAAGAGGAGATGCTTATATCAAAATGACTGATACAAATGGAAAGGTACATAAAAACATTTTAAAAGACGCGTTGTATATACCTTTCTTTAGTAATAATATTTTTTCAGTGCAAGCGGTAACAGAAAGGGGTGCTCAGCTAGAATTTAGACCTAACTCGGCAACATTGAACTCTAAGGAGATAAAATTTAACATTTATAAGAAAGGAAAATTATATTATTTAAATAGTGTAACTTTGCCTAAGAAAATAAAATATCCACTAGAAAAATGGCACAATATAATGGGACAGTGTAACAGCAGATATAATAAAATTAGAAAAAAACGTTTCTGGCATGGAAATAAGTGATAAAAATCCATTTAATTATAAAATATGCCCACAGGTGAAAATGCCCCAATTCAGAAATAGATTGCCCGACAAACGAGCAACAAAAAGACTCGAACTTGTACATATTGACTTAGCTGGTCCAGTCGAACCTACAGCTCAAGACGATTTTAAATACGTATTAGGGTGCGTAGATGACTATTCAGGCCTCATAGTCACATATATGTTAAAAAGTAAAAGCGACACAGTAGAAGCCTTTGAAAAGTTTTTAGCTGATACTGCCCCGTATGGGAATATAAAAACAGTAAGAAGTGATCAAGGCACGGAATTTACTTCCAAAACCTTCGAATCACTATTAATTAAAAATAAAATACGTCATCAAAGATCGGCGCGATTGAGCGCACGTGGCGCACAATTTTTGAGATGGCGAGATGTATGCTGAAACATGCAAATCTTCCAAAATATATGTGGACACACGCTATTTTGACATCGGCATATATCCGAAATAGATACCACAACAACCGTAATACCAGAACACCATACGAATGTTTTACGGCAATGAAGCCGAATATTTCAAATATGCACTTATTTGGAAGCATCTGTTATGCATATATCCAAAACCCCCAAAAATTGGATGATAGGAGTCGAGAAGGCATATTTTTAGGCTATGATAGAGGAAGCCCAGCTTACGTAATATATTTTCCCGACACAGGAGAAATAAAAAACGTAAGAATTGTAAAATTTATTGATAAATTAATAGAATCTATAGGGAAAGAAAAAGACAAAAATGGTACTGCTAATGATGGTAAATTAACTGAACCAGAAACAGAAATAATAAGTGAAAATATAGGGAGAACAAGATCCCGCCCGAAATACCTCAGCGATTATTATGTGGGAAATGAAAATAATGACGCAATAAGTTACACAATAGACTATTGCTGTCACATAAAAAATATACCGAAAACATACGAAGAAGCTATAAATTCAGAACATTCTGAAAACTGGCAAAAGGCCATGAAAATTGAGATGGATATTTTGTAGAGAAAATAAAACGTTTGAATTGACGGAATTACCCCAGAATAAAACTTTAATTCCAGCGCGATGGGTGTATACCGTGAAAAATGACGAAAATAAGGGAGAAATCTTTAAAGCTCGTTTAGTAGCGAAAGGTTACGCTAAAAAACCATACGAAGATTATGATGAAACTTTTTCTCCAACAGCGAAATTAAATTCAATTAGAATGTTAATGCAAATTGCAACACAATATGATTTTAAAATACACCAATTAGACGTAAAATCAGCATATTTAAATGCACCTATAAATAAAGAATTATATATGGAACAAGCGAAAGGATTTGAAATCAAAAATGAAAATCGCAAACGTAGACTAGTATATAAATTAAATAAGTCGCTATATGGGTTAAAACAAAGTGGCCGAAACTGGAATAATCTATTACATACACATTTAATAGAAAATGGATTTAGCCAATCGTTGGCAGATGTTTGTGTTTACACTCAATATGAAAAACATACAATTATCATAGTATGGGTAGACGATATATTAATCGCAACAAGGTGTAACGAAAATATGACAAGCACAAAAACTATCCTGAAAGAAAAATTTAGATGACTGACCAAGGCCAAATCAAATATTTTTTAGGCATAGAATTTAAATATGAAAATAAAACAATATACATGCATCAAAAACGATATCTCCAAAGTGTATTAGAAAGATTTGGAATGAAAGACTGTAAGCCAAAATACACACCTAGTGAAAGCAATATTAATAAAATATGCAGTGAAAATAATAAATTAGCAGACGAAAAACTATACAGACAAATAGTCGGTAGCTTAATATATGCAATGACTGCCACAAGACCAGATCTATGTTTTATAGTAACAAAATTGTCCCAATATATGAATAAACCGTATGAAAATCACATGCTATTAGCTAAACATGCACTTAGGTATATTAAGGCCACAATTAATCAACAGTTAATATTTAAACCCACTACAAATAGTTTGAACATCGTTGGTTTTTGCGACGCCGATTGGGCGAACTCGCAAGATAGAAAAAGTTTAACGGGATATGGATTTAAAATCTCAGACGATGGACCACTGATTCCGTGGAGAACGCGAAAGCAACCAACGGTAGCATTGTCAACTTGCGAAGCCGAATACATGGCATTGAGTGATGCAACGCAGGAGGGAAAATATTTAAAAACACTCATGAAAGATTTATTAAACGAGAAAATTGATACATTGTCATTGTATTGTGACAATCAGAGTGCCATTACTCTGGCAAACAATCCCGTAAATCACCAAAGATCAAAACACATAGACATAAGATTCCATTTCGTTAGAGACGAGATACAGAATAATACCCGAAAGTTAATTCACGTTGCAAGTGAAGAAAACATAGCTGATATATTTACTAAACCAGCGAATAGATCTAGAAATGAAAGATTCAGACATTTACTTATGGGACTCTGAAGGACATTCTTTAAAATGATAAATAATAATTAAAAAAAAAGAAAAGTTTTTTTTAAGGTATGTAAATGTGAACAAGTTTTTTTTCTTTCAAAACAAAAAAAAAAGTTTAATAAAGTGACAAGATTTTGTCTAGCAAAAAGGGAAGGACAATGACCCCTGTTGAAATATAAGACAACAAATGAACATTTGAATATATTTCAGTTGTTAAAGAGGTGTGTTGAACTTTATCAACTGAAAGTAATCCCGCCTGGTCGAGTAGTGACGAGGTCAGTGACTTAATATCACGTGATGGAATAACTACGCTCTGCTAACACGTGACATGTAAATAGTGGCGAAATTAGGCACCAAATTGTATTCAAACGTTATGTGTTTAGTTCCCAATAAAGTTCCGTGCAGCACGCACGTGTATTGAGTTTTACCTCATTATTTCTTATATTTTCTTCCTCGTCTTCGTGGCTCACTGCCTACCACTATGGCTACTGCTATCCCCTCAAAATGTAACAGGGTTGTAAACAAAAATTTCATCAAAATGTATCGAATTTGAAATATTATTATTTACTTAGACTTAGGCTTAAAAATGTAATTGCAATTATAGCAAGCTACAATTTCTACAACTGTGAAACCTATTTATTTATTTTTTAATAGTTATTTCGTCAACATTAATGGTCAACAATACTACACATATTCCGCAGGCGGCAAAGGAGGCGCAGGCGGCAAAGGAGTGGAAGCCCATTCATCTAAAAGAAAAGAAAGAGTTAAATTCTACTTATGCTTTTATTATTAGTTTTAGAGATTCGGGATTTAAACACATTTTCCCATGAAAAATATTGACGCCATCTGTTAGTGAAATTTTCTAAAGTCTCTAAAGATAATTTTAAACATATCACAACCCTACAACGACTTGGAGTGAATTTGTGTAAAAATCTAAACTATATTGCTTTAAAATATAAATTTCATGAGAATAGATTAGATATGTATATTATTTAATTTATGTATTTGTATTCTGCAAAATATAGGCGTTTTACTTCTCTGCTCTTCCTTGATTCTACCTTCAGTTGACTCTTCCTTAATTCTTTAGATAATACATTAGGCACAAGTTCTCTTTGCAATTGTAAGAGGATGATAGGGCGGCCGAGGAAAACACAGCTTTGGCCCGGGAAAGAGATATAATTACACTTTTGCCTGCAGAGAGCGAGAGAAAAGGAGGAAATCCTGGGCAACGCCGAGTAGTCCTGCTAATATTATATTTTAGGCACAAGTTATTTTTGCAATTGAGTTGTACGTACACAATTTCAACCAAAAATTCGCTTGTACCATATGTTATTCATTTTAAGGGTGTTTAATGTAATGACTGTTTGAAAAAAAAAATCTAATTTTTTTGTTCCGCGCGTGAACAAGTGACCCCCTGCCCGAAATAAGCCACTCCCAGCTGTTTCTGTGGATGTTCACAATTTTATAGGACATTATAAAATCTTCATTTTTGGAGCCCACGAGCATAACTTTTATTCCACAATATCGTACACCCAAACCTTTGGTGAAATTTACTATAGTCTAAAAAAACATTTTAAACATTAAAAAAACTATTAAAAAAGTGTAAACTGAACGAACACACACACAGAACGAGTAAAATCCTCTTTATCTTATTAATCCCAGTCGCCCCGTTATGTCTATGTCGCAATGTGCGGTGAATAAGTGTAAGAAAAAAATAAGAAATTCAAAAGAAAATGAAAAATAAAATAAACGCAGCCACCACACATTTTTTGTAAATAAAATTATTTCATTTTTATAGATGTCAAACGGGAAGAAACTAATAAGAAATTACAACATGGCCGCCAGCGATTAAGCCCTTGGATTAAAGTTCACTGTTCAAGTATTTAAAAAATAAATTAGAATTTCATTTCGGGATAATAAATACAATTTAAGACTAATTAATATATTTCATCCAAAATGTGAGCGAAATTCAAGCGAGATTTTTAAATAATACCTGCTATTCTGAAGTCACAATAGCAAGCCGCAATCAATAGTCTCCCCGGTCATAATTTTTAAATAGGCAAACTCTTTTTTATGCAAAAGTTTATAATTTAAACTTGCTATAAAATTGTTTTTAAATGAAAACTAAATAAAGAGTAAAAATAGATTATTCTTAATATACACGATCCGACAGCACTATGATTGGTAGGAAAATTCAGATTTCAATGCTTCGAAAATAAAACCCCCAAAAATCCATCTATATATAATTTTAACGTAAATCCATTTCTTGGACAATTGGCGATGAATGACGGAAAAAAATTGTGGGGGATATTTTTCGTGGGGGCGTTCTTATAATCCAATATGTTTGTTTAATGTGAAATTATCGAACACGTTTAGAAGCAAATATTCAAGAAATAACTGTTGAAAATACGTGCAGTGTTTCGAAGTGAGTGCTCAATTTACGTTAAAATTATATAGGAAAGTGTTCCCACCCCTCTAAAAGAATTATTTTTTAGAAAAAATAAAAATTGTTAATAGAATATTAATTTGTTAACCTGTTCACATGCAAATGGCTGATTAGAGTTAAACATCTTTTTACGTCTTTAAAATGAAAATACTGTCGTGGTAGTTTTTTGTCACGGAAAGAACACTGATTTGTTTTACGTTTTTCTTTAAATAAATATAAAATTAGTTATATCTCATATTACATAATTTAAAAAATATGAAAAACAGCAGTGTTTACAGTACATAGCTTCGTTGTAAGATTATTCGTTGTCGCTAAGTATCTGAATTAGAACGGCTTTCATTATATTTGGGAGTTGGTAGAACGAACACATCAAGTTTGACTGAAGACAGTTCGAATCGCGCTCTCGACGTCAAATTTATTTATTGTTTATTTAGTTGTTAAGATGTGCCCTAATATATTTCTTACGTTTACAAAAATTCTCGAACTCAGAAAGACAGAAATCGTGACAGAGAACCTCTTTGTTATAAGTTATAAGTAGATGTAGCAAATGTGTTGCCATATCGATTTTTGTGGAAACGTAGCTAATACATTTGCCTTAAAACGATGCATCACAATTCCTTTCTAGACTCATCACATAATCATAAAAAAATCCAAAAACTTGCGAAAAGTCGTTTGCCATCGTTGGAAGTCTGGGATATTGTCAGAAAAATCACAGAATATACAGAGTTAGACACAGTCATCGTATCAGGCATTAAGACTAAGATCAAAGTATAGTATCTTGCTAGCTCGAAGAAACCATTCTCACAGGCATTACCTCATCCCTTCGAAGACAGCGAGAGGTTTATTGCTTTTTATATTCTCTTTTCGGAGAGAGGATGGGTCTATTGCCTGTCGTCTGAGATGCCTTCGTCCGTGAGGCAATGCCGATGAGACTGACCAGGCGATATTTGCAGCCGTACCAGAGTACTACTTATTGGAGTGCTACATTCCCACTATAAACTAACCTTGTCGCTGTGGAAGCCAGATGCATAAATGCATACAAAAATGTAATACCTTCCAGAATTGTGTTTATTATTTCAATATATATTTCCACTGAAGCGTAAGGGGCTACCATTAATTAGGGGTCAGATTTGTAAGTGCAATCTAAGTAGAGAGTTACACAGCAAAATATTTGTTTCGGAATTTTTCAGATGAGGATTGACAATTTATATTATTTGGAGCATTCGGACTACTGTTCTGATCTTGGATGTTATTTTCAAAACGTTTTAGCCGATGTAACCTCTGAACTTCATCAGGTGCATCTTCTCGAACACTCGAATCTTTATGTCGAACTCGGGAATCCGCACGGAATTTCGAAAAGAATCATCTATATATATACATGCCGAACGGACATATACTAAACCGCCCTCCGTCCAAAAGAAGGACATAATGCTTGAGTAGATGGTATCATGAGGAACAAACATATACTACATTATCCCCAAAAGAAGGAAGTAATGCTTGGGACGATGATCTCATGACAACATAACATATACTACACTATAACCCACAGGAGGAGGTAATGTTATTATGACGAACTAATATATACTACACTGACCCCAAAAGAGAAGGTTATGCCTGGGAGGATGGTCTCATAAAAACAGAGCAGAAACTACACTGCACCCCCCAACAAAAAAAAATAAAAAGAAGAGGAGGTAATGCTTCATGACAGGTCATGACAACAGAAAATATATACCCCCCCCCCCCAAAAAAAAAGAAAAAATCTGAATTGCTAGGGTTATGTATGGTGAACAGCCATCATACAGCATGCACTGGGCTGGCGATGGCGCCCAATCCAACGCCAGCTTATGCCATCACTCTCCAGGATTCTGAACAGTTTCGTTGTATCCACTTTCACTCACAATGCTTTAGTCAACCTATCGCATATTGTTTTTATGCCCTTGCCAAGAGTGCTGCGAGGCGGAATAGAACCTGTTAGAACAAAATTAGCCTTTAGAAATAAACTAAACAAATGTGAAACGTGGGTACCTTCTACATTTGATGAATAGATAAAAAAGCGAAGTAAAATGTTAGATAGTTGAAAGAGTATCCCATATTTTAATCAATTGTAATTGAATCACTATCAAAGCATCATTTTTTCGACACTTCCAATTTTACAAAGGCAAATAATTTCAGAATACATTGTGATGTTATAATAGATCCTTTCTCGTTTCCCATAGTTTTCCTTTTTCCGCTCTTTCTCTTTTCTCTCCTCTTTATTTATTTCCTCATTCGCTATATACTGTTTTCTTCCCTCGTTTTTTTTATCTCTTCTCTTTCTCTCCCTCCTCTTTCTTTTTATTTCTCTCCCTCTTTGCATTATTACATTCCTCTCGCCATCTCTTATCACTCGCTTTATTTACGTAATTGGCCACCAGAGAAAACATTCAATATGCAAACTAGCAACCACAATCACGGATTCAGATATAGATCTATAGATAATCTATCTTTTTAATTCCAGGTGTTGGTGAAAGTATAAGTTTCCTTGAATTGAATGGTAAACAACCTTCGGGAAAGGAACTCGCCAAATCGTGGTATGCCGAGATTGACTATTACGATTTTGACCACCCAAGATGGCGAAATGGTAAGGTATATATATATATATATATATATATATATATATATATTGTGTGTATTTAGGCAGCATTTTCTCATTTATGCAAACATTGTTAAAATAACAGAATTCATCTGTTTAATTATACCTTTTTTTATTTTTTCAATTTTTCTGGTGATCTTTTTTGTATTAAAATAATACTAATAAAAAATGTTCCATAGGTTTCACATGTTTCACGAACGTTTTCGATTCTTCGTCGAATCATCCTCAGGTGTCAAAAGCTAATGAACAAACAAGCTGGAAGAAGAAGAGAATTTTAAAAAGACGTTGGAGAAAAGCACAGAGAACGTCTTCCGCATTATTTTAGGAAGTCGTTGGCGATTTTAAATTCAGCAACGCTGGATGGCATCACAGAACAAAATCCCATTACGTTAAGCATTTTAAAATGTTACTACTGGTTTCTGATGTTGTTAATTTTAGGTTGGGTTTTTATGTAGATAGCTTCGAGTATTTTTAATTTTTCTAAATTGGTTTCGGAATGTATAATTTTAGTGTTAATTTGTCTTAAATCAGAAGGAGGGCAGTTATGTTTTTGTAGATGTTGGTAAATTGAACTTGAGTTTACAAGATGCATGGTGAGGCGGCGCTTTAGAGTAGTGCTTGTAAAACCAATGTAGCTATTAGCTTTATTATTATGGGGGTTATATTCTCCCAAAGGACATTTAAACATTGGTTCTTTCTAGTGGTTTTTGGGTTGGAGAAGAATTGTTTTTACTACAAGATTTTGGGTTTTAAATTTCTTATAGTAAATAATGAGTCTAATGTTATTGTTACTGTCAATTGGGGATATGCATATGTGTATAATATTTTTCATGGCTTTTTTTCTAATCTAAAGTTTGGTTGCATTAGATTGACATATACTATTGTTTATTTGCTTTTGACACCTGAGGATGATTCGACAAAGAATCGAAAACGTTTGTGAAACATGTGAAACCTGCGAACATTTATTAAGTTTTTGATTTTAATATAAAAAAGACCATAAAAAATTGAAAATATAAAGAAAGGTATAATTAAACAGACGAATTCTGTTATTTTTAACAATGTTTACATATATATATATATATGCATTTTAGATGTGACCTCAAATCTCTACAAGAGAAGTCTTCCGTCGGTCGACTATGTTTTATTTTGAAATGCGCTTATTAACTATTGATGGAGTTACGTTTACTCGTATATATTACTGAGATATAAGATGATGTCTATGTTGGGAAATAGGAAACGCTTCAAGCAGGGGTCACGAATCCGTTAATCGTTGGAACAAGATGCCGATGAAGCGGGGGAATATTATTTGATAAGATAACTATCTTCTCCAAAAAAAATCGATTGAATTCAGAACACGTGTTTAATTTTAATTGCCTAATAAAACGCTAACACGATGCGCTTAAAACATAAGTATCTCTTTCTATCTTACTTCCCTTTGACTTTTCAGCCACTGGACCATTATATGGTAAAATAAATCTTTTAAAAACGTGTTGTTCGGAGTAATTTCATGTTAATTAATGTAAAAAGGACGCTGCAACCGGCTAACGGAAATGTTCTCGGTCGGGAGGATAACAACACACAAGCACACAGGATAACATGACCAACAACGAAGTATACATTTTAAAGTTGATTAAAATAATTAAAGAACTAAATGATTAAGTAGGGTCATATTGATGACGCGCTTACGCAAATGTAACACGCGCATATTAAATAGACGCATCTTATTTTATATGAAATCCTGGCCTCTATATAACTGACTGTCTGCTCTAACCCTTTCACCCTAGTTTTAAATAAATTTTGTTTACTTTGATTCATCACAAGCAAGGCATATTGCCACTGAAGCGTAAGGGGCTTAGGGTTAATTAGGGGTCAGATTTATAAGTGCAATCTAAGTAGAGAGTTACACAGCCAAATGTTTGTTTCGGAATTTTTCAGATGAGGATTGACAATTTATATTATTTGGAGTATTCGGACTACCTTACTCATCTTGGATGTTATTCTCGCAACGTTTTAGCCGATGTAACCTCCGAACTTCTTCAGGTGCATCTTGTTGAACTCTGGAATCTTTATGTCGAACTCGGGAATCTGCACGGAATTTTGAAAAGACTTTCTTCACACAGTAGATGCTATAGCTAACTAAGATATTCATTATTTAAAACTCAATTTAGTAAATAAAAAGTTGGGGAAACGAAACCCATTTGTGCAGCGTTTCATATACACTCGTCAAATTTTTATTTAAAATTTGTCGAGGAATTTGTATTAAAAGAGAAGGAAAAGAAGAAAGTGTTAATTGCAGCTTGAGAATGGTCAACGGGTCGTGCGCAAGAACGACTTGAAAATCGAATTCCTGAATATCCGGTTTCTAGTAAATTCAGGCAAGAGTATAAGCGCGAGTATAAGACTTGTATAGACAACGGTTCGTTGTCGACGTATTCTGAGGAGGCGGTTGGTCCTCCCAAGTGACTGATGGCCGTATTACAGACTAACAAACATAAGGTGCACCCTGAACTATCGTGAACTATGTTGATTCGGTCACCAGCACTGCGCAGAGAAACTTCAAAAATGGAGACAGCAGAGTACAAATGTATTCATTCTGGACTTGCAAATCCATGTTGAGAAATCCACGTGACCGAACCACACAGTGATATTCAAAGGACGGAGATATTGTCCAGACAGGAATGTGGCGCCCCTGGTAATGCAGACTGTGCTCGAGGCTGCGTTAGATAAGAACGATACAATAAAGAGAACAACGATGATATATGTATATCGATGAGGATGTGGCGTCGGCAGAAGCTGTGAAGAAGCATCTCGTACTAGCAAAGATTCAGAGCAACCACATAACGGTGCAAGTGTGTGTGTGGGTATGGTCGACTTCGATGACGGCGGAGCATTGTAAATAATATTATAACCATGACTCGAAGATGCATATTTTCTATGTGTGACAAATTGGTGAGACACTTTTCCGCGTGTGTCGACGGCTGCAAGTTATGACAAGCTTCATCAAATGTCATGCTACAACTGTCACGCTGGTCTAGGATGACAAAGTCAGCGATGCTCCTATGGCGCGTATGATAACAGAGAGACTTGTCCGATACAGGTATTAGATGTGTGAGTTGATGCGAGATCGTTGGCTGTGGATCTTGACGTCGATGGAGCCATAATTATGGTTGCAGCCAACAAAGGACACCCAGCATGGCGGATCTGGATGTTGTGCTGAAAGCAGTAAGCGGAAGGCCAAGGTGCTACAGACTCCCTTTGTGTGTACCATTGGGTAACCAATGCTCTCGAAGGAACGTATCGATTGAACTACAAAACTGCGAGCGAGATGCTCATAGTCGGCTACTGGACACGCTAACTTCACGTTTTGAGCAATACACCACCCCAATTGATGCGACATAAGTTAAATCTGATGAAAACCAGGCGGACTCACTGATAAAAGTTCCCTAGTGGTGGCTTAATGACGTGCAGAGGGAGTGTGTACCCATACACCTAGTGTGTGTTTTTGACGCAGGGAACCTGAGCTCCACACAGTTGATCGTAAAACGACATAGTGGACACCCCAGAATGAGGCGAACATTATATTTTGTGCATAAAATGGACTTGTTTGTGTCGAAAAACGGCAGTAATGGCGATTGTCTAGGAGTGTAAGAAATATCAGTCAATAGACTCAGCTCTTGTCTGATAGCAGAAGAGAAAGGCACGGTGTGCATGAAGTCTGGAACTTAGTAGGCATCGAAATCACACACTACAACAGTTCTCATTTTATGACACTAATCAAATGCGGCACTATGCGGTTTTTAATCTGGCGGCAGCTATCTAATGGCAGGCCGGGGAGTTAGTAAGTCATGTCTTACATGCATACAGATGCGCGTATTCGCGGTGGCGCACGTATTGATCTGCATATATATATATATATATATATATATATATATATATATATATATATATATATATATGGTGGCCCAAAAGTAGGTTTATTTTTATAAATATTTAACCTATTTAAAGTTTTTCGAATAACCTAGTTAAAAAACTTCAAATATTAAATGATAACTGTAAACCTACTTTTGGGCCACCCTGTATATATATATATATATATATATATATATATATATATATATATATATATATATATATATATATATATATAAGGAGATGTAGTTTGCTTGAAGCATTGCTGGTAAATATAAGTGCAGATTAGTCGTCCGAGGCTGTAGCAATGCGATGTAGTTGCCGTAAGATGGAAAAAATGAAAAAAAATAAACGAAGAGAGAAAGTGAAACTCAAAACGATTTATTAATAATTTCACGAAAAACTGAATAAATATCAGAATAGTAAATACTGTCTGGTAAATAAAAGTTCGGCAAAAGATAATCTTAAATTTTCGAAAGAAAAACTTTCATTTTCAAAAGACAACAATAAAAGACCGAGAGGGTTTTAAAAACGGGAAAAACCGGTGCCAAACCATTGAAATACCGCAGCAGACAATTGGAAGTAGGAACGCAGAAAATGTCAAAATTTAATTAGACAATTATTCAACTAAAGTTAAAATATTATAAACATTTGTTTATTTATATACTAATTATTATAATTTTATTATATTTTATTTTATATGATTTATTAATTAATTTTTTAATCTCTTTTTCTTTATTCAATTCTAAATTTAAATTAAAGTGTGGGCCGTTGTTATTATAATATGTGCCATCAAAGGGGGATCACTTAAGGAAAACTATCTTTAGAAATGAGATTTGAGATTTGAGAAGGAAATTTAAATTGTGGAATGGATCAATGCCAAGGAGGTAGGAAGGGACAGTTGGAATGGGGGAAGGGGGGAATAAGAAGAAACGTTGGAGAAGGGGGGATTAGGGATAAAAAAATACATACACACATATACATACATAAAGTGTAAATATCTAAATACATATTTATTTTATTTTTTAAAATGTTAATTTAAGAGTATTCCAAGGGTATAATACTCCTAGAACTAAATTTATATAAATTTATTCTATTTATTGATTTATAGATTTTATTTTTTTCCTCCCTCTTTAATTTTCCTTTGTTATTATGATCTATTCATACATTTAATTTATTCTTTTATTATTATAATTTCTTTTTTTATTTATTTAATTTTTTAAAATTATTATTTTATTTTATTGAGCATACACATACACACACATGAGAATACACCCATATTCACATAGATGTATATATGCATACACATACACAAGGCCTAAATATATGTAAATAAAGTGCATATCATTCCATTCCATAATTATAATATGTAACATGTAAAAATGTAGGGTGGGTGGCGCTGGCAAATACAGAGGAGACAAAGGCAAGTAAAAATGTGGGGTGGGTGGCGCTGGCAAATAAAGAGGAGACAAAGGCAAGTAAGTTGGGGTGGGAGTGTGAGGATGTAAGAATCAGAGGATGAAAGGAGAAGCCAACTCAAATCTGTTATTCAGGGTTGCACGAAATTTAGAGATTAGAATAGCTTCCGAAATTCGAAGCTGACCTATATTGCGGACGGAGTTGAGGATGCGGACACTAACAGAGCGATGTGTGTTGCCACATGATATTAAGTGTTTGTGGAAGGAAGAAATGTGGGTGTTTAGATGCTCTTTAATGCGTTGGTGTAGAGGCCTAACGGTACTACCGATGTAGAACTTTTGACACTTAGCGCATTGTAGGTTGTATACTGTATAGGTGCGGAGGCAGAGGCCAGAGTTGGGGATGGGGAAACTAGCTAGAGAGCAGGGGTCTGGGGTGTAGTGGCTTTTTTTGGATAAATGTTGTCGGATAGAAGTATCTGTGTGAGAAAGTTGTATGTTAAGGTTCTCACTACGTATGGCATTGCGGATAGCGGAAGAGATACGGTCGCTAAAGAAGGGGAGATTAAGGAAGCAAGTGTTGGTGAGAGTGTGGTGTCTACGTCTTCTGGTGTTGTTAAGGCTGGATATGGTAGTTAGGGGGAAACCGTTGGTTAATAGGGTTTGGTGGAAGGCTTCGGTGTGTGTTGTTTTATCGGAAGTAGAAGAGCATTTGTCCTGTATGCGGGTGATTTCAGTTTGTGCCTAACTAATTTTGGATTTGAGGGTTAGTGCGGATTTATAGTGGATGAAGAGGTTCCTGCAGGCGGGTTTTCTATAGAAAGTGGTGTGGAGAGATCCGTCGTCATTAATGCTGAGTTATAAATCTAGAAGTGAGAGAGAGCCTGAGTTGTTGGGATGTTCGATGGTAAATTTAATGTGGGGGTCAGTATTATTAAATGTATTAAAGATAGAGGTAGCTTCCTCTCGGGATGAAGTGAGGATCAAAATGTCGTCAACGTATCTCGAGAAGAAAATATGGGAATGGCAGGTGCTAAGTGCTTGTTGTTCCAGTCTAATTTTGATCAGCATCTACTACGTGAATTTTATTCTAGAAAATGTCTAAAATTTAAACTTAAGGGGGTTTATGAAAAAAATGAAATTCAGGGAATCTTGCTGAATTTGGGTCTAATGACTATGGATGAAATTTAATGCAAATCTGAAATATTTGAACTTTCAAATGGAATTTTCTGCCAATATTATGCCCCTAAAACCCTTTAAATACTCCAAAGAATCAGAAATAGGCGAGAGTTTAATTATCTTATCTGTTCATATTTGAAAATATTTCTCTGCTTTTGCTCATATATTTTTGCCTATTTGTTTGTTATTTTTAGTTGAATGCTGTTTTTTACGTTTGCACTTTTAATAAATATGTTTTTTTAAAGCCATATTTGTATTCGTTGATTTAGACTTTCGCCCAATAATTATACTTGTAACTGTTGACTAGCAACGTTTTCGCTCTCACTGTCTCTCGGCGTGTACGCTTACTTCTAACTGTAAGTGTCCTCTCTCAAACTGTTGTCGTATTCCGCCTTTTAAGCATGTGAGTCTCTTAGCATTTAAATTATTGATAAGCATATAGTCCCGACCTCGGTCATGCGCCTTATATATCTTTAAAATGTCCGCCTACCACCGCAGGCGCTTTGAACTGGGAAAGGGCGAGCATTTATGATCACAATTAATTAATTAATTAATTAATTAATTAATTAATTAATTAATTAATTAATACACGTTGTTTATATTTTTTAGTTATTTATCTTTAATTGTTAGTTTCTATTTTTTTGGATATAACTTTTTACTTAATTATTTTTGTTTTATATATTTATTGTTCAATATTTGTTCACTAATGTGTACTTAATTTCTGTTCTTTATTTGTTTTTATATTAAACATTGATTATTAATAATTTAGAAAATTATTGTTATTCTACAATTATTTTTATTTATTCATTTAGTTACATTTAATTTATTTATGTAATTATTTAATAATTTAGACAATTGTTTTTGTCTCACAATTATTTTTATTTATTCATTTAGTTTCATTTAATTTATTTATGTAATTATTTAATAATTTAGACAATTGTTTTTGTCTTACAATTATTTTTATTTATTCATTTAGTTTCATTTAATTTATTTATGTAATTATTTAAAAATTTAGACAATTGTTTTTGTCTCACAATTATTTTTATTTATTCATTTAGTTTCATTTAATTTATTTATGTAATTACTTAATAATTTAGACAATAGTTTTTGTCTCACAATTATTTTTATTTATTCATTTAGTTTCATTTAATTTATTTATGTAATTATTTAATAATTTAGACAATTGTTTTTGTCCTACAATTATTTTTATTTATTCCTTTAGTTTCATTTAATTTATTTATGTAATTATTTAATAATTTAGACAATTGTTTTTGTCTCACAATTATTTTTATTTATTCATTTAGTTTCATTTAATTTATTTATGTAATTATTTAATAATTTAGACAATTGTTTTTGTCCTACAATTATTTTTATTTATTCCTTTAGTTTCATTTAATTTATTTATGTATTATTTAATAATTTAGACAATTGTTTTTGTCCCACAATTATTTTTATTTATTCATTAAGTTTCATTTAATTTATTTATGTAATTATTTAATAATTTAGACAATTGTTTTTGTCCTACAATTATTTTTATTTATTCATTTAGTTTCATTTAATTTATTTATGTAATTATTTAATAATTTAGACAATTGTTTTTGTCCTACAATTATTTTTATTTATTCCTTTAGTTTCATTTAATTTATTTATGTAATTATTTAATAATTTAGACAATTGTTTTTGTCCTACAATTATTTTTATTTATTCATTTTGTTTCATATAATTTATTTATGTAATTATTTAATAATTTAGACAATTGTTTTTGTCTCACAATTATTTTTATTTATTCATTTAGTTTCATTTAATTTATTTATGTAATTATTTAATAATTTAGACAATTGTTTTTGTCCTACAATTATTTTTATTTATTCCTTTAGTTTCATTTAATTTATTTATGTAATTATTTAATAATTTAGACAATTGTTTTTGTCCTACAATTATTTTTATTTATTCATTTAGTTTCATTTAATTTATTTATGTAATTATTTAATAATTTAGACAATTGTTTTTGTCCTACAATTATTTTTATTTATTCATTTAGTTTCATTTAATTTATTTATGTAATTATTTAATAATTTAGACAATTGTTTTTGTCCCACAATTATTTTTATTTATTCCTTTAGTTTCATTTAATTTATTTATGTAATTATTTAATAATTTAGACAATTGTTTTTGTCCTACAATTATTTTTATTTATTCATTAAGTTTCATTTAATTTATTTATGTAATTATTTAATAATTTAGACAATTGTTTTTGTCCTACAATTATTTTATTTATTCATTTAGTTTCATTTAATTTATTTATGTAATTATTTAATAATTTAGACAATTGTTTTCGTCTCCCAATTATTTTTATTTATTCATTTAGTTACATTTAATTTATTTATGTAATTATTTAATAATTTAGACAATTGTTTTTGTCCTACAATTATTTTTATTTATTCATTAAGTTTCATTTAATTTATTTATGTAATTATTTAAAAATTTAGACAATTGTTTTTGTCTCACAATTATTTTTATTTATTCATTTAGTTTCATTTAATTTATTTATGTAATTATTTAATAATTTAGACAATTGTTTTTGTCCTACAATTATTTTTATTTATTCATTTAGTTTCATATAATTTATTTATGTAATTATTTAATAATTTAGACAATTGTTTTTGTCTCACAATTATTTTTATTTATTCATTTAGTTTCATTTAATTTATTTATGTAATTATTTAATAATTTAGACAATTGTTTTTGTCCTACAATTATTTTTATTTATTCCTTTAGTTTCATTTAATTTATTTATGTATTATTTAATAATTTAGACAATTGTTTTTGTCCCACAATTATTTTTATTTATTCATTTAGTTTCATTTTATTTATTTATGTAATTATTTAATAATTTAGACAATTGTTTTTGTCCTACAATTATTTTTATTTATTCCTTTAGTTTCATTTAATTTATTTATGTAATTATTTAATAATTTAGACAATTGTTTTTGTCCTACAATTATTTTTATTTATTCATTTAGTTTCATTTAATTTATTTATGTAATTATTTAATAATTTAGACAATTGTTTTTGTCCTACAATTATTTTTATTTATTCATTTTGTTTCATATAATTTATTTATGTAATTATTTAATAATTTAGACAATTGTTTTTGTCCTACAATTATTTTTATTTATTCATTTAGTTTCATTTAATTTATTTATGTAATTATTTAATAATTTAGACAATTGTTTTTGTCCTACAATTATTTTTATTTATTCCTTTAGTTTCATTTAATTTATTTATGTATTATTTAATAATTTAGACAATTGTTTTTGTCCCACAATTATTTTTATTTATTCATTAAGTTTCATTTAATTTATTTATGTAATTATTTAATAATTTAGACAATTGTTTTTGTCCTACAATTATTTTTATTTATTCATTTAGTTTCATTTAATTTATTTATGTAATTATTTAATAATTTAGACAATTGTTTTTGTCCTACAATTATTTTTATTTATTCCTTTAGTTTCATTTAATTTATTTATGTAATTATTTAATAATTTAGACAATTGTTTTTGTCCTACAATTATTTTTATTTATTCATTTTGTTTCATATAATTTATTTATGTAATTATTTAATAATTTAGACAATTGTTTTTGTCTCACAATTATTTTTATTTATTCATTTAGTTTCATTTAATTTATTTATGTAATTATTTAATAATTTAGACAATTGTTTTTGTCCTACAATTATTTTTATTTATTCCTTTAGTTTCATTTAATTTATTTATGTAATTATTTAATAATTTAGACAATTGTTTTTGTCCTACAATTATTTTTATTTATTCATTTAGTTTCATTTAATTTATTTATGTAATTATTTAATAATTTAGACAATTGTTTTTGTCCTACAATTATTTTTATTTATTCATTTAGTTTCATTTAATTTATTTATGTAATTATTTAATAATTTAGACAATTGTTTTTGTCCCACAATTATTTTTATTTATTCCTTTAGTTTCATTTAATTTATTTATGTAATTATTTAATAATTTAGACAATTGTTTTTGTCCTACAATTATTTTTATTTATTCATTAAGTTTCATTTAATTTATTTATGTAATTATTTAATAATTTAGACAATTGTTTTTGTCCTACAATTATTTTATTTATTCATTTAGTTTCATTTAATTTATTTATGTAATTATTTAATAATTTAGACAATTGTTTTCGTCTCCCAATTATTTTTATTTATTCATTTAGTTACATTTAATTTATTTATGTAATTATTTAATAATTTAGACAATTGTTTTTGTCCTACAATTATTTTTATTTATTCATTAAGTTTCATTTAATTTATTTATGTAATTATTTAAAAATTTAGACAATTGTTTTTGTCTCACAATTATTTTTATTTATTCATTTAGTTTCATTTAATTTATTTATGTAATTATTTAATAATTTAGACAATTGTTTTTGTCCTACAATTATTTTTATTTATTCATTTAGTTTCATATAATTTATTTATGTAATTATTTAATAATTTAGACAATTGTTTTTGTCTCACAATTATTTTTATTTATTCATTTAGTTTCATTTAATTTATTTATGTAATTATTTAATAATTTAGACAATTGTTTTTGTCCTACAATTATTTTTATTTATTCCTTTAGTTTCATTTAATTTATTTATGTATTATTTAATAATTTAGACAATTGTTTTTGTCCCACAATTATTTTTATTTATTCATTTAGTTTCATTTTATTTATTTATGTAATTATTTAATAATTTAGACAATTGTTTTTGTCCTACAATTATTTTTATTTATTCCTTTAGTTTCATTTAATTTATTTATGTAATTATTTAATAATTTAGACAATTGTTTTTGTCCTACAATTATTTTTATTTATTCATTTAGTTTCATTTAATTTATTTATGTAATTATTTAATAATTTAGACAATTGTTTTTGTCCTACAATTATTTTTATTTATTCATTTTGTTTCATATAATTTATTTATGTAATTATTTAATAATTTAGACAATTGTTTTTGTCCTACAATTATTTGTATTTATTCATTTAGTTTCATTTAATTTATTTATGTAATTATTTAATAATTTAGACAATTGTTTTTGTCCCACAATTATTTTTATTTATTCATTTAGTTTCATTTAATTTATTTATGTAATTATTTAATAATTTAGACAATTGTTTTTGTCCTACAATTATTTTTATTTATTCATTTAGTTTCATTTAATTTATTTATGTAATTATTTAATAATTTAGACAATTGTTTTTGTCTCACAATTATTTTTATTTATTCATTTAGTTTCATTTAATTTGTTTATGTAATTATTTAATAATTTAGACAATTGTTTTTGTACTACAATTGTTTTTATTTATTCATTTAGTTTCATTTAATTTATTTATGTAATTATTTAATAATTTAGACAATCGTTTTTGTCTCACAATTATTTTTATTTATTCATTTAGTTTCATTTAATTTATTTATGTAATTATTTAATAATTTAGACAATTGTTTTTGTCTCAGTATTATTTTTATTTATTCATTTAGTTTCATTTAATTTATTTATGTAATTATTTAATAATTTAGACAATTGTTTTTGTCCTACAATTATTTTTATTTATTCCTTTAGTTTCATTTAATTTATTTATGTAATTATTTAATAATTTAGACAATTGTTTTTGTCCTACAATTATTTTTATTTATTCCTTTAGTTTCATTTAATTTATTTATGTAATTATTTAATAATTTAGACAATTGTTTTTGTCCTACAATTATTTTTATTTATTCATTTAGTTTCATTAAATTTATTTATATAATTATTTAATAATTTAGACAATTGTTTTTGTCCCACAATTATTTTTATTTATTCATTTAGTTTCATTTAATTTATTTATGTAATTATTTAATAATTTAGACAATTGTTTTTTTCCTACAATTATTTTTATTTATTCATTTAGTTTCATTTAATTTATTTATGTAATTATTTAATAATTTAGACAATTGTTTTTGTCCTACAATTATTTTTATTTATTCATTTAGTTACATTTAATTTATTTATGTAATTATTTAATAATTTAGACAATTGTTTTTGTCTCCCAATTATTTTTATTTATTCATTTAGTTTCATTTAATTTATTCATGTAATTATTTAATAATTTAGACAATTGTTTTTGTCCTACAATTATTTTTATTTATTCATTTAGTTTCATTTAATTTATTTATGTAATTATTTAATAATTTAGACAATTGTTTTTGTCCTACAATTATTTTTATTTATTTTTTCACCTCAGTTTCTTCATTTATTTTATTACTTAAGCTTGTGGTGTGTGCGTTGACAGTTCTATGCATTTGCATGCCTGCTAATGGCGACTTTATTTGCAGTGCAATAATTCAATTGGCGTTCAAGAAGCAGAGGAAGTATTTATAAGCTAAATGTAGACATTTAAATACACACCTCTTCTGCCACCAATTGAATTATGAAACTACAACTAAAGACAACATTAGCAGGCAAGCGGACACACACTTCGAGCCGACGACACACAGAGGCACATACACAAAATTATCATTGTTTATTGTAAATACATTCTTATATATACGTTTGTTTTTTGTTATTTTCTAGGTGCTAAACATTTTACGCAGATGTTGTGGAAAGGGAGCACGGAAATTGGCGTGGGGATTTCCAAAATGAGAAACAAAGACCAGTACGTTGTGGTCATCCAGTACCGACCACCCGGTAACAGTAATATGCCCGGCGAATTTCAAAAACACGTCCCACTACCAAAGTCCGAATAATAGGACGTTTCAAAGAGAAAAAAGGAAACTTTACAAAATCACTTTAATACTGAGATTTAACTGATTTAAGGACGATATTTAGCAATAAATAAGATGAAAATATAATTCAGAGTAAAATTTCTCAAATATAAATATAAAAGATGAATGCATATCTCTCTCTCTCCCCCCCCCTCTCTCTCTCTCTCTCTCTCTCTCTCTCTCTCTCTATATATATATATATATATATATATATATATATATATGCATATCTATATATGTATTTATGTATCGATACATATACATGCATACATATGAATATACATGCATACATGTACATAAATTTATCTATGTATACACATATATGTACATAAATTTATCTCTGTATACACATATATTCATATATATATATTCATGCATATATACATATATGCATTCATATATTTGATATTCATACATAAATATATGTACATAACATTGAAGTTATGCCATCGGGTTTCTATATATTTATACATCTATATGTATGCCATCGGGTTTCTATATATTTATACATCTATATGTATCGATAAATACAAATGTATATGCATGCATATATCTTGATGTTTACATATAAGTATGCATGCACATATATCCTGCTGGTGATACCAGATCAGGCTGCCCTGTGGCTCCCTGAGACGAAATTCACCTACATTGACGTTTTTTTTTTTTGTTTTTTTGTTTGTAAAACTTAATTATGTTCTACAAAACCAAAAACAAAAACAACAGCCCCTCTCCCTTTCTCCCTCCTCTTTTTTATTTTTATTTTTCCTACCCTACTCCCGGTCCTGGATATGACCTTAAACTACATCCGATGGTGAGATCCGGCTTACTGACTTTGGGGAATGTGGAGCCTCCTCTTAATTACCATTGCTCCCAGGTCCACCCTGACCCGGAGTGGTAGTACCTGTTAGGGTCCCAACTATGGGTTAAATAGAAACAGATATTAAAAGGGGAAAGAAACAAAAAAGAGAAGAAAACAAGACCAGATTCGGTATTAAATAACCCAAAAAGGGTTGATATGCCGTAAAACAAAACTACCAAACTACCATACCATATATCCTGTTTCGATATTAGAACTAAACATACATACATACATACATACATACATACATACATACATACACACATACATACATACATACATACATACATACATACATACATACATACACACATTCGTGTATTTAGGCAGCATGTCTTCATAATTGTAAAAGATATTAAATAACACGAAGTTTTTTGCTTTATGAAGCGTTTTTATTATAAATAGTTTATTCGGAAAATCGATAAAAACTTCGTGTTATTTTAAAAGACTTGCCTATATATATATATATATATATATATATATATATATATATATATATATATATATATATATATATATACAGGGTGGGCCAAAATAAGGGTCCTATCTTTAAATTTGAATAACTTGAATTTGAATAACTTCCACAAAATAAAAGTTAAACTCACCAAACTTTATGTGTGTGTAGACTGACCCTTCCGAGATTTTTTGAAATAAACGAAACAAATTTTAGCCGAAAAATACTTCTTAAAACTTACAAAAACTAAAGTATTGTTTTTTACACTGTTTTGAGTTTTTTAAGCAAAAATAATGTTTTCTAAATGAGGGTACGTTCCTTAGGGCTAATACGGCTCATGCTTGCTTCGGAAGGGGTCCTTTACTTATTCTAAAAAAAAAATTTAAAAAAAAATCAATAAATAAAAAAGTTATGAATTTTTAAAAATAGGACCCTTATTTTTGCCCACCCTGTATATAGGCAACTCTTTCTAAATAAAATAGCCAGCTAAACAATAGCAATAACTAAGTAAATATATGGAACTTTCAGAATCCCTTAAACTGCTCTTTAATAGGAAACTATATGCTATCTGATGTAATATACCAATGTAAGGTAATTGAACCATATACATCATCTGTATACGTGGGAGCTACAAGGGGTATTTTTTTTAATGGAGTACAACAATCATATGGTATAATAAAGGAGAGAAAAGTAAATACTTCAACATGTATAACAAGGAATATTAGAGCACTAAATGATGAACACAATCACTATATTTTAGAACGGTCGGTATTGCCTAAGGCAAATAAATACTCACAGGGTAAATTAAAAGATGCAATCTGTGCCTTACTGAAATACTAAAGATAATAACACATAATGAAACCTTAATTAGAATTATTTGGATTATTCGAACTACTGTTCATATCTTGCATATAATTCTCAATACTTAGATAATAAAACAAATACATAACAACTAATGCTCGTACCTAATGAAACGTATTAGAAATGGAGAAACTATTTATTAAATCTATAATTATTAATAATCGAACTACAACAGAAGCCTAATGAAAAATAGTTCACATGCATATAAACCATCCTAATTGATTGAAAAATATTAAACTAATTGAAGAGACTAGAAAATAACGTATAAATTAAATAAAGTGAGAAAATAGTTTAATGAATATAAGAAAGATAACCTTTATAAGAAAATATATGGCTGGATTATTAAAATAAAAAAAACATACTAAATAGATTATAAAAATCAAAAGCATGCTAAATAGATTATAAAAATCAAAAGCATGCTAAATGATAGAAATAAAAAGGTGGAGTTACGAAGAACAGATAATTCTTAACTAAATAGATTATAAAAATCAAAAGCATGCTAAATGATAGAAATGAAAAGGTGGAGTTACGAAGAACAGATAATTCTTAACTAAATAGATTATAAAAATCATAATCATGCTAAATGATAGAAATAAAAAGGTGGAGTTACGAAGAACAGATAATTCTTAACTATTGAATATCACAGTCCGGAGATTCCGAAAATAATGTTTCTAAACAACATCGTTACAGTCGATGGAAAAGATCGAGCATGCATTTGATTTAAACATCATAACTTTTTCTCTAAGAGAATGTATCATTTTGCAAACTTAAACAAAACATTCTCATATGCCAGGCAAAACAGCTGTAGGAAAATCAAAAACTAAAATAATGCTTTAAAAAGGTATGGTGTGTTCAATAATTTACTAAGATAAAAACCTAGCGATCGAGCTGTTTTCGTTATTTGAACTGTTAAATGACGTGGTTATTATTCAACAAGTAATTAACCACCATTCGAATATAGCACATAACTCAATAAGTCCTAGGCCTGACATATAAATGGCACCACTGATAACAAATCTATATAATTTTTTATAAAGTACTGAATGGCACGCGTGTAACGTTTAGTCTGAACAGATTATTACTTTACAAACTGACATTTAAAAAATTTTAAAAACAAAGAAACAGTTTGAAATTCGTGTGTTGATAAATCATTGCTTTATGGTGGAAAATACTGTTCAAGTAAAGCAATGGTTTGAGGAGTTTTATTCGGACTCTGTTCCGTCAATAACAACAGTTAGCAGGTGTTATGCTAACTTTAAATGCGGTCGTACAGACACAAATGATGTTGAACGCTAAGATCGCCCAAATTCGGTAGTTTTCCCAGAAACCATAAAAAAAGTCTATGAACTCGTTTTGAACGATCGTAAATTGTAGTTACGTGAGATAGCAGAAGCATTGAAGATATCAGAAACCAGTGTATTCACCATTTTGCAATGAGAAATATGTGTTTACAATGGTGGCCGCGTTTCATCCTAGTCGATCAAAAAGAGCAACCCATCGACGATTTAGAGCGTTGTTTACAATAAACCTCATTAAGTAAAGCAAACAGAACTAACTAAATACATAAACACAACACGAATGCATATGATAATGATATTTAAAACGTAAAATCCATCTAGATGAACCCTTTCACTGACAAAATATATCCAGCCATTACATAACAATTAATCCATCCTCTCATATATATATATATATATATATATATATATATATATATATATATATATATTACAACGGTTTTTTTAAAACTAGTAAAATGCAGAGGCTTTTTTTTTAAATAAACATATTATTTATTTAAATTCAAATTTTCGATTCACACAGGAATCTAAATCAGGATAATAGACAATATTTTTTTCCTTTCTTTTAGACGACAGTGTGTCGTTTGATCTTGTGCTTCAGATGTTAACGCAGCTCGTTGGGTACTAATATCCACGTGGTGTGTGCTTTGGTCGCATGTTATAAGTATTAGTAAAGAGTTCCACTGTATAGAATGCATTTAAATTTTGTAATTGAAACGTTTTCTTTTTAAAACCAGTAAAATGCAGAGGCTTTTTTATTTTTAAAAAGAAACATTTTATTTAAATTAAAATTCGTCTCTTCGATTATATCTTTTATTATTTTTTTTATTTTTCGGATTGTCTCTTTTGTATTAAAATAAATTAAATTAAATTAATAAATGTCTCATAGGTGTTACGAACTTTTTTGATTTTTCGTTATCGAACCATCCTCATTATTATTTTTTTGATTTTAATACAAAAAGGGCCATCAGAAACATTGAAAAAATAGAAAAAGGTATAATTTTAACAGACGCATTCTGTTTTTTCAGCAATGTTTGCATAAATGAGAAAATGATGCCTAAATACACACAATATCTCTCTCTCTCTCTCTCTCGTGTGCTATTTAGGCAGCATTTTCTCATTTATGCAAACATTGCAAACTGTCAGCTCGACGGTCGAGTTTCAATCCCGGTTTGAGGCACTAACTGGTCTAGCCGCACTGAAGAGCTGTGATGCAGCAACACAGTCTGTATGTGAATGACTATATATATATATATATATATATATATATATATAGTACATGTATTAGTTTCTGTAGATGTAAATCCGTTAAAACCCAAGTGCTTATAAAAAGTGCTCAATAACAAGTAGAGCTGTTTATAAGTATAAATTTTTATTTATACAAACATTATTGGTTACATATGGGCATACATGTTTCGGT
This sequence comes from Sepiola atlantica, assembly GCA_963556195.1. Taxonomy (NCBI): domain Eukaryota; kingdom Metazoa; phylum Mollusca; class Cephalopoda; order Sepiida; family Sepiolidae; genus Sepiola; species Sepiola atlantica. Next base: position 68,041,811 of record OY744536.1, on the reverse strand, counting down.
TGCACTCTTCGCAGAGAGTCAACCTCATCAGACCAAGGATTCAGAGTAATGAGATGGGTTTGCAGATTTTTTCAGAATAAATCCTTGTTTGGGATTGGTTATTCTTTCTATTTCTTATGAATTGGTATCGGATTACCTATTTTACTTGTTGACCGTTCATCCTTTTTTACGACCTAACCGTCCCTGTTTTTTTATTGCCCTCTTAGCGATGGCTACTTTTCAACCCTATTTGAATTCCCAAATCCTACAAACACATTTATCTTATATATCAGTAAAATACACACATATGAACAGATTTAATAGGTACATAAGTACACATAAATAAACAGACATCAATATACACACACATCTAAACATAGACACACACACAGATCCACTTTCAAGCAAAAAATGTATTTAAAAGCACGTACTTGCCTATGCATATACTTTTAGTATATAAAGCAGTTTCAATATATAAATTAATTTTAATACAAGAAAAACATCCGTCTGTACAAGTAAATACCTAAGCACCACACCTACATACATACACGAACACACATACACATAAATATAACATATATATACGTATACACATACACACATGTACATACACCCATGTACATACATACATGTATATATCCACAACGCGAATATATATATACATACACACATACACACACACATATACATATATATATATATATATATATATATATATATATATATATACATACCATACCTATGTATACACACGCCTAGACCCCACACACCCATATACATACATATACACACACATATATATATATATATATATATATATATATATATATATATATATATACACATACATACATACACACACATACACAAGCATACATCAACATATACAAGCACGTACATAGAATATATCACCCTGATTATCCAAATATAAAGACTAAACACAAATTTATACGCGTATATCCATAGCTGGATACACATAACATACATGCACAATGCATAGATACATATACACATACATACATACACATCTATAAACGTATATACAGCAGACATATAGGCAAATGAATAAATCTGCCTACTACCTACCTATACGTACACAAGGAATAAATATAAAATGCAAATAAAATATGAATATGAAAATAAAATTTAAATTCTTCATCAGTTTAAACATACTTGGACAAATAAGATATCAGTAAGGTATCAATACCCATACATACACATATATTTCGATCAGATCACGGATGTATACATACATACACATACATATATACATACTTACATAAACCATAGAATTATATATCTATACACCCTCACAGATACGTGTACACCTTCCTACCCATATATCATAAAAATACATAAAATTACATAAAATCAGTATATATGCCTACAGATACCTTGCACACGCATATGTGAGTTTACACAAATACTAGCATGTATGTACACCAAACATGACAACATGTACACAAGCATCCCTAATTCAGTAATTAAAACAATTTATTATTGATCCAATCTATCTCAGCTCAAATTACTGTGGGGCAATCTCCTTCGTCTGTAGCTTCTTATTACACCCCCACCTTCTGTTCTCATCATCACACATGTAGCCGCTACAGGGGCAACCTACTTCCTCTGTAGATTCCTATTACACACCCGTGCTTCTGTTCTTCATCATCACAGACGTAGCACCTGAGAGGAAACCTCCTTTGTCTGTAGCTCCTTATTACACCCCTGCCTTCTGTTCTTATCATCATATACGTAGCAGCTGAGAGGCAACCTACTTCGTCTATAGCTTATTATTACACCCCCGCTTTCTGTTCTCATCATCACACATGTAGCAGCTAAGGGGCAAACTCCTTCGGCTGTAGCTTCTTATTACACTCCCGCTTTCTCTTCTCATCATCACACACGTAGCAGCTGTGATGCAACTTCCTGTGTCTGTAGCTTTTATTACCCCCCCCCCCCCGCTTTCTGTTCTCATCATCACACACGTAGCAGCTTAGAGGCAACCTCCTTTGTCTGTAGCTTATTACCCCCCTCCTTCTGTTCTCATCATCACACACGTAGCAGCTGAGAGGCCAACTCCTTCGTCTGTAACTTCTTATTACACCCCTCCTTCTGTTCTCATCATCACACACGTAGCAGCTGAGAGGCCAACTCCTTCGTCTGTAACTTCTTATTACACCCCGCCTTCTGTTCTCATCATCACACACGTAGCAGCTGAGAGGCCAACTCCTTCGTCTGTAACTTCTTATTACACCCCGCCTTCTGTTCTCATCATCACACACGTAGCAGCTGAGAGGCCAACTCCTTCGTCTGTAACTTCTTATTACACCCCGCCTTCTGTTCTCATCATCACACACGTAGCAGCTGAGAGGCCAACTCCTTCGTCTGTAACTTCTTATTACACCCCACCTTCTGTTCTCATCATCACACACGTAGCAGCTGAGAGGCCAACTCCTTCGTCTGTAACTTCTTATTACACCCCGCCTTCTGTTCTCATCATCACACACGTAGCAGCTGAGAGGCCAACTCCTTCGTCTGTAACTTCTTATTACACCCCGCCTTCTGTTCTCATCATCACACACGTAGCAGCTGAGAGGCCAACTCCTTCGTCTGTAACTTCTTATTACACCCCGCCTTCTGTTCTCATCATCACACACGTAGCAGCTGAGAGGCCAACTCCTTCGTCTGTAACTTCTTATTACACCCCGCCTTCTGTTCTCATCATCACACACGTAGCAGCTGAGAGGCCAACTCCTTCGTCTGTAACTTCTTATTACACCCCTCCTTCTGTTCTCATCATCACACACGTAGCAGCTGAGAGGCAACCTCATTCGTCTGTAGCTTCTTATTACAGCCCCACCTTCTGTTCTCATCATCACAAACGTAGCAGCTGAGAGGTAAATTCTTTCGTCTGTAGCTTCTTATTACACCCTGCTTTCTGTTCTCATCATCACACACGTAACAGCTGAGAGGCAACCTCCTTCGTCTGTAACTTCTTATTACACCCCACCTTCTGTTCTCATCATCACACACGTAGCAGCTGAGAGGCAACCTCTTTCGTCTGTAGCTTATTACACCCCTCCTTCTGTTCTCATCATCACACACGTAACAGCTGAGAGGCAACCTCCTTCATCTGTAGCTTCTTATTACAGCCCCACCTTCTGTTCTCATCATAACACACATAGCAGCTGAGAGGCAACCTCATTCGTCTGTAGCTTATTATTACACCCCTGCCTTCTGTTTTCATAGTCACACACGTAGCAGCTGAGAGGCAACCTACTTCGTCTGTAGTTTCTTATCACACCTCCGCCTTCTGTTTTCATCATCACACACGTAGCAGCTGAGAGGCAACCTACTTCGTCTGTAGCTTCTTATTACATCCTCGCCTTCTATTCTCATTATCACACACGTAGCAGCTGAGAGGCAACCTCTTTCGTCTGTAGCTTCTTATTATACCTAGCTTTCTGTTCTCATCATCAGAACACGTAGCAGCTATTTTATTTCATCCAATGTTTTAAAAAACAGATTCACACATGTAACAGAATTTATTGTCATATTTAGCATACAATTGTTTCGACATACACTAAGATATATGTAAATGCTCCTATGCATTTATTTCTTGATGTTGTTATCCTCAGTGCTTATTACATAAAAGAACAATGATAATGGGACAATAGAGGAACACTCACCAGTAGGAAAAAGAATCAGGTGCTTCGCATGTCGTGTCTGCAGGCTAAAAAAAATTTCTCTTCATAAGTGCAGGTTTTTGTCGTAGTGTCTGATTTGCATACTTGGAGATCAGCTGATATGAATGAAGAGGACTACTGAGAAGCGGGAGAAGCGATTTTGATTGCAGAGAGAAAGGCAGAGAGAAGGTGGTCGTATCGAAAATCGGTTGGAAGTTAAATTACAGTCAAAACTTATTCATTTATTTTTTCATTTTTCTTGAACAGTTAGGTAACAAGCTATTTCGGGGTCAAATGGACAGCCATTTCTACCTAAAGATAATTTCTGAGTTTGATGGGACTGGAGCAGCCGTTGAATGGATTGAGAAGGTGGAATTAGTATGTGACTTATCGGGAATGACGAAATCTCCGCCTTTTGGCTAAGATCAAAGTGTAGTATCTGTTCCGATGGATACTGCACGCCTGTCCTGTGCAGTTCTAGGAGGTCCACCCTCCCAGGCTTTGCCTCCCCTCTTTGGGGAGGAGTAAGTTTATTGCTTACTGTCTGAGGCGCCCCTACCGGGGAATGCCGACGGGGCTGCCCAGGCAATTTTTAAATGGCCAGAGTGCTCACCTCTCGAGCGCTGGCTTTTAACCCCACTTGCTCGACCCGATCTTGGGTCACATCTTACTTGTGGGAGTAAGATAAAACTGGCCTTGTGCCTAACTCCGCGAGGGGTAAATAAATATCGGGAATGAAGCGGTTTGAAAATGTCATCCCACTTCGGCTAATTCGGGGAGCATTCGTAGTTTACCAGCAACTAACTGAAGAAGAAAAATACGATGCAGCACGAATTAAGGGAACTCTATTTACTGCCTTTGCCGATGCCAGATTTACAGCGTATGAGAAGTTCGAGACTCCTGTATTGCGTCCGGGTGAGACAGTAGACGTGTATTTGGCAGATCTGCGGAAGCTGTCAGTGCTATTTGGAGGAATACCAGATAATGTGCTTGTGTGTGTGTTTGTATGAGGACTTCCCGACCCTGTGATAAGGCTGTTGCGGTCCTCCTCTAGGGTGGACGATATGACTTTAGAAGAGCTTTTGGCTCGAGCTCGAGCATTGATGAAAGACAATACTGAAGTGGGGAACCAGTCGTGGCTGCGACACAGCCTACCGGAATAACTCAACAACCTGTGGGCATGGGACGATCTGATTATATATGTTACAAATGCAACGGCCCTAATCATTTCGTGAGAGACTGCATACAAAGGAGGCAGACAATCCGTCAACGATGTTATCGGTGCAATAAGGCTGGTCATCTGGTAAGAGATTGTCCGGGAATCGAAGTTGAGGACGAGACATCAGCGCCAGTTTATTCCCCAGTCCGAATGTGAACTCGACGCTACCTGTCATTACCATCTATGTTGATGATGCACCATGCTTGGCTCTCCTCGGCACTGGATGCTCACGTTCTATCTTGAGTGCAAAGCTATATCAGTCTTGGTCAAAGCAGAAGTTGGTGGTAACTACATTGACCGGCGCTACGCAGGCCTGCTGCGGAAATGGCACTATTAGGATTCATACAGAGACTGGTAACGTTGCCACAATCAACGTGCTGATTATGCAAGGGAAACCTCTTGATTTCGATATGTTATTTGGCATTGACGCCATTAAGGCACTCGGTGGCGTTCGCATCACACACTCTGGAAGTGTGGATTTTGGGGAGGCACAACCCATCTGTGCAGCGGTTCGTATTAACAAAGCTGATTTTGTTGGAAAATTTAACGAACGGAAGAAAGTGTGGGTTGCAGCATCGAAATTGTCAGCGGGTTGTGCACCGGCGAAACTGGAAACTCGAATTTTTGAATATCCAATTTCTAATGAATTAAGGGAAGATTATGAATGCGATTTGCAAACCTGGATAAACAACGATTGGTTGTTGCCATATTATCAAGAGGAGTTTGTTCCACCCAAGGGACTAATACCACTGAGAACTGTGCTGCAGGCCAATAAAAATAAGGTGCGTCCTGTGATGGACTATCGTGAATTAAACACCTATGTTGATGCATTCACTGGTGATGCAGATGTTGCACAGAGAAAATGCGAGCAAGTAACGAATGTGTGCCAGTTGACACGGTTAAGATTCGAATAAAAATTGTTGTTTGGGATAAATACAATTTAGGCGCGCAGAGTGAATATAATTGTATTGGCGTGTGACAAATAAAAAATAACGCCCACGCAAATTCCGATGTGGCTTTATATATTAAATCAACTCAAAACGAGCGGACTTAGTTGAGAGCACACCACGTGATATTTCTGTCCAATGAGATTTCTCCAAAGACATATTTTTCTAAACTTTTCTCCTTAAGCTCGCTGGAGCCTATCCAAATAGTATTTAAGAACACACAAACATCAAACTTTCTCTTTCAACTGACTTTTCATCCGGAGGTTACACGCATCTTACTATCACTCTTCCATTTCACCCTTTCGCGCGCTTCATACAATTTCACAGGCGAACATTAACTATTGCCTCTTTTAACATTTTATAACAAATGAACATTTCAACAAAAGAAAAGACATTCTTCTTTTTACTTACCCTGAAACTAAAGAAAGGACTCATGAACTCATTACAAAAAGAAATATATTCTATTTGTTAATAGTTTATTTCAGTAAATAAACTTCCGTTGATTTTGCATGTAAGTTTTCTTATTATTATTTTTATTTGTGGAGGAAGTTATCACCAAAAAAAGGTATGACGACCCCCACAGGTTGGTGACCACGACTTAGAATTGCATGCACAACGGAATCTCCTTATAAGCTACACGCGGTTTCCTAACATACTGGCAATATCATGCGTGCGGTAACACTCAAAGGAAGAAAAAGACGATGCGAATTTCAAGGGATGATACAAGCCGTCAGACGAAGCGTGGATCTCAGTACAATGTAGCAACAAATTAGCGAGTTACGCAGGTAGTCGCTATTAAGTCGAAATTAAAAAAATCAACCGACAGTTTAAAGGCTTTAAAATCACTTTCAAACAAAAAAACAGAAAAATGGAAGCTCCCCGCGTTGAAACACCCCTAGCTACATTAACGCTAAATATTCCAGCTTTTAATCCCACCAATATAAAGACGTGGTTTATCCAGATCCAGGCCCTTTTCGACGCAAAACGGATTACGTCTCAGCGAACCAAGTATTGTTATTTGGTTGAGAAACTCCCGGCAGACGTCGTCGAGGAAGTGACTGATTTATTGGAGAACGTACCAGAAAATAATCCATACGACGAACTTAAGGAGGCTATTTTGAGACGGACTGGCTTATCAAACGAGACAATGTTACGCAATCTCTTCACCCAAGTAGAATTGGGAGATCGCACACCGTCACAACTTTTACGATACATGCGATCATTGCTAGGGGACAACAAAATGTCCGAAAATATAATGAGAAGTTTGTGGCTGGATAAACTCCCAGACACAACAGTACAAATTCTGGCACCCACAACGGAAGAGACAAGCACGGTAAAACTAACCGACATGGCGGACCGAATTCATGAAAATCTGAGGAGCCGCAGAGTAAACTCAGCACAAGCACAGCCAAAACAGACGAGAGACGACGAAGTGGCCGAACTAAAAACTACGATCGAAAACCTCACTCGTAAATTGCAGGAATTAATGCAAATAAACCGTCGTTACTCATTTAATAATCGACCAAACTACCGAAAACGAAGTTTTAGCAGAGGTCGAAGCAACACACGAGAACGAGCGAACGAAATCTGTTTTGACCACAAAAAATTCGGCACAGAAGCGAGGCGTTGCACTTATCCTTGCACTTTTGAAAACAAGAATCAGGGAAACGATCATTCCAGCCAGTAGAGACGACAACTGTTGCTGGATTTTCCACTAAAGGTCGTCTATTTTTCATCCGTGACAGTAATCACGGATATAACTTCTTAATAGATACCGGAGCCGAAATAAGCGTGATACCAGCGCTAAGTAAACAGAAAGCTACTCCACAGCCTTACCACCTCCAGGCAGCTAATGGCACACAAATACCGACATACGGTGAAAAGTACTTAAGCGTCAATCTCGGCTTGCGTCGCACATTTTCGTGAATATTTACCATAGCCAACGTGACGACACCAATATTAGGAGCAGATTTCCTAGCACGATATAATCTATCAGTAGACATTACTAATCGCACACTGACTGATAACCAAACAAAAATCGTAATAAAAGGTATCACCACACGATACCAGTCTACTGGGATTAGTTCTGCCTTTCCTGAAGAGACGTACATTCGTCGGCTGTTTCAAAAATACCCACAACTTACTCAGCCATTCACAGTCGCGGATGATATAAAACATAATGCAAGGCATTATATTAAAACGAGTGGACAACCCGTCTACGCTACACCCAGACGTTTGAAGCCGGATAAGTACAAGATCGCAAAGGACGAATTCCAACGCATGTTACAACAAGGAATTATTCGACCTTCCAAAAGTGCCTGGTCATCTCCTCTACATATGGTACAGAAATCAGACGCGACAACATGGCGTCCTTGCGGCGATTTCAGGAGATTAAATGCACAAACTGTACCGGATAGATACCCTATCCCACACATTCACGATTTCGCAATCGGACTGCAAAACGCCACGATATTATCCAAACTGGATTTAGTGAAAGCATATCACCAAATACCGGTGGCGGAAGAAGATATCCATAAAACAGCACTGACTACGCCATTTGGACTTTACGAATTTGTCAGAATGCCATTCGGACTTAGGAACGCCTGTCAAACCTTCCAAAGGTTGATAGACGAGGTTTTTAGGGACCTTCCATTCGTATTCGCATACGTGGACGATGTCCTAATTTCTAGTAGAAACCTCGACGAACATAAACAACACTTGTAACAAGTTTTCCAAAAGCCTGTCCCATTACGGTTTAAAAATAAACTTGGACAAATATATTTTCGGTCAGCAAGAAGTAAATTTCCTCGGATATTCAATTGATAAGGATGGAATATCACCATTACCCGAAAAAGTAAGTGCCATTACGAATTTTCCACAACCTACGTCTGTTAGACAAATTCGTCGCTTCATAGGTGTAATTAATTATTACAGACGATTTTTACCCAACTGTTCCACAATCCTTGCACCGTTAACGTCATTATTGAAGAACAAAACGAAAAACCAACAATTAAAACTGGAAGGATCAGCTTTAAAAGCTTTCCATCAAGCTAAAACTGCCTTAGTCAATTTCACAAAATTGAATAATATTAAGGACAGTGAGGAATCGAAACTTACACTTACAACAGACGCATCAGACATAGCTGTAGGAGCAGTTATACACCAACTGACAGGGAATACAATGACCCCTATTTCGTTTTTTTCAGCCAAACTGAGCAAGACACAGACAAAATACAGTACCTTTTCAAGGGAACTATTAGCAATTTATTTGGCAATTAAACATTTTAGACATCTGTTAGAAGGAAGAAACTTTTGTATTTACACTGACCATAAGCCGTTAACGTATGCACTGCATACACACATAGATAAATATGACCCAAGAGAAATCAGACATCTTGATTATATTGCTCAATATTCTACAGACATCAGATACGTCAAGGGACAAGAAAACATTGTGGCGGACGCATTATCACGAGCTGCAATAACTTCGATAAATTCCAGTTCGCTGAGTATGGAATTAATTGCACAAGAACAAAAGACGGACGAGACACTCACTGACGTACAACAGAAAACGTCTTTGCAACTGAAGGAAATGCCTGTACCTTTTAGTACAACAACATTTTATTGTGATACAGCAAAAAAACAACCACGTCCATACATACCGCCAAGCATCAGACGACATGTTTTTCAACATTTCCACAATTTATCTCATCCAGGCAAACGAGCCACGGTAAGAATAATAGCAGACCGTTTCGTTTGGCCGAAAATGAATACAGATATTCGAAATTGGGCCAAGACGTGTGTATCCTGTCAAAAGAATAAAATACACAGGCATACAAAGTCACCACTGGGTACTTTCAGTACGCCAGATGCCAGGTATACCAATATCCATGTTGACTTGGTGGGGCCATTACCCCTTTCGAAAGGACACACCCACATTCTCACCATAGTCGACAGGTTCAGCAGATGGCCAACAGCCATACCCGTGAAGGACACATCGGCGGCGACAGTAGCTGTAACAATATTAAAAGACTGGATAGCGATTTTTGGAGTACCGTCAATACTCACAACGGACAGAGGCTCGCAATTTCAATCGAAACTCTTCGCAGAGTTCAACCAATTGTTGGGAACATCCCACATAAAGACAACGGCTTATCACCCTTGCTCGAACGGCCTCGTCGAACGCTTCCACAGACAGCTAAAAACTTCTTTGGCTACGAGTCATAACAACGCAGACTGGTCAGATAATTTACCATTAATCCTATTAATGATCCGAAACACGATCAAAGAGGATTTACAAAGTACGCCAGCGGAGGTAGTTTTTGGATCAGCAGTCACACTACCTGGACAATATTTTGATGCATACGCAGACATTTCACCCACAAATACATTTGTGACGGAATTAAAGAACAAAATGTCTTCTCTCAAATTTACACCCACCAGGAGGGCTGACAAACAAACACATATGCCAAATGACCTTCACACATGCAAATATCTATTTATTAGGAACGATACAGCAAAAAAGCCATTTTGTCCAAATTACACAGGACCATACCAAGTTTTGGACAGAAGTGAAAAATATTTCACTGTCCAAAGGAAAAACAGGAAAGACAACATCGCGATCGACCGAATTAAACCAGCATACATTGAGGAACACCCTAAGACAATTTCCCCACCAGAACAAATTCCCTTAGAACATGGGAGTCCAGCAGAAAGTGACGGGAACGTCAAACCTACGACAAAAAACAGGTAGAAAAGTCCACTGGCCGAAACATTTCAAGGAATACATTACATATTAAAAAAAATAATTTTTTTTTCCTTTTTTTCAATCTGGGGGGAGTATTGTGCCAGTTGACACGGTTAAGATTCGAATAAAAATTGTTGTTTGGGATAAATACAATTTAGGCGCGCAGAGTGAATATAATTGTATTGGCGCGTGACAAATAAAAAATAACGCCCACGCAAATTCCGATGTGGCTTTATATATTAAATCAACTCAAAACGAGCGGACTTAGTTGAGAGCACACCACGTGATATTTCTGTCCAATGAGATTTCTCCAAAGACATATTTTTCTAAACTTTTCTCCTTAAGCTCGCTGGAGCCTATCCAAATAGTATTTAAGCACACACAAACATCAAACTTTCACTTTCAACTGACTTTTCATCCGGAGGTTACACGCATCTTACTATCACTCTTCCATTTCACCCTTTCGCGCGCTTCATACAATTTCACAGGCGAACATTAACTATTGCCTCTTTTAACATTTTATAACAAATGAACATTTCAACAAAAGAAAAGACATTCTTCTTTTTACTTACCCTGAAACTAAAGAAAGGAATCATGAACTCATTACAAAAAGAAATATATTCTATTTGTTAATAGTTTATTTCAGTAAATAAACTTCCGTTGATTTTGCATGTAAGTTTTCTTATTATTATTTTTATTTGTGGAGGAAGTTATCACCAAAAAAAGGTATGACGACCCCCACAAATGTATCAATTCTGCACTCCTGGAAGGCATACCTACAGATCCATATTGAGAGATCCCTGTGGCCGTACCAGATAGTGATATTTAAAGGACAAATATATTGTCTAACTAGGTTAGGGTTTGGCTTAAATGTGGCACCTCTTGTAATGCGGGATGCGCTCGAGGCTGTGTTAGTCCATGATGAGAAGATAAGAAGAGCAACGTCGGCGTATATTGATGACATATATATTAATGAGGATGTGGCGTCGGCAGAATCTGTAAGGAAGCATCTGGACCTGTACGGACATACTAGTAAGAACCCAGATAAACTGAAAAATTGTGCACAAGTGCTGGGATTAGAAGTTTGGGCAGAGCATGGCCAACTGCGATGGCGGTGTGGATGCGCCGAGAACTATCACACGAAGATGTATCTTCTCCATGTGTGGCAAACTGGTGGGAGACTTTCCAATGTGTAGATGGCTTCGAGTGACACTAGGCTTTATTAAACGTCACGCTACAACTGTCACACAAGACTGGGATGACAAAATTAGTGATGCTTCGCTGAAGTGTATGATAGCAGATACACTTGCCCGTGTACAGCAATCAGATCCCGGTCGAGGAAAATGGTGCGTGGACACAAAAGAACTTGATGTGTGGGTCACGTTTGGTTGAAGGTCATCACACAGTGGTTTGTGGGTTTTTATCAGACAAACAAGCAGACAAAGCGATACACAAAGAGACACTTCATTTTGAATTACTGAGAATTAAAATTTGGTACTTCTAGCTTTGCAGGTGTCAACCTAACAAATCAAAATCGAATTATTTCCCTTGAAGCAAAAAGTAAAAGTTATCGTCCCTGGGATTGAAGGAGTCGTCTGCCGAACAGTGAAAAGTAAACAGAACGGTCTCACAATCAAACAAGCATCTCGCGTTCAGCGGTTTTCTACATTTTAAATTAATCAGTGTGTTTGTTAAATATGTTAAAGGTTCTACTTCGTACTTCCTTCATTTTTCTAAGTCGTAATTGAACCGAAAGGTATAAATATCAAGACGTAACAGAATGGACACAGGAAAAAAAACAACAACAACAACAACAACAACAACAACAACAACAACAACAACAACTACTACTACTACTACTACTACTACCACTACCACTACCACTACTACTACTACTACTACTACTACTACTACTACTACTACTACTACTACTACTACTGTACGATACGCGATCAAAATGTATACAGCTGGTATATGCTGGTGGAAATATCTATCTTTTCAAAATTATTCAACCGTTGCTTAAAAATTCATTGGTCTGCCCAGTATTTAAAAATATTGAAGACAAGTCTTCTGCAACTCAGTAGAGACCAATCAGTCTCCTGTGCCTCATGAGTAAGTTGTTTGAATCTATGATAAATCATAAAATTGTAAAACACCTCAGCAAAAACAATCTATTTAGTGACAAGCAATAAGGATTTCGTTTGCAAGATCAACGGCTGATCTGCTAACTGTTTTGTGAATCTCTTGATGGTGGCTCTGTTGCTAGAGCAACAACCATTGATATACCAAAGTGTTGTGCTTCAAATATCTATTCTAAGCCAACACTCTTTTTGACCTTCATTAATGATCGTGAGACCATTTGTTGACATTTTTTCAGACGACAAGAGCATTTGTGATTAATATCTCGCTGATTCTCTTTATTCGGATCTGGACCATGTGGTGCACCACGTATTGAAAAGTGGTTAGTGTTACTTTTAACATCTCTAAAACCAAGCTTTTCTCCTTTCACCAGCAACGCTCAGATCCTTGTTTTGCTCCAGTAGAAATAAATATTTGTTTCGTTAAAGAGAAGCCCCTTGTTTTGATAAGCTCTTAAGACTAATTTTCACTCCAGATTTAAAATGGAAGACCGTTTTTACTTATATCATATGATACGTTCTTAGATGGATGACTGCTGCCACATCTGGGGAGGTGCCACACAAAGCACTCTTTACTGCCTTGACATAGTACAAAATCGACTTCAAAATCTAGTGGGTGATGATCTCTTCCGCACAGATCATTTCACACAGAAGAGAAGGTGCTAGTCTCTCTCTACTCTATCGTTGTTTCCATGGAAGGTGTGCGACTGATCTCCAATCCTGATTCTTTCTTATAAGATATTCACAGCAAGAACTCGTCTTACTACCACAACGAAACAAAAACAATTCATTTCTTCCTTCATGTACCTAGCGTCTGCCTGAATTTCCATAGATAGAGCTTCTTTACAAGTGCTTTCCGTCTATAAAACACATTAACACGGGACATAACTGCTTCCCTGCAGGCTACAACATAGTCATCTTCAAATTCAATGTCAATAAATACTTGTCATAAACCGTTTCCCCATAAGTAATCGAACTTAGTTATTATCGTTGATTGTTCTTGATGTTTCGCTTAACAACCGTTCCATCTCATTAATCCTTACCCTTGAGTGGCTCTTGGCCTTGATGAGTGCTGACCCAACAGTGAAAAACAAAAACAACAACACCACCACCACAAACAACAACACCACCAACAACAACACCACCACCAACATAGGAACAAGAAATCAACGGAATAATTTTTATACAAAATAAACAGCATTTTTACCGTGTTTTTTTTCTTTTTAATTATATGTAAAAATAAAGATAAAATAATTTAAATAAAACAAATAACAAATATCACAAAAACCAGATCCATTTTTAGTTTAAATGTTCAAACTAATAACAACTTTGGTGATTGATACACTATCTTAAAACAACTAAATCTTTGATTTTAAATACAATTAAAATTACTATCCAACAATAATTTTGAATTTGTATTATTTGAATTATTCGGATTACTTTTGTGGACCCGTGGCGCAACAAATCAAGTGCTAAACAATAATCAGTTCAAAGTAAAAGTCTTTAAAAAAAAGTCATTTAATGCGATGCTAATAATTTAAAAAAAGTCATGGCTGACGGAACGAGAAGAAACTACTTGTCGTAGTTCGGAATTCCGTACAGATACCCAAGTTTGATATAAAGACTCTCGAGTTTGACAAGATGAACCTGAAGAAGATCGAAGGTTTCATCGGCAGAAACGTTGTGAGAATAACATCCAAGATAAGAAAAGTAGTTCGAATGATCCAAATAATCCAAATTATCCAAATAATCCAAATAATCCAAATTATCATTCCTCATCTAAAAATTCCGAAACATAATTATTTTGAATTTCAAATACACTTTAATTTCAAAAGAACAACAAATTTGATTAATTTCAATTAATTTTTAAATAAACACAAAATAAGGACTATATTTCTCCCAGCTTTATCACGTGGCATAAGCAGATTCAATTTGATTACTTTTCATCTGATGTCCATTGAAAGAGATTACCTAACATTCTGTTACAAACAAAACAAAGTATCGAAGGGAGGTAATAAAAATCAACTTAAATTGGAATTATCTCCCTTAGAAATATCGTTGCTGGAATTATGAATCATCTTCCTTCACAGTTTTCCTTTAACGACGCGCCTTTCTGTCCGTTTTAAAATATCCGTTTAAAAATAAATCATTTGCATAAAAATATTCATTTACAAATGAATTATATACATAAAAATGTCCGTTCATAGGGCAAGACCGAAGACCTACCTCGTCATATAGCGACAATATCAGTCTATCTTGTGAAGTTCTTCATTCTTTTACCTCACAAGAAGTTACTAGAGAATCATCACCGACATAGCAGCAGCTATCCAACATAAGACTTTCCGCCCCCCTCTCTCTCTCTTACTCTTTTATTTTATTTTTATGTATCGGATTTATTATTAAATTAAATAAATATTAAATCCGATAAAATAAAATTAAACCCGGTATCTCCTTAAAAAAAGACTTCAGTGTTATAACTATTTTAAACGACGAATTCAAACGCTCCCACTCGTTTTTGTTTCATTTTTCAAGACACTGAAAATCTCCTACGATCTATAAAGGATCTTCCAAATAGAACAACTTAAATAAAGACACAAAACTACAAATAAATAATTTAATAAAACACCTAGTAGAATAAAATAAAAACCTTCTTAAAACACAAAACTATAAATAATAAATAAAACAAAACTCAATTAATTTCCGACCAATATATACTTTTTTCCTAAGAGACATTTCAGGAATGCACCGTTTTTTATCGATAAACGTCATTTCTCATTGTATTTTGATCTCATTTCAGTATGCTGGTAAATCCCTTGGGTATAGACTTTTTAAAATATAAAAAGTCAACCCATCTGTATGAAACCGCGACACGACTCTGAAATATGTAACATATAGTTACAAATAATTTATTTATTTATATATATCTATATATATTTATTTATATATAGTTACAAATAAATTATTTATATATATATATATATATATATATATATATATATATATATGTGTGTGTGTGTGTATGTATGCATATATATATATATGTATATATATGTATATATAATAAATATGAGAGTATTTTTCATTTATCACATGGTAATATATACCATCAAAACGGCTTACTGTTATTTAAATCCATAAGACAGCATCGTCTTTCGAAATACTGTAGAGAGTAAAGACCCAACCCCACTATTTGAATGCCTACTTTGCATAACTATTTTTTAATTAATTAATCATTAATGTTTGGTGTTATCCAATTGTTATGTTATTGTTATTTTCCTATGTATATGCAATAGATTTGTCAATATCAACAGTACTGAATTCAAGTGATTTAATAAAAAAGGATGGATTACCAAAATCTTTCTTAAAATATTATGTTCATTAATGTTCAAGGGAGGTAATTTAAATGAAAATTATATGTATTTAAACTTATAATAAATTTATATTAAAGAAATCTAACGTAAGTTATACATTTAAAAATAATATTTAGAGCTAGATTAATAGCCGCTGAGTGGCGGGTTCTGTTTTTGTTTATAATAAACAAAACTACGAAACTGAAAGAGATCACGTGATTTACAAGTGCCAATTTCATTTGGGCTTTTTTATTTTAAACATGCGAAAATATTTAAACTATATTTTGTTGTCAACACGGAGGAAAATGTTAAAAATATAAAAAATTCCCAATATGAAAAATAAAACCATTTTTCTATTAACACAAAAAATTGTAAATGACGCCAACCTTTGAGAACACAAACTTACGAAAAAAATAACAACGTAACACAAATCTTAAGTTTAAAACATGTTTCACAAAGCCCACTTCAAATTGATGGCAAGTGTGGGGACAGACAAAATATATCAAAATAACACGACTTAAAATTAATTGATATTCCCAAATTAAAAGACTCCAAAATCACTTTCAAGTGTCGAAGGCTCCGATGTAAACACCGACTTGGCCATCTTTATCCCCATTATTTCTATCTTTATAAAGTTAGGTATGTGTATATGTTCATATATTTGTATGCACAAGATTCACTCCTAAACTAATTAACTAATCATATGAATTTTGCAACACAGCTTTATGGCCGTGCCGAACGTCGGCATCATCAATAGGCCGTGCCGAACGTCGGGGGTCATCATTTATATATATATATATATATATATATATATATATATATATATATATATATATATATATATATATATATATATATATATATATATAGTTTAAATAACACTAATCATTTGAATTGAGCGGAATTGGTGAGAAACGAAATGAAAATAAACATATAGAATAAAGGTGAATGAATGGAAATATAATAAATTAATATACTGTATATAAGTAATAATAATAATAATAATAATAATAATAATAATAATAATAATAATAATAATAATAAAAAAAGATTATTTAAGTAATAGAATCATATAAAAAGATATATAAATAGATAGACATATCAATGAAAATAACTCCAGTGCAATCAACGTTCAATTTGACAAGAAATGACACGCTCATTTAAAACTTCTCAACTCTTCATCTTCGAACGGGTAAGTTCTTGCTGACCACTTCTCACCTGTGAAGAGTAAGGTTCCGCGTTGTGTGCGCCAAATAAAAACAAATGATGATCTAACCTCTCGAAGGAGATACAGATTTACAGACCACTTATGATTACATGGATGTTAAGAGGTGTTATGCCCTGCTTCGTCAATCATATGGTCTGAGAATTGTTGAAACACGGTGGTATGAATGCCCACTGTGCGGTCCACTCGTTGGTGTTATAGTATGGCAGGGTAACCCAGTTGCCCAAGATTGGATAGATGCTATCCTAATTATGTGGTACAACGGAAAGGGTAAAATGTCAGATTGAGTAAATTATTTCGTTGCTAGCCGCAACTGGAAAACTATTTGCACGACTCTTGCTAAACCGATTTGAGAAGTATATCTGTCTGAATGCCCTTCTTAAGTCTCAGTCTGATATTAGGGATGGACAAGGGACCGTCGACATGATATTTTCTGCTAATTAGCTTCTAGAAATATGTGAGTCTCCTTGTTTGTGGATTTAACCAAGGCATGTGACACATTCAACGATGAGGCTCTCTGGGAAAATCTTGGACAATAGCGTTATACACATGAGAAGTTCAAGCAGCTGCATCGCTGCATAATTTTGGTTATTCGGACGACATTTCTCATCTTGAGTGTTATTCATCACAACGTTTCGGCCGCTGTAACCTCTGGCCTTCTTCAGGTGTATCTCTTCGAACTCGGGAATATTTCTGTCGAACTCGAGAATCTGGACGAAATTTCGATCGAAACCCTTTATTTAATCCACAGTGGTAGCATGCTCTTGTTCTGTCAGCCATGACTGGGAGAAGTCTACAGTAATTCGCAATTCTTCGTATCGACCTTCAGATGACTATCACGTGGGGCTGAATTTAACTTAGTACCATATCCACTGCGCCACGGGTCTTTGCGGACAGTTCTAGTATGAATGTTGGGAGCCTTAAACCCATACTTGTTTTTTTATGTGTAGTCTTACTACTTATCACTATATATCAGTACTTTTATTACTACACATCACTGTATGTATATATATATATATATATATATATATATATATATATATATATATATATATATATATATATTATAACCTTATCTATTATTTATAATTAATGGTTCCCATATTGCATTAAATTCTATATTAGGTCTGCTTAGTAAGTCATTATTGCCATACATATGCGCTGCTTCTTCGAGTCGTCTTACCCTCCACCGTTCTTCTCTATCTATACTGTTTACTTCGTTTCAAAAGTGTAGATGGTTTCCCATTTCTCTCCATATTTGGTCAGCCATACCTGATTTGTCGATATCTCCACGTATTACGGCTTTCCGGTGTTTTTCTAGCCTTACTTTTAGTGGTCGACATATCTCAATTTTGTATATTTTCCCTCACTTACATGGGATCACATACACGCAGTTCTTAGTCAAACAATTTTCGTAGGAGGTTTTCTTCTCACAAGATGCTTTCGGAGAGTTGAGTCGCTCCTGAATTCTGTCCTGGATCGCATATTCTTTGGATTTTTTCGGCAATGAATGGTATACAAACTGTGGTGAGTTTTCGTGTGGTGTCCCTTGGTGTGTGGTCTAGATATATTTGATCTGATGTCATGCTGTCAGAATAGTTGTTTCGGTGGAAGGTTTATCTCAGGCGGTCTATCTCCTCTTGATATGTATTGCTGTTACTACATATTGTCTATGCCCGATGTTGTAGGGAGCAGACGATTCCTTTATTTACATTATATGGAGTTGAAATGTAGATACTGTCCAGTGAAAGTTGGCTTTGTGCGAATTATCAGCACATCTAGGAAGGATAATCTGTTATTAGCTCCCTTTTCCATCATGAATTGTATAGATGGATGGATAGAGTTCACATCGTCTCGTAATGTTTGAACATCTTCCTGGTGAGTATAAATGTGTCATCCACATATCGTAGCCACATTGTTGGCTTTAGTGGTGTTGATCCTAACGCTATTTCTTCGAAGTATTCCATGTATACATTGGCTAGTACTAGGGACAATTGTGATTTCATAGCTATACCTTCTTCCTGCCGGTATATATCCGATTCCATCGCGAAGTATGTGGTTTCTACACAGAAGGTCAACATCTCCATCGGAATATCAATTATATTTTATCATAGATTATCAGATTATCTCTCTCTCTCTCTCTTTATATATATATATATATATATATATATATATATATATATATATATATATATATATATATACATTTATATATATATATTATATATATATATATTTTGTATAGTTAGGCAACATTTCTTCTTTTATACATATCTGGTTGAACAGGAGTGCCAACTTCTGTTTGTTCCTTTTTTGATCCAATCTTTCTATTCGTCGGACGATAGATCTTGTGCTTTTAATAATGGAGTGTAAGAAATCTCCATATTTAACGCGAACGTTTTCGACCATCATTGGTTGTCTCCAGGCGGATGATTGATAAATGCAAAATAAAATTGGTGAATTTATTTAAGAGGACGTTTCCATGTGATTAAAAACATAAAATCATTCAACAGCATTTCAACACGCCTTCGCACGCACCCCTCATAACGAGCATGGTTAATATTGGGCATTTTAAATTGAATGAACAACGCTTCCATTATGGGGAGGCGAATACCGCAAAATGATACAGCAAGAATGGATGTGCTACCGGTTAAGATATTTCTAAAATTATCTTTGGAGATGTTATGTGCTGTAAGGTGTTTGTAAATGGAGCTTTGAGGGGAGGTCAGGTGGCAAGTTAATCGACGTGAAATACTGGTTCTAGTCATGCCTATATACGTGCTGTTGGCGGAGACACATTCTCCGATAGGACATTTGAACACGTATATGGCATTACTAGTCTTTAGTAAGCCATTGTAGGTAGGATTATTTTTGATTAATAGCTAATTTTAAACCTTTTGTAGTAAATAATAAATCTAATATTAAAATCGTTATCTACAGGGGATATATATTTATGTATAATATTTTTAATGATATATATTTATGTATAATATTTTTAATGATATATATTTATGTATAATATTTTTAATGATATATATTTATGTATATTTTTAATGATTTTTTCATCTACTTGATTTGGAGTGCATCTGGTTGCAATAAAACAAGTTTATATTATTATTAGTAGTAATGTTGTTGTTAGTGTTTTTATTTATGGCGGTTAGTGAGTTTTTATTTGCTGATCTACTACATAATTAGGGAAGTTATTATTAATTAATGTCTGTTTAATATCGGCAAGTGCTTTAAAATATTTCGTTATTGGAGGAGTTCCTTTTGGCACGATAGATAAGGTTTTTTATGACAACCATTTTATATTTATCAAGGCATTCAATCTTAAAATTAAGTAAGTTGGAATTTTTACTAGTAGGTTTCTTATACAGATAGGTGATAAATTTATCTGTAGACATTTATATTTCTATATCTAGGAAGGGATTTTTTTTGTTGATATCAATTTCGTGTGTAAAGTTTAATGTTGAATTATTTTTAAAAGCATTTTTTATTTGAGTTAAATTAGGAGAATGTCATCGACGTATCGGACATATATGGAGGGTTTAGAGACAATATATAAAAGTTTTCATTTCTAGGTTAGACATATAATATTCAGCGAACAATGGTCCTAGGGCTGATCCCATTGAAACGCCATCTACCTGGGTGTATAAGTTACCATTAGGACCATAGAACGGTACCTCAGTGGTGCAAGAAATAAGGAGTTTGCGTAATATATTTGGGTTTATTTTGAGTGTAGGGAGAGTTGGGTTATTGTATATGCTGTTAATAATTATGTTATTAGTTTCGTGTACTGGGCCATTTGTGAATAGGTTCTCAACGTCCAAAGAAGCTAACAGTTCATTTTTAGGTTGTACCGTATGTAGGATATCTAATAATTCATCTGATGATTTTACTCTATAGCTTGAGGGTTTTGGCTAGTGTGTGTATAGGTGTAAGGATTTGAGATATAATAGGTCGGAGTTGGTAGTTAATTGTATGTGTTTTCACGTTTCCGTATATGTAACCGAGCTTATACTCGCCGATGATTTTGTTAAGTTTTATGGAATCTGTATGAGCGTTGTTTGCTGTGATTATTTTATTGATGTGTGTTTTAAGTTGGTCGCTAGAGTATATATATATACTACATATATATATATATATATATATATATATATATATATATATATATATATATATATTACATATATATATATATATATATTACATATATATATATATATATTACATATATATATATTACATATATATATATATTACATATATATATATATTACATATATATATATTACATATATATATATATTACATATATATATTACATATATATATTACATATATATATATATATATATATATATTACATATATATATATTACATATATATATATTACATATATATGTATTACATATATATATTACATATATATATATTACATATATATATATTACATATATATATATTACATATATATATTACATATATATATATATATTACATATATATATATTATATATATATATTACATATATATACTACATATATATATATTACATATATATATTACATATATATATTACATATATATACATATATATATTATATATATATATATTACTTATATATATATATTACATATATATATTACATATGTATATATATTAAATATATATATATTACATATATATATATATATTACATATATATATAAATATATATATATATATATTACATATATATATATTACATATATATATATTACACATATATATATATTACATATATATATAAATATTATATATATGTTACATATATATACATATAAATATTATATATATATTACATATGTATATATATTTATATATTACATATATATATTACATATATATTACATAGATATATATATATTACATATATTTATTACATATATATATATATATATTACATATATATTTCATATATATATATATTACATATATATATATTACATATATATATATTACATATATATATACATTACATATATATATATTACATATATATATTACATATATATACATGTATTACATATATATATATATATTACATATATATACATGTATTACATATATATATATGTATATTACATATATATATTACATATATATATATTACATATATATACATGTATTACATATATATATATGTATATTACATATATATATATTACATATATATATATTACATATATATATTACATATATATATATTACATATATATATATTACATATATATATTACATATATATATATATTACACATATATAACATATATATTACATATATATATATTACATATATATATATATTACATATATATATATTACATATATATTACATATATATATATGTTACATATATATATTACATATATATATTACATATATATATATTACATATATATTACATATATATATATTACATATAAATATTACATATATATTACATATATATATATTACATATATATATATTACATATATATATAGATATATATATATTACATATAAATATATATATTACATATAAATATATATATACATATATATATATATATATATATATATATATATATATATATATAAAACTTGTTTTGTAATATAGTAGGAAAAATTCCAGCAGAGTGCTCGATTAATTGAGAATGAAAATTAAGAGCGTAATATTGATTTATTTCCCCTGCACACACTTTTAAACAGAAAGTCTATCAAGGTTAGCTACTCCACTACATCATTCATAAGAAAAATCAGAGCCCAAAGCAATAACAAACACAGACTGCTCATGCCAGGACAAAAACAATTGCCCCTCTAGTGGGGAATTGCAAAATCGATTCCCTCGTATATGAAGCCACCGTCACAAACCAGACTAGTTGCAGAGCAGAAAAATATATAAGCCTAACACAGGGAAACTTCAAGCAAAGATTGTACGCACACAGAAACACCTTCAGATACAAATACGGTCCTTGCGACCCGGATATGGCATGAAAAGTCACCCTTCACCATCAAATGTGAAGTAATAGAGAGAAGTCCATTTTTTTTTTCCAGCCATAAATATATGTCCTCTGTGTGATGCAGAAGAATAACATATATTAAGGGCCATTACTGACCCAAATACAATCTGTTTGAATATTAGAGATTAAATCTTTAAAGGATGTATTTACACGAGATAAGCACTACTTATAAATTGGACTGTCCGATACACATAAAGGCCGAGCAACAACTCCCCTCTGCCCAATACATGACCCCATAATTGCCCCACTAAATACCGACTTCCACTCCGGTAAATCCTCCCAACTATCATAAATATAAATTTAAAAAATAGGAATAAATATCTTAATCGGCCCATATCCACACCACTACTTAAAACTAATAATTTATACTACGTAAATATGAAATAATAACTTTTCCAATAATAATCTTTCCAGTTATTAAGAGGGTAACACCCCCATTTCACATTATTATTGCTCACATAAGTCTCCACTATATCCTAGTTAAAATTTAACCCCCCATATCTCCTAAACAGATTCAATCTTGTCGACCAAATTTTTGCTCTTATCTCTAAACACGACTTAATCAGTATACCAATACTATTACTCCCATAAGCCTTCACTATACCTTAGTTAATAATTTTATATCTCGATATACAAAATCATTCAAGAACCCTGCAGAGTTATTGCCCTTAGACCGATTGACAATCTACCAGGACCGGACCCGGGTTAAATCATTATTTAAATTCCTTTTTACATTGATTTAAAGTCCTTTAATCTAGGCCTTGAATTTAATGTGTTTTTTAACCTGTTTATTATTTTTTCATAAGTATAATCCATAAACCCATTTTCTCTCAACATTCTATAGAAGACACATAATTAACCCTCAAAACAGTAAATGCCAAATATACGCCCCTCATAAACATTGACTCACGGGATTTTTATATTTTTTATTTGTTTATATTTTTATATGTTTTATATTTTATAATCTTTTCCATTTTTAAATCTCAACTGTTACATTTACCCCCTCACTATTTTAAACCCTTATTAAACCCCCCTTACACTAAACTTAAACAAATATACATAACACTCTAAGCCAATAACGTATCCGAACGAGAGTGACACGTGACTTCACATTTCTGAAACAGGTGACAGCATAAGCTGAAGAGAGCCGGATGGTTAAGTCCTTCTGAACTGGAAACCAAAGGTACTAATGTTGTACTAATTTTTTGTACCAATATATATATATATATATATATATATATATATATATATATATATATATATATATATATATATATATAGTGATGTGTAGTAATAAAAGTACTGATATATAGTGATAAGTAGTAAGACTACACATAGAAACCCAAGTTTAAGGCTCCTAAAATTCATACTAGAACTGTCCGCAAGGACCCATGGCGCAGTTTATACAGTACTAAGTTAAATTTAGTTCCAAGTGATAGTCATCTGAAGGTTGAAGTTTCAATCATCGGTGCGGGCGATACGAAGAATTGCGAATTTCTGAAGAGCATGCTACCCTCCGTGGATTAAATAAACGGTTCTGTTCGAAACTCTGTCCAGATTCCCGAGTTCGAAAAGATACACCGGAGGTTACAGCGTACGAAAGCTTTGTGATGATAACACTCAAGATGAATAACCCAAATTATGCAAATTATCAATCCTCATCTGAAAAACCTCAATGGTTGAACTTCCTATTGAAAGCTCTAGTATGCTTTCCACGTCGATATTAGATTCCGAACAACTGGAAAAGAATTCAACCTGAGAGAATTCCAAGCCAAAACCTTTGTTAGTAGTGGATTTGTTAGTGAGCTGTTTTATGCTGATGATGGTGACCTCGTGACACACCATATGATATGCAATCAGTCGTGAATGCTTACGATCAGGCGCTAGGGACTCCCAATTGCCAACAATGCTTTGGATAGACGGGTAGTATTAAAAAAACTAGTCACGCACACTCCCTCTCCTGATGATCTGTATGTGGAATCTGATATCTTTGTCTATGGGAAGCGCCTTGAGGTGGTTAATCATTTCGTCTACATGGAAGTATTTTATTCAATGATGGTTCTCTTGATGCGGAAATCAGACAGAGAATCAGCAAGACATCAAAGGCAGGGTGGAAGATAGAGTCTGGTCTGATGATGTAATAACTTTGACAAGTAAAATGTCAGTTTATCAAGCATGTGTTTAGTCATCCTTATTATATGTCTCAGAAACATGGATGTTGAAGAAAATCACAGATAAAAAAGCTCGAAAGATTTGATCAGAATTGTTTCGGACATATTCTTTATCTAAAGTGGGACATTTTTCTTCCTTATGCCACCAGTATTGCTACGATTGTGAACCAGATGCATTGGGCGAGTCAGCTACTCTAACTTGATGACTTTAGACTACCAAAGCAGTTGTTCTATGGCAAGCTTTTTTCTGGCAAAAGACACCAGCTCAAGCCCCCAAAATGATTTCGCGATAGTTTAGTGTACTTTGGTATTCCTGCTATAAGTGAGAGCCCCTAACGTCTGATCGTAGACAGTGTGTGTGTGTGTGGGTGGGGGGCTCAGATTTACAAGGGCGATGAACGTTTTCAAGCAGCCACGTAGGAAAGATGAAACGTTGCCAACCAATTGTGGACATGTATGGATTTGTCAGGTGTGTAATCGAACTCAAAGGCAGGCCTTGTTAATCACATTAAATAACACGAAAGCCTTTCAACTACAATTATTTCTCTTGGGTTGTCTGTGAAAAACACAGAATTACAGCTTATGCTCTCGGATGCTCTAAAGTGTGCCGATCGGCTGGTGGCCTTAAACGTCACAATAATGTAGGCTCTGTTCCTTTTGACTTGACCAAGACCAATAATCAAAATGAGTGTCAAGTATGCCCAAAGAAATGCAATTCTTTGGCAGGATTAAAAAGCGATATGAAAATGTAAGATTTGGCGTTAATCTGACAAGACATCGCAGTCATCAAATATATATATATATATATATATATATATATAACATAAAATATAATAACACGAAATTACATAATTGTCGATGCAATAATTTATTGCAACCTTGTGGTTTCCTCGGGCATCTAACTAGACAATTACATTTTTGAGACTGACAGAAAATTGAATTCACCTCCAACAATTCAAATACAACCAGATAGAGTGGTGGTTGCAACCAATCTGAACACCCCTTACAGAGCGAGGAGGAATTAAAAACTTATATTTAACTAAGGCGATCGAAATGAATCTTATTGTTTTTTTTTTAAATAACGTCTGAGTTAAAAACACATATTCTTTTAACACTTACGACTTGGTGATATAAACACGTATATACGTCTCTACATACACACACATATACACACATCCTACGATCACGCACGCACGCAACAATATTTTTTTGTGTCATACAAATTCGGCTAGACTTGGAAAAAGAAAGGAAGAAAGAAAAGAAGAGAGACAGACAGGCGTTAGCGTGTCATCAACCGACTGACAAACTGTGAAAGGTTTACAAGTTTGAATTCTGTCTAGATCCGAGATAGGATATATTTGAAAAATGAAAATTATTTAAGATTATATTTGAATCTAATGCATACACACACAGATGCCAATATGTATCTAAATTCAAAACATTTACATAGACATTCTATATTCGTAATATATTAATAATCTGAGTTCTAAAAATTCATCTTACATTAATTTTATAATCTATGGAAACCTATACTTATAACCTAATCCCAATCTAACAATGTCTAGTGATAATATTAGACACTTATACTTAAATTAATTCAATGATTAGTGTATTATCAGCAGAAAAATTTCTTAAGGCTATCTTATTTTGAGTAAATAATCAGAATAAACAATTATCTTAAAGTGCAATTATATATGCATACCTTCCAAAACACCTATAATGAATATCCCCAAGTCAGTAATTACGTGTCCATAACAGATATTATTATAAATACTTATTGTTTTTTTTTATCTATTTGGTATCTTCACCGTTACAAATCTAGAGGTCTATCGGATTATGAGATATTGGTTATTTTAAATTTACATTTATGTCTGCACATTGCCATAAGCTCATCGCGTTTGTTTAAAAGATTATTGTGCTCATATTTTAAGATTCTTATTTTTTCCTCTAAACATAAATTGCATCTTTGTCTAAATCCATTTGGAACATCCGAAAAACATAGGATTGACCACAAAACCACCGGGGACCGGTTCTCATTTTTCAGAGGCCACCATAGTTTAGCTAACGCCGTTTTGTTCTTGAGTTCTGGGTTGTTAAAAGAGTGTTTGTGGTCATAATAACGTTGTATCCAGTTACCCGCGGAGATGCCGATGTAAACCTTCTTGTCCCTGTAGTTATCTTCCGGATGAATAGTGGCTTTATAAACCACGCACTCAACTTTACAGTTACCGTCCAGTGGGCAGTTATCTTTCACTTGACAATTACATTTATCTACTGAAACCTTATTTTTACTAGAATTGTTTAGTAATTTAGGATGATGGGTGCTGATTATTCTATCCATGTTTTTGGTACAAGAGTAACTGATTTTTATGGTTTTTCTATTAAATATCTTCCTAAGTGGATTATTCATACTAAAATGCTTATCTACCAGGTTCAAGAATACTTTCCTGATGTTGATGTTAGATAGTTGGCAGTACGGAGGATGAACCATATTATTTTCCGGCCTCTATTCTTGGATTTATTTTTATTTTTATTTTCTTTCTTGGTATATTTGAGTTTTTCACTATATCCGCTTTTTTCTAGCGCTCTATTGTATAAATGTTTGTTTGTTTCAAAAATTTCTCTGTTAGCCGAAAGTTTATTAATTCTTGTATTAATCGTTTGAGGTACTTGTTTAATTATACAATTCGGGTGGTTAGATCTAGTATTGATATAGGATGGTGTGTGATTATCTTTATTGAATGGTTTGTATGTCCCCTTTTTTAAGTCTAGTGTAATATCTAGATAATTTACTTCTTTACAATTTGGGGTTATATCTATTTTAAATCAAAGGTATTTATAGGCTCTTATTAATTTTTTAATGTATTTTAGATACCAGGAGGCCGTCACTATTAGGGATGATAATTAGTCCATCATCCCTGTATAAACCCACTAAACTAGGCTCTACAATTCTGCTAATAGTGTACATTATAAATATGCCCACCAGATCGGCAATCTGGGCTGAGTCAAAGGCACCCATCGGAATATCAAAGCTGTTGTTGTTTAATTGATTCCATGTTTCCCGATTTTTTTGTAAGGATGGA
>OY744536.1:67813217-68008217 GCA_963556195.1 Sepiola atlantica | reverse complement strand
TATGGACCGTTCTTCTTTGAAGAGGCAACTATCACTGGTGAATCCTATCTCAACATGCTGGAAGACTGGTTAATGGCTCAGTTGGAACAAGCAGAATCTGATGACTTCATTTTTCAACAAGATGGTGCACCACCACACTGGAGTCTTAGAGTAAGGCAGTTTCTTAACACAAGGCTGCCTGGTAGATGGATTGGGAGATCTGGGCGAGGTGATGACGTTCTCATGCCCTGGCCTCCTAGGTCTCCAGATCTTACCCCGTGTGACTTTTTCCTTTGGGGCTTTGTCAAGCAACAAGTCTATGTGCCGCCCCTTCCAAGAGATATTGACGAACTAAAGGCTCGAGTAACGGCAGTTGTGGGAACCATTGACGTCAAGATGCTGGAACGCGTTTGGCAGGAAATGGACTATCGACTAGATGTCTGCCGTGTGACGAATGGTGCTCATATTGAGCAACTTTGAAGATTCCCCACAAAACTTGAAACTTTAACCTTTCCAACGGTACCAATTTCATTTTTCAACTCCTAATAGTTTTTGAGTTATTAAAAATCGTTATGTTCCCAAGACTTTTGAAACACCCTGTATATAAATATATATTAATATATATATATATATATATATATATATATATATATATATATATATATATATATATATCACAATATATTTATATATATAATATATATAATATTTGTAGAAAATGTCAAAAATGTAAGAAATTGAAATTTATTAGTTGGTGCCTAATGACTATGAATAAAATTCAATGTAAATCTGATATATTTGAATTTTCAAATGGGAGGATATGCGCATAGTATGCCTCTTAAAATGCTTTAAAATTCTCCAAAGAAACGAAAACTAGGGGAATATTTTTTAATTAATGTCTAATACTTATTTTCACTATTTCACAATAATCAGAGGTTTCGTCCCCTTTTTACTCGTTTTATATGAAACTAAATTAAATTAAATATAGCTCATATTTGGATCGTTTGTGCCTTGCAGCTGTAGTGAGATCTACAAACGTTCTAAACGAACAGCAAATAGCGAATGGCTGTAAAAACCACTAACCTTAACCCTAACCCTAACCCTAACCCTAACTAACCCTAACCTCTTTCTCTCCTCGGGTTCATCGAGATACGCTCTTCTCGCCACCTTCCAAAAAATAAAGAAACTTTTAACACATTTTGGCTAAATAAGAATTTCGGCCAATCAGATTGACCCCTTGACCATTTAAACCCCAAAATATATAGCGAGTCTGAGTCAAGTGTTTGACACCCAATAAAATTGCACATCTCAACGGTCAGACGCCAGACCCGCAAAGATCCAAAGCGCACACATCGGAGCGAGACCCGAAAAGTACCTTCCTCGTTCCCTTCGGTTGGCAGGACGGAAAAGACTCCTTCAAAAAACTCACGAACAAGCCTTCACTGCTCACACATGACTTTCGCCAAATTTAAGAAACAAACTAACAACCAGTATCAAACATACGCACGAACAGAACATGCATATACGATGCCAAAAACTATATTATTTGTGTATTCATCAACGTTTCGTCTTCATTGTGAGACTTCCTCAGGATGAAGAAAAATGCAGAAAAAATACTTATACAATTCTCAAATTTGATATGCCCGAGGGCGGCGAGCCTCAGGCCAGACTGTGATGAAAAGAAAGCAGTTAAAAGAAGCAGTTAACAGAGTTTTTAGAGGGAAGAGATGGGTTGGTTGAATATGAATGTATTATCTTTAGCCTTGAAAGAAAGATATTGTCTGGGTCATTCTCAAACGAGTGACTGGGGGAGAGAGTAAACGTCTAAACTCATTCCCCCGTTTCGAATAAATAGGAAGTAGGAAGGAAAAATGAATTTCTATGTGCAATATAATCGCGTGATTAGTTTTAGAAACTGCAGTTCTGATTAAAATCGAAAATGTGGTTAAAAAGAGAAAGAATAGAGATAATATCTATTAGTTTATTTATTGGTGAATATATTTATTTATTCCTATTTATTTAATTATTTGTGTATCATTAATTAACCAATAATTATTAAATTATATTTGGGCATATAAGTATATACATATGTAAAATGTATATATATATATATATATATATATATATATATATATATATATATATATATATATATGTGTGTGTGTGTGTGTAAGAAACAGATAGAAAATAATATCTACTAGTTTATTTGATTATGTGTGAATATATTTATTTATTCCTATAGAGTTAATTATTTGTGTATTATTAATTAATCAATAATTATTAAATTATTGATGAGCATACAATTATGTGCATATGAAATATGTATATATAAGTCTAAGAGAGGGATAGAAATAATATCTATTGGTTTATTTATCTATATGTGAATGCATTTATTTATTCCTATTTATTTAATTTTTTGTGTATTATTAATTATACAATAATTATTAAATTATTGATGAGCATACAATTATGTGCATATGAAATATGTATATATAAGTCTAAGAGAGGGATAGAAATAATATCTATTGGTTTATTTATCTATATGTGAATGCATTTATTTATTCCTATTTATTTAATTTTTTGTGTATTATTAATTATACAATAATTATTAAATTATATTTGAGCATATAAGTATATGCATATTTCATATGTATATATATATATATATATATATATATATATATATATATATATATATATATATGTAAGAAAGAGATGGAAAACAATATCTACTAGTTTATTTGATTATGTGTGAATGTATTGATTTATTCCCATTTAGTTAATTATTTGTGTATTATTAATTAATCAATATCATTTAATTATTTATGAACATATAAGTATGTGCATATGCAATATGTATATATAAGTCTGAGAGAAATAGAAATAATATCAATTAGTTTATTTATATGTGAATGTATTTATTTATTCCTAATTATTTAATTATTTGTGTATTATTAATCAGTCTATAATTATTAAATAAATTATGATCATATAAGTATGTGCATATGCAATATATATATATATCTATATATCTATATATATATATATATATATATATATATATATATATATATATATATATATATATATATATATATATGTGTGTGTGTCAAGTCAAAGTGCAGGAGAAAAACAAAAACAAGAGATTTTTTGACCGGTTCTGTTCGTGGGGAACGTCTTCAGAAAATGTTTTGATTTTCTGAAGACGTTCCCCACGAACGAAACCGGTAAAAAAATCTCTTGTTTTTGTTTTTCTCCTGCACTTTGACTTGTTTTCCGTCAGTCATCTTTTCACACATTTTGTCCATCACGACACTTCATTTTCATCAATTATCGTGTACCTTACCCCATATATATATATATATATATATATATATATATATATATATATATATATATATATATATAGATGTATGTGTGTGTGTGTGTGTGTGTGTGTGTGTGTGTGTATATACAGCATGCACATAGGCGTATGCTTATCCATCCTGTGTGGTAAAAACAAACTTAATGCTTAACAATGTAGTGGGAGAGAATAGAAAATAGAAGGGTACATTTAATTATATTAATCTAAAATATTGATAGTGTCATGAATTAATTCATACTTAAATGTCCACACATGTGAGTGAACATATATATGTGTACGTGCAGATATACGAGCCCTAAAAAGTAGCTTTATATATGAGAGTGAATTACTGAAAATACATAATTTATATAGACATAGTGTATCTGGAGAAAATTGCGTATGGGATTATTATTCTGATTCTGATGTTAATTTTTGTTCAGCCATGATGATTTTGCTAATTAACGGAGATACATTATAGAAATTATTACGTTGTTTGATGGTGTTGGAGTTTGTGATGAGTGCTGCTTCAAGGGGTCTGCGTCGAGATTTACTTGATACGAATTTAATGATCTTAGCTTGTTTTAATTTAAATCAGTGGTCGTGTTGTGCAGCATGGGGGAAAAGCGCGTTAAGGGAGTTGCTATTTTTAATGACTCTTTTGTGTTCACCGAGCCGTTATCTCAGTTCACGTTTACTTTCCCCTTATGTATATTTGATGACAATTATTACATGGGATAGTGTATATACCGGCGTTAGATGTAGATTGTTTACGGAGGTGTTTTGTAAAGTTTATTGTTTGTTTTATGGTTTATGATGTAGTTTGTATGGTGGGAATTCCTAGTTTATTAAGAGTGTCGCAAATCATTGCGTTATTGGAATAAGTGGGTAAAATCAGATGTCTATTTATGAGAGAAATATTTATTGTTTGATATTGTTGTTTATTGCTTTTTTCTTAGCATTCAGTATGAAATGTGTGGGGTATTGTAGTGTTAGTAAAGAGTTTGTGATGTATTTGATTTCCTCATCTATATATTGAGGACTGCAGATTCTGAAAGCATATAGTGAAAAGCCAATTATCATGTGTTTATCTTGTTGTTATGGTGTAAGTAGAAAAGTCGTTTTTGTAGGTGGTTTTGCGGTGTACTTTGAAAGATAGTTTGTTATTAAATTTTATTATGTGTGTGTCTAAAAAAAGGTATTGAGTTATATATTTCTGTTTCATATGTACATTTTATGGTTCCAATGTATTTAATTTGTTTTTAATGTCTTCAATATGTGTGTCATCGGGAAGAAAAAATAGAATGTCATCAATATATGTGTACTACTTAGTGTTAGAGGATAATCTAAATTTAAAAGGACCAGATTAAACTAACTCTAGCAAAAGGCAAGCAAGTACTCCACTTAGAAGATTGCCAATGGGGAGTCCGAATTTTTTGTTCATAGAATTTATTGTCGAATTGAAAATATGTCATGTTAGTAATAAGTTTTATTTTTTCTGTTAAAATTTTGGGGGAATGGTAAGTTGATGTTGGTCTTTTTAAGTGCATCTGGAGTAAGTTTAAATATTTTCTAACTGGGACATTAGTGTATAGCGATGTTACATCTAAGCTGTGTATACTTTTGTTTTCTACATCAATGTGTTTTATCTTATTTAATAAGTCACCTGAGTTCTTGATGTGGGAGGGGCTAATGGTGCCCGTAAGTGATGTGAGAGTATTTGCTATGGCTCATGCGATCTTGTGTGTCGTGCTACCGATGCCAGATGCATATACATATATATAAATATATACGTATATATATGCATATACATATATATAAATATATATATATATATATATATATATATATATATATATATATATATACATGTATATAAATATATATATATACATGTATATAAATATATATATATATATATATATACGTATATATACATATATATACGTATATATATACATATATATATACATGTATATACATATATATATACATATATATATATATATATATATATACGTATATATATACATATATATATATATATATATATATATATATATATATGTACATGTATACAGGTAGGTGTCAAAGTGTCATCTTATGCAAAAAGGTTTCTCGTCTGAAAATTTTGAAATGTAATTTGTCTGTTTGTTTTTTGTCTTTTTTATGATTGTGTATTGGCGGATCTAATCTTTGCTCATCGGTATATCACTGAGGAGGAGCCGAGGAGGTTCTGAAACAATTGTCGGATACGCAAACTATGTTTATTTTAATATAAAAGCTCTAATATATATTGAGCACTTTTGAAAAGTAATGGTTTTGTTCATTTTATTAATATTTGAACTTAATTAATTAATTAATTATATATATATATATATATATATATATATATATATATATATATATATATATATATATATATATATAAATATATATATATATATATATTGCTGGAATGCAGTTCCTAAGAAGTCTTAATAAGTCGACACCGTTCCACTATTCAACTTATGCAATCAATAAAAAAAATGCTGCTGCGCGAAAATTAATGCACGATTAAAATTATAAGTGTAGAAAAAATGTACTTATCTGAACTAAAGGTCCTATTATTATAGGCTTTACAATAAAGCGTATGGTTGTCTGCACATGCATTCTGTTTGAACATCAGAGATTTCAAAAAGAATGTACACAGCTTATGCCCAATCTTATAAGAAGCCAAAATATACATTTGATTTCCCTTCAGACCATTTTTATCGATAGCGAATTTAGATTTCCCACCAAATCTCACCTACGCATTAGTTCAATAGCCTAAAAGAAATTAGCAGATCCACACAAAGACAGACAGGCCTGACTGTTTGGTAAGGATCAGAGGATCAGAGGATAGTAACTGTCAGGCATAACCGCCTCCTTTCAGAGAGGGGACAGGTTTATTGATAGTCGTTTAAGGCTCCCTAATTTGTGAGGGAGTGCAAACAGGACTACACAGATTTTTTGTTATCATTTAGAGTGTCCTCTTTTGGGGAGCTGGATTTTCTTAACATTAAAGCCGATATTGTACCTAACTTTGCCAGCCTGGGGAAGCAAATAAATAGTGACAGATATACACGCAACATTTTATATGAGTTGCACTGGAAACGTCGCAAGCCAATGGCGGTTATTTAAAGACTAACCTAAAAACCTAAAGTGGAGGGGCTCAGAATCCTACCTCATTTATAGATAATTAAGAAAGATGGCGATGTAAAATATGAAGCGATGTAAAATATGAAACGTCTGAAACACTCGACCGATCGGAATAATAAGAAATCAAATTAATAAAATCATTATACAATTTATAAAGTTGAACAATTAGTATCACCACCTGTGAGATTAAACGCCGGATTTATATTCACAACAGACGACGAAGAGTTTTCTAATATAGTTATCATGTGTATGTGGTCGACGTCGTAAAATGAACTAATTTGAACATTGTTTTGCAAAAAGACATCTCATTGATTAACTATTCGTTTTTTTAATTCAATGATTGTTTTCATTTCACTATAACACATATTTCTATTTACGGATATTTTTTATATCGTGGATAAATGTAAGTTTAAGTTTGAGAGTTTCGATCAAGATTATAAATTAAAAACAAAGCCCCTCACCCACTCAACACACACCCATACAGCAGCAGCAAGACAAGCAATTCAGTGAGTACCCCCCCCCCCAAAAAAAAGATATTTTACAACTAATATTAAATTTAATTCTGGGGGTAGCGATTCTTGGTTTTCTCAATTATCTCAGACAACGCCGGGACACGAGTCTCACTAACATTTTATATAGTGTTTCTTTCTTCCCTCCGGAAGAAAATGGGTATTTAAAAGAGCCCAAGTTAAATATCCCATGCTCACAGTAAAGCGTTGGAGGGAATAAAATATTCGGAGTGGCAATACTAAAAAAAATGCAAAATCAGAAACGACCAGAGAACGACGGATCTTGATGTTGACGTGGGTTTTCATCAGAGCCCTCTTATGGAGTGGGAGTGGCGGACCTAATACCGCTGAGTGTCAGACCTGTTTGCCATGGCTGACTTGCCAGGAACCAGAATTCCAGACTGCATGGCTTTGACAATATCACAACAAGGTAGAGTTGGATTTATTTCGAAGGGTGGGGGGGGGGGGCTGTTGCTGGTGACGCCTTGGTAACATCTGGTTGGGACGGCGGAAATGACAATATGCGCAGAGACGAAATTGCGTTTATGTATGCTACACGAGAAGTTGATAGATCAAACATCCGTTTTTTGAGAAAGAGTGTTGAGTCATAAACGGGGTCACAAAATACGAACTAATTGCTGCTTATTTTTTAACATTTTCTTTAGAATTTTATTGTTTTTGTTAATTCGGCATTATTTAATTCAATCATTCACTCAAAGGAAAAGATTTGTTACCATATTTTTCAATAAAAAAAGGTTCCACTCAATAAAAATAAAATTTGTAGATTTTTTATAACTATTTATTATACAAAAATTGGTTAATAACTTTCTTAGCTAAACATTTTGTAATTAAATTAACTTTGAAAATTCCGTTGCCGTCTGCTTCTTGTTTATATTTTCAAACAAAGCTAAAATACTATACTACTACTACTACTACTACTACTCCTCCTCCTCCTCCAGCGTTGAGTTTGGATGGATTTCTTTCTTTTCTATGACAGCATTATGATCATGCTACCTAAAGGATAGAATGCCGAACTGTTATATCGGCTAATCGTGTTGTTAACCAGGATGGAGGAATAGTCCATTTTGTTTTGATTCGGACTCTACCAAATTAATCTCCAACCCCGATGCAACAGACTTAAATAACAGAGCAAATAATAGTTATATCCCATAAAAGGTATTTTATTCTCTTTCCCCTTTTGAAATCAAGAAAGAAAGTCGACTAATGAGGGCAGTATCACAGGAACAAATTACAAAAGAACCAGGTATGTCAAAGAATGTTGAACTAATTAAGAAAATATCCGTTTTTATTCGAAAAAAAAGTGAATTGACAGTATTACATTCGTCTCGTTTTTAGCTGAAAATTTATGTTTTTATTAAAATTTAAATTAAAGACTTTGGTTTTGTTTTAGAAAAGGGATTCACTTTGTTATTAACATTTCAGGTAGACAGAACCCCCCCCCCTGATGTATTTTGAAAGCGTAGTGCAGAACTTGTATCCAGAAAAGGGTAGTGACTTTGTAGTTTATTTATGATCAATAACATCAACACCGCCATTTTTTGAAAAAAAAAATACACTATGGATTATTTAAATAGAAATATGCGCTTGAAATAATAGTATAACATGCTGACCTGGAATCTTATCTCAGTTTTTTATTAAAGACGTTCTACGAAATAGCCCGCTATGTAATCATTATAGTAAAAGAAAATTGTAAAGGAATACATACATAAAAAAGACATACATTATTTTTATCATTTTCAGCATAAATAGCATAGTTGACTGTTGCTTTTAATTTTAGTTTAAACCTTGGAATTATTTTCGGTAAAGCTGTAGTCCTACACATTTTACTACCCCCCTCTCCATGATTCTACTTTTTTAGGCGATTATATGTGAACAGACTTAAAAAGTTGGCCGTGAAAAGAAATTAAAAAACTAAAACTATTTTAGGAGATAACTTTCATATAAATTTACCGTAAAGTTCCCACCCACTTTCTAGCCGGTACTTAAAAACGCTATATGCTACTTACCGCCTGAAGGCCCGAAAATGAGCGATCAGCTTACTTGAATTTATATGCGAAAGTGATCCCCCACTCTAAAATATATAGTGATTTTTATAGAATCATTCCCCCCCCCCTAAAAAAATAGTCGGAAAAGGTCGTAAAAATAAAATTGGAGACTAAAGTGATTCTATAAAAATACTAAATATATTATTTCTTTTTACCGGCTATTTTTTTCAGGCTGTTTACATGTCATCAGCTAAAGAAAGTAAAATCTGCTTTTTAGAATTAGCACAGCTAATAATACCTTATTTTCTTATTGGCAATTTGTCTTTTAAATAAAACTATTTCGACTAAATTATATATTTAATGTTAATCTAAAGTTTTGTTACGCATATCAAAAAGTAACACTGGACAAACAAGCAATACAGAAAAAAGTACACGTCCTTGATTCAGTTTTACACTAAAACAAAATACAACCAATAGAAAAGAACATTCAATGGATTAAGTTTATTTACTTTCATTGACGCGGTCACAAATCATGGTCTGAATTGACGTAATTTTCATTACACTAAATAACGCGTCGCCATTATATGAGAAATTTTACGAATCTGTGCTTTCGTGATTGCCCCTTTTTTTACGTTTTGGAGTCACCTTTGAAAAAGGTAACACATTTTGGGAACACACTGCACTTTTTGTAGGCACAACAAGTAACGAATGGGTTGTGTACTTTTAGCTATGGGAAAACTGCAATTTCTGGCATGAAGGTTTTCTCATAAAAATGAATTAATATGGTATTACTAAACGAATATTTATTATAGATCCTTCGCACCAGGTTGTCCCCGATGGCCGTTCATCCAAACATGATATAAATGCAGGTGTACCCCAGGGATCGATCCTTGGACCTTTGTGTCTGTAATGGGTATATTTGCTGACAGCCCTACTCTCGTCGTGTGAACAAAACGGACGCACACATATCCGAGGCAATGGCTTAATTCTTAGAAAGTGACCTCCAGTCTGTAGTGGATTAGGGTCATAAATGGATGGTAACATTTAATGCTGCTAAGACAAAGCTCTTTTCCATCAACAACTACAAAAAACCTTCAACCATCGATTGCCATGACAAATAACACCCTACCTGAGAGTCCAACCTTCAAACTCATCAGCCTAACATTCACAGGGAACATTAATTGGAACAAATACGTAGACATTGCCAAGACTGCTGCAAAGTGGTCTTCCTCTACCGTGTTAGAAAGCTTCTCACAGCTGACAGTATCCTATATCTCTATAAGGCCACCATCCGCCTATGTATGGCGTATTTTCACATCTGGGCTTGTGCACCATCCACTAGTCTCTCCCTCTTAGACAATGTCCAATCTATCCACAAAGCTTTAGCCCCTGTCACATTGCCGAAATGTTGCATTCATGTGCTTAGTTTACAAGTATTTGAATGGAATATGCCCCGATTAACTTGCTGTTCTGGTGCCCCCTCTACGTAAATACACTCGACAAACCCGACAATCAGCTAAATCCTATCCATTTACCGTGGAGGTCCCCAGATACCGGATAGTCTCCTACTCCAATAGCTTTCCTCGGGCTGCCGGCCTTTGGAACTCTCTCCCTGCTCCCCGTTTTCATGACTGTACCGACATGCAGAAACTTAAAACTAATGTGAACAAGCATATCGCTGCACAGCTCCCCATTTAGGATGACAGTGGCAACTTGCCTTGTTTGGAGTGAACTGTTAAAATTGTTTTTCCTAATTTGTGTGGCATTTTTAGTCTTATGTTCTTACAACTACTTGCTTCGTGGAAATAAAGATTAATCTTATAGCTATGTTTAACTCATTGGTGCTTCTCTAGGAGGGAACCCACATCGACCCGAATATTTGATTTACGGAAAAACCGGAAATGGCCGAAGCACTCTACGATTTGAAAGCAGTGAAAAAAAAATGTAAAAGCAGATTACACTAAAGCATACAAAACAAAGTAAGATTTACAGTTAAAGGTATTTTAGCTTCCCTTAAAAAAAGTAGATTAAAAAAAAAAAAAGAACCAAAAATAAAGTCGCTTCCTTAACTGATTTGAAGAAACTTGTTTGACCCATTAACATGGAGGGGGATTGATTCTAATAACTCAGACAGTGAAAATATTGTTTAATATCTGTTTTAATTAACTGTCCGGTGACGGATTGACACTTTCCGTCTGTTCTCTTAATTGCCATCTGAAACGTTCGGGTCGATATGAGTCCTATAGAAATACCAACTTATTTGATACCCGACCAACGCCGGTTAATATCTACTAGTTTTAAAGTAAAAGTTTTTATCCTATGATTTTTAAAAAATTCAAACGAAACCTATTCAATTATTTTGATGCTTCTACAGAATTTGAACAGAACCAAACCGACTTTTGCCGAATTAAATCGAAAACTTTTAGGTTTAAAAAAAAAAAATTCGGTTCAAATTCTGTAGAAGTACCATTATTTTTAATGCGTCTTTTTTGTTAGAATAAAAATGAATTTCCTCGATAATTATTCGTTGACTAAATATTAGAATCAGATTTATTCAGTTCGAAATTCAACAATTATGGCTAAAGCTTTTTGGCAATAATCTGAATTATCGCCCTTGGTTCGTTCAAGGGCGATAACTCATATTATTTTGCAAGGACAATGACGAACGGCTTCTTAGTTCTGGCATAACTGGAACAAAACCCTAAAAAATAAAATTCTCCAGAATATATTACATTTAGTATTGCTACCTCGGTTAGAGGTTAATGAAGGTTATTTTTATTATCTAATTTTATTTTGTGCTGAAAAACAATTTGAAAACCAGACGTCTTTTAGCTTTATTTCTTAATTTCTGCATATATGTGTATGTATATATGTACATATACAGGGTGGGCAAAAATAAGGGTCCTATTTTTTAAAATTCATAACTATTTTATTTATTGATTTAAAAAAAAAAATTTTTTTTTTAGAATAAGTAAAGGACCCCTTCCGAAGCAAGCATGAGCCGTATTAGCCTTAAGGAACGTACCCTCATTTAGAAAACATTATTTTTGCTTAAAAAACTCAAAACAGTGTAAAAAACAATACTTTAGTTTTTGTAAGTTTTAAGAAGTGTTTTTCGGCTAAAATTTGTTTTGTTTATTTCAAAAAATCTCGGAAGGGTCAGTCTACACACACATAAAGTTTGGTGAGTTTAACTTTTATTTTGTGGAAGTTATTCAAATTCAAGTTATTCAAATTTAAAGATAGGACCCTTATTTTGGCCCACCCTGTATATATGTACATATATATATGTATGTGTGTGTGCAAAATCAATGGCAGATTCACAAAATGTAAAATCATTTTGACCCCCTTTCACTTAAAAATTCACTAAAATTCAGGAAATAAACCAATTTTAATAAAATTTTCAAAATTAATCAACAGACTTGGAATATGACACCATTATTTTTTTTTTAAATCTTAGTGAAAATGTATTTTTTTAAAACAAAATACACATTTACTAAAGTTATATTTTTATATATTAATAAAAAAATGCATTCATTTTTATAAAAATAAAGCATTGTTAAAAAAAAAAAATTATATATTACGAAAAAGGCCCCTAAATACCGTGTTAAAAATCACTATAACTTGAAAAATTAATTTTTTGAATTAGCGATATTATTGAATAAAACATTGTTTAATTAATATTTTCACCAAAAAAGTAATATAATTGTAAAAAATATTTCATGTTAAGAGTTTCTCGGAAAAAAAAATGCGACATAATATTTTCCTTTCATACGTATTCATCATCAGCGCAAGACATTTTTTTTATAATCTTGAAAATAAGCCAAAAATTGACAAATTTGAGACCCAGGAACTTAACGAAAAATATTTTTTTAAATTGGATAATTTCTACTAACGATGAACTTGGATTGGTATTGTAGCA
This sequence comes from Sepiola atlantica, assembly GCA_963556195.1. Classification (NCBI taxonomy): domain Eukaryota; kingdom Metazoa; phylum Mollusca; class Cephalopoda; order Sepiida; family Sepiolidae; genus Sepiola; species Sepiola atlantica. The sequence continues at coordinate 67,995,281 of OY744536.1, read as the reverse complement.
CCGTTCTGTTATAACCAGGTGAGATTAGCCTTCCAACAACCACTCACTTTTACACCGCCCTCAAAATTTTATTTTATTTTTTAGAGATTCAACAATTTCGTTTATTTCACAATTCATCGTCAATTATTTGGAAAGATTTGTATTTGTTTTGTCTTTTTTTCATTAATAAATATTTAAGTTGAAAACAATTATTTATCAATAAATACAGAATTCAAACATTTTCTTTCAAAATTTAATTCTGGTTGTCAAATGACTTAACTTTTTCAATGAATAAATTGTAGTCATTTACTTTTTCACACTTAAAATAAAAAAATACATTTAAAAATAATCAATGTAATTTATCGTTACACGTTAAGAATGAATCGAGTAAGTAAAGTTTAAATCATGTAAAAAAAAAAAAAAAAAAAAAAAAAAAAAAAAAAAATTGACGTAACGTAAATATAATTTTAACATTTAAAGTTTTATTTCAAATTCTAAGGAAAAACATTTTTGACTTGCCCCCCCCCCTCCACTTTACGGTCATCAATGAAGTTATATATGCATGTGTTTAATCGCCCCCCACACTTTTATAACTGTCCCGTCGGTCCTGCCATTTATATATATTCTAACAAAATAAAATATACTAGGTGACCCGTGATCCGTTTAGTCAATGTTGTAAAGGTTGTACATTAGTGGATATATTTAGTGGCCTTAGTCGATTGTGAAGATGAATAGATATTTTATAAGTACATTTATTTATTGGTAGTTTATGGACAGTATTAAAATCCCCCTCTTCTGTCTCGAGAGTCGCCCCAAACTTCTTGCAACTGGAATCAAGCAATGCCGGTTCAGGAGAAATGCAGAATATTTTTTTTTAATATATATATATATATATATATTTCATTGAATTTTTAAAAATTTTAAAACATATCTAAAGAAGAAACAAATAAATTAAACTGAATTTCACATCCCTGAAGACGATGTGCATTATGGTATGGATTACTGTAAAATTGCTTTATTGGTCATAAAGAAACTTAATTTTTGCTTTTAAAGTAAGAACTTTTCTCTCTGTCAGTTTTCAAAAGTACTAGTTAAATATTTTGTTAATAGTTAGAAAAAATAAAATAAAAATACTTTGTATCCTTAGGAATTTGAGAGCATTTAAAGTGTTAAGTTGCTGTAAAATTCTTAGGAAATCCTCGTGCATTAAGATTTAAAGATTTGAAAGCGGTTTACATCTGATACTTTTATAGATTTAAAAAAAATTAGTTTATCAATTTGTTTTTATAACAATTTGGTTTAATTAATAATTTAATGGCCAAACGATACCGTAATAATTGAATTAAGTTTTCATAATCCTTTTTTTTTTAAATATATAAAAACTATTTTCTAAAACAAAACAAAGAAACACGTTATTAAAAAAAACAAAAACCAAAACCAAAATGAGATTAAATACTCCCGGGCAATGCGGGATGTACAGCTATTTGTATAAACAGAATCAGATAACCAAGTTTTCTAAGTGAACTTGATTCCAAAATAAATACATTTATTAATAAAAATTTGTAGTAGAAACGTGTAACAATAGACTTTGAAGGTACAGAATAGTTAGTTCCCTGGCCTCCCCATGTTAACAATGGGTTTCTAGATAACATTCCTAACATAGTGACGGGGGATCTTTAACTATTACGTACTTTCACCTAGAACTAATCTCTACAAGACGACCATTTTTTTTTCATTAGTAAGAGCACTGGGATATGCTTACACATTTTCACCCATCGTGTTTGAAGGTTTGAAATTTCATAATTTGGAACCCCCTATTTATTTCAAAACCTTTTGGAACCCCCTATTTATTTCAAAACCTTTTGGAACCCCCTTGTAGAATTTTCTGCTCACCAATTAATTTTTATCCAATTTGTTTTTGTTTTATTACATGTTTATGAAACTTATTTCGTTTAAGAGTTAAATATGCCGTTGAAAGAATCTACAGAGTCCGCCTTTAAAGAAGCCGAAGATAAAGGCTGGACATTTCGGGACAGGCGACCATTTTCTATCAAAGAAGATATCGTGTCTCTTCGATATAAGAAAGAATGGTGCGACACGGTCATCAAAGTCGGGCAAAGTACAACATTAGCACACAAGTAAGTATGATTGGGACGGACAGTGAAATTATATTTCTTAAATAATTAAATATTTATTCATAAATAAATATTAAAATTATCCAATCTAAATGAAATGTTTGATAAAATAAATAGTATTTTTTATTTAAGAAACATTAACTTTTAAGCCATTTAAAAATATTTTATCCCCTCTCCTTCATTTCAAAGACAAAATAGTCGAAACACAGTGACCACCTTTGCAAAGAGATAACACACTGATGGTGTAAATGAAAAATATTAAAGACAGCTTTGGATAGAAAATAATACTAACAAATCGCAAATTTAATTGTATTTTTTTTTTAAACACATTTAAAAGCAACTAGTATTTAGTAGTTGCCTTTAAAATGGTTTCTTTATTCGCCTTTTCAGGGTGTTATCTCTTCGTAACATTGTCACTAAGTTTCGACTGAGTATAAGACGTTTAGGTACGTGCAAAATTTTTATTTCAAAACATTTTGGAACCCCCTTTTTATTTCAAAACATTTGGAATTTTTGTTTTAATTCAGTATCTTATTGGTTTAATTTAATTATCTTTGAAATAGTTCCAGAAAACTTATTTATTTTTTGGGTTTTAGAGCCGTCGCGATAACATTTTACATTATAATTTTTTTTTTCACACATAAATATACATTTCTTTTCCTTTTAGAGATTAAGTTTAGGCTTTTATCTTTCAAACAGGGTAGCACTTTTCCCGGCCGCCAGCGCCAAATTGCTCAAGTGAATCAATCGCAGTCATTTAAAAATAAAGAATAGTTCTCAATATTAAAGATAGCAATAATATAATTGTCCCCCCCCCCTCGAATACATTTTTTTTCGGTTTATTTTTCTACTTTTCCACCCGCCGCCAGCGGCCACCACCGCCAAATGGCTCAAGTGACTCAATCGTAGTCATTTAAAAATAAAGAATAGTCTTCATTATTAAAAATAACCATATAATTGTCATTTTATTGCCCCCCCCCCCCGAATACAATTTTTTAGTATCTTTTATGTTATACTTAATCTTTTGCACTTTAAGGACAGCGCTGCAATAATAACGTTATTATTTAGAAACCTATTATAAATTAAAAAAAAAAACATCCATTATAAATAATAAAAAGTGGGTGTGTGGGTTGGGTTTTTTTTTGTTTCAGTGCTGTCCTTAAAGTGCAAAAGAATAAGTATAACATAAAAGATACTAAAAAAAAAAAAAAAAAAAAAATTGTATGGGGGGGGGGGGGCAATAAAATGACAATTATATGCTTATTTTTAATAGTGAAGACTACGATTGAGTAATTTGGCGGTGGCGGCCGCTGGCGGCGGGTAGAAAAATAAACCGAAAAAAAAAATGTATCCGAGGGGGGGGGGGGGGGGAGACAATTATATGCTTATCTTTAATATTGAAGACTATTCTTTATTTTAAATGACTGCGATTGAGTCACTTGACCCATTCGTCGCTGGCGGCCGGGAAAAGTGCTGCTGTTTCAAACACAAAGTTTACACGAAAACTAAGCGCTTTTAAATAATCATAGTCCATACAAGACACGGCCATTTTTGCACGTACCTATATTTCATTCTTTTTTTAATTTTTTTAATTATATCACGTTTTTATTAAAATTTTAATCCTTGATTTAAAAAAAATGTTTATAATTTGAATGAACACATTCTTTGATTTTATTTTGGCATTTTCCAGAAAAAATACCTGCGTCTATTTTGTGTTCGTCAATTCTTTAGGGAAAGTATTCCATTGTTCTACTTACCCCCCCCCCCCCGCCCAATTTACGACAAAGGTGCTAGATGTGCCATTAAAGGTCATGAGATTGTACGCGCCACTCTCATTCGATGAACCACTAAAACTGTCAATTTAAAAATAGGCCCTTTTTATATTAGACATAATGAAATTAATCATTCAAATGAATCGACCAAACTATTGGTTCAGATTTTTTTTAGATGAGGATTAATAATTTTGATTATTTTCGGACTATTATTCACGTTTCGGCCGATGTAACATCCGACTTTTGATGAGAATAGTAGTATAAATAATACAAATAATCAAAACAGAATATAGTAACTATTTTATGTAAAAAGAAAGTTGTTAACCTTCCATAGGTAAAAATGATTCAAAATGCTATCTTTTCGCAGGTTTTCATCACAAAATCGCAAGCGACAATCTGTTCAAGGGACGTAATAACACTAAGTTACCTCCCCTGAAAATTGCCTTTTTTTTTAACTTAGGTTATATTAGCCTTCCTTTATATATTTACTTGCCTCTCCAGAAAGCCGAAGTTTGTAATATGGGGAATATCAAGCTCCCCCAAATGGGGCACTCTGGATAAATCGAATCTCAACATCATTCAACAGAATAAAAAACAGTCTAAAGGGAGATTTTATCGAAATTATCGGAGTTCTCCTTTTCTGTAGGAGCTTAGTTTCCCCACCTTAAAAGCCGACTTTGTGTCTAACTTTACCCTTGTGAGGAGATAAGTAAATAGGGACCAGGTTGCGAATTCGTTAAATCATTTTTAATTTCATAATTAAATGGTTTGACCTGCATATACAATTAACCCTGTCTCATGCTTACATTTTTAATGGGTCCTGGGTCTGACCTTGGTGGTGAGGCTCTTTTTTTTTTTTTTTTTTTTTTTTTTTTGTGGAGGGGTCTCCTTAGTTAATATTACTCCAGGTGGATTCTGAGCCGGGGCACGAGTAGCTGTCACGGCCCTATGTATGGGTTAAATAGAATTTGTTAGAGACCATTGAGCAAGGTGTTCGCCACTCCCCTACCCCAAACTCGATATTTCCCCGCACCTCTTCTGCCTACCCTATTTCCCAACACTGGCAACTACTCAACCCCATCTTTTTCAACACAAAACTGCAAGCTTCGGGGAATGTGGCGCAACCCCTTAGTACCTCTTAGTTACAACTATTTACGGGCCCACTCTGATCCTAAATGGCGGTACTTGTCAGGACAGCATCTATGAGTTAAAAGTATCCGTTACAGATTATTTGTTTAGAAAATTCAAGCCTTCAAAACAAAGTCCTGCAAAAATCAATCATGCAAAACACGGTACGTTTTTCGTATAAAATAAACCGACGATGGTTGACATGCTTTAAAACCCAACGACTAACCAACATTTTTACGGACATCGCATCTTTATAATTGGCTACGTCCGTTCGTAAGTCCCACGAGCGCTTGACCTTGAAAGTCACGTGGTCGGGTTAAGCTGCCACTTCTTTTCGTAAATTTACGAACGAGTACGATTGAATTTAGAGAAAGGTACAATTTTCTGTTAGCGTTTAGTAGTTTTAATTCAATCCTGTATTAAAAAAATAGTTAATATAAAGTTAAAATGGTTTTGAGAAAGTTTAAAACAATTACGTGATTTTAATCAAAATATTTTATCTTAGAGAAGTAAAAAAAAAAAAAAAAAAAAAAAAATGCATTTTTCGGCAAAACTAACATTTGGGAGACGTACACTAACTATCCGATTCGTCGCTTTAATGGTCGAAATTAATTTTCTCACTGAAGATGAGTACTATTAGTTTAATATTTTCATTATATTGTTAATTAGATTTTTTCACTTTCTGACTAGACGAATGTTTAGGGTTATGGAATTGTTCATTTTTTACGCTATCGCAAAATTTAAATATCCCCACTTGAATAACCGTCGCTTCTGTTTGAAGATACAGGATGTTTGAAAAAAAAAATGGGATGTAAATATGATAGAAATTACAACTGAAACAAAACGGGCTTAATGTTAAAGAACATAAGATTTCTTCGTCCAAATCTGAATGAGAAAATAAGTGTCATGTGGATTCGATGAACGTGTTAACAAATGCTAATTATGCTCAACAACCGGCGGAGACATGACCGTCTCAAAGTTATTCCTCGCTCAGATCCTTTTGCCCCGCAGGCAGCCTTCCTGTTTGATTTTTTTTTTTTTGTTGTCCCATGCCCAAATCTGCGTTGGTGACCTTTTGAGAGAGCTTCCTCACAAATACCCACTGCAGAGTCCTGTTCCTCTGGCTTCGAGCATACATCAGAACAAAAAATACCTTTGAATGGCATTTATTTATATATATATATATATATATATATATATATGTATATATATATATATAAAATAGCATGACATGTTCTGTTAAAAATGCTGTTAAAATAGTCAAGTTATTAAGACGGGCTCTGGCTAAAATATTAGATTGAGAAATTATATTTTTGAAACTCCAAGTATATATGTATAGCTATTCCTTTGTGTGTAACATTGAGGTAATTCGGTATATATTCTTGCGAGCTCAAGTATCAGCGGTAGCTGACTCGAAGTATATTTTTTGTGATGTAAACAGACCACTGTTTTTCCTAAGTGAATTTAATTTTAGTTAAATTGGACAATTGGAAAATTGTGTCACAACAATCGAATACACTTAGACAAATTCAACAAATTGTGTTTATAATAGGTGCCATGCTTTTTTTTATTCATGTCTTTCTGGGTGGTCAAGCTTGATATCGCATGATTCATTAATAAAATGATTTAATCTTAGCAATTTACACACACAAAAGGCGCCAAAGCCTTCTTTATATACCCCCCCCCCCGCCAAAATAAAATAGAAAAAGATAAAAAAATTTTTTTTCTTCGGCGCGAAATACCTATAAAGGTTGATGTGCCATAAAACAAAACAATTCAATACTAATTCTTAACTACGCACCTTTTAATTACAGGGCTGTTTTGAGCGCCGGCTGTAAACTTTTCGATGGAATGTTTCGATCAGATTTTCTGGAAAACCTTACAAACCAAATCGATCTAAGTCACTTGTTTAGTGATATCAGTATGGCCGACGTATTCATCGACTACTTATACACAGGGCGTGTTTCGCTGTGCAATCATAATATCGAGTCCATCTTAGAAACGGCGCACATGGCGTTGATGGAAAATCTTCAGAACCATTGTGTTCAGTTCCTCTTGCACAGACTCAGCGTCGCCAACGTGATCAGCACCATAGAGTTGGCGGAACGCTATGACATCACGAGACTGATCGAAGTCTGCGACACCTTTCTACAAAAATCTGAAGATTTGCTAGTTTTTAGTCCAGAGATCACCAAAATGAAATCGCAGAACTTTCTAGGATTTTTGGAGACTGAGGTAATATCTAATTTTGATGCATCCGTTCGATCTAGTCTAATTCTTTGTTGGCTCTCAGCAGATATACAAAACCGATCCGTGTACGTTGAGAGCTGGTTTCAAACAAACCCGCCATGTTTCAAACAAACCCACATCATTAAGTGCTTGCCATTGTCACGTAAAAAAAGACGCGAACTCATCACATGGTTTAGTGGAATGAACCTCGCAAATGAAATTCCAGCTGGTATGAAGAATGAGACTTTGGTTGAGCACCGCCCGTTGATTGGGAATTCGACAATTGCCGTCCAAAGCCATTGTGGAAAGACTGCCTTCTACTGCCAGCAATTGAGAAAATGGTATGTCTTTAATTTACCCATAATTGAAGGAGACCTTTTAGGCTTTTTAGATGACAACTCTTTAGCTTATCTAGAGACAGAAATCAATGCCATTACGTGTATTCGACTGCCGTGTGGCACTATAAAGCGAACTGCAATCCCGGGTTCATGTCCGCAACACACGTACGAAAATTGTGAATTTGGCTCAGCGCGCCCTTATCACTATTTTTGTCGACATGGACGTCTGTATGGAATTAATCCCATCACATCTTCTCAGCGGCATTTGAAAATCGTAGGGTGGGGTGTATATCGATATTTTCCCGGCAAAGAATCCGGGTGGCAGCAACTGGGTGATACTATCTTTTCACGAGATTTCGACAAATATTTTCACCAGAGATCCCAAGTGATGATGCTACCAATCTACGATCCAATAGGCGACGACCAGAAAGAACCAGTTGTATATATCTTTTTACAGGGACCGGTCACTTCCTCTGATATGTCTGTGACGTTTTTGTACAACCACCACGTTCGAGAATACTACTCCTTCACGGTTTGGAAAAACATTACGAGCAAAAAGTTAGACATTTTCGTACTTCCAGAAGTACTTTTTGTTTCCCGCTTCAAAACACTAATCGGCTTGATCGATTTACCGGTTGAGTTGATTTTCAGCGAGGAAGATTCCACCGGTTTATTGCAATTAAGCGTTGAAAAGAGGAACTCGTTATCGAAATGGTCGGATTCAATCGTTCTAAAGATTAGCAAACCTCCCCATTTACCCATCCGCGCCAGGTGGGCTTCGTCAACTGCAACTCCGGGTACCGGTAATAAAACCACACCTTTGTGCCCTTTTAGCAGCAGCAAACAGGTAGCCATCTTTGATGGTAATATCTACATGGCAGCTCACCTTAGCCCGCTTGATTACCAAATAATGATTTATGATTTTAATAATTATCCGTGGGGTAAATTTCCCCCCGTCCCTTTCCCTACTAACTGTGAAATGCGGATGACCCCCATGCGAATTATGAAGCCAATCTCGATCTTATTCGAAGAGTGCAAGATTACAAACATAATTGATGACGTATCCAAACAAAATGTTACGAAGAGAATTTTCCGAGATTGGGTATTTTCTTCATGGGAAGGACAGTACAATCTAATAAATGAAGGCGACGAAGAGAAATATGTCAGAAGTAGCTCTTCAAGTAAAGAAGCTGAATAAAGCCAAGCATTTTTTAGCTTATTTACATTTTCTAGAAACGAATGGTTAGCCCTCGACCATGTCACAATTTTATATATATGCATTCACGCACATTTATTCAGTTAATAGGTAACATTTGCATATCCACTCACTGATATGTATATAAACACATTCACTCAGGCATATATCATGTGTGTATATATCTATATACACATTCACTGACACGCAAATATATGCACATTCTCCCGCCTATATATATTTTATAACTTATTGGCGAAGCTTCATCAACGATGTATAAACGATCTTGCTTTGAAAACTAGTTGCAGTAATAACTACTGATCGAATTCTTTCCTTGTGAATTCGTTTAAAGTGAAATTCCAGCAACATGTAGCTGGAACTCGTGATATCATCTATATGACTATGATCATCTACTCTTCATGTATTTTTAAATTTCTAACCTAGAACAATGTGTTCATATTTTCCTTGTCATGTCCTAAGAAGTTAACAAGTTGCATCCGCGTTAATTATGCCAGACAAGACCTGACAATTGTTTTTGTGTGTCGATAGCTTACAGTTCGGAATTCATTTTGTCAAACACTATCTACAGCAAGATTAAGGTTTCGAACATCGCACTAAGCTGCCTGGTGCACCCTTTGGGAAGGTGTTCGCCCCACACCCACTCACGCTACTACTCCAAACTCTATCTTTCCAAACCAGTTCTATATTTATTTAATTTACCGTAAACCGGTTCTGGGGTTGACCGTAAGCTTTCTGAGGTAGTCAACCGCCATTTTATGATTTTTGAAAGGCGTAGTCACCTGAGTTGTCATTATTTTCAGGTTCCCTTTAAACCGGAGTGACAATGCGTGTAACGGTCACATCTATGGATGAAATAAAATCTATCGTTTGCAGACTATTTACAACATTTGTGCCTTGAAAACCAATTAATCTTTAAATATTTGAAGATATGAACGACTTGAAGCATAACGACTTTTCCCGAAATGAGTGAACACGACATTAAATAAAGCCCAAAATGTTGATATGCCATAACAATAAATGCAGAGAGAAGAATTGTTGAAAGTCTCCACACTATTGTAGAATGCTGGAATTCATGTAAAACGTTGAACGAACTCCGAACTCAGCTGAACGCAAACCAGATTCAAAATATTTCTAAGAATAACAAAAGTTCAATATTTTTAATCGATCTCATTCAAATACAACGTAATTTACTCATTTTATTCAAAACTTTTTTCAATATTTCATCTTCGTCTGTTTTGTAAATCAACTAAAATGTTTTATCTTTTGTAAATATTTTAAAATTGTAATAAAATACATTGGATTGAATTGTCATTCTTTCGTTTTTAAATAATTTGTTCAATATTTAGTAAACTTTGTAAAACACATTTTCGTACAGGCATCAGAGATGATAATTATCTGGTAAATCAAGGAAACTCACAGATTTTAACTTTGTTTCAATCATGTCCCAAAATTCGTCCAAATACGCGATGAAATCAAATATTTTTTAAATTCACGAACATTTCTTACATTTAATAATTCAAACCATTTTAAAACAGTTTACAATTATCGCATTTCTGCTGTTTTCAGACAAGTTTTATAGAGCGATAAAAATTAATGGTAAGTATTTTATTATAGTTTGAATAATAAACACTTAAGAAGGTATCCTATTCATCAGTGACCAAATGTGACGGCCATGTTTTCACCATTTTGTATAGTTTAGTATACGGTATAATTACGGGGGGATTGTCGGATATATAATTTACACCGCAGTCTAGAGTTTTCTAACAATGTTTTGTCACTGAAGTGAGTAAATAATATCTATACCTTTATAAAGTTTTCAGCTATATCGTCGACATCTTTTGCTTCACAGCGCTTCGTTGATCTCGGATTTGTTTTCTGAGCAGGCAAGCATGAATACATTTTCACATACAAAGGTGGGAGATTTAAAAAATATACTTGTGAATGCATTTTATATTAAACTCTTATATTTTTAATGTTCTACGTTCAAATCTCTACTAATTTTCTCACTTCCAAATAATCGAACCCACACAGAACACGTTTACGTCACATAACCAATCCAATCCTATCAGATGTCACGGTCAAATTCTGGGTGGTGCAACATTTCTGCCCAGTTTCCGTTGATTTATTATGGTAACATGACACTTTTCAGCCGACAAGGTTTCAAATCTTTAACCATTATTCTAAATGCCCCATAATGTTTTTCTTGACCTTTCAAATTTTATAAATAATAAAATTATAGCTTAATAAATATGCAGTTTTTATAATGTGCAAAAACATAATCTTTCAAAATTGCTTAAATAAAACTGACTTTTCCATAATCTATAATTCAAACTTTTATCCTTCTGTTAATTCTTATGCTACCATTAAAACTTATATGGTTCCTGTTATAATTAAATTTTATAAAAGTATATATTTTTTAGCCTGCTGCATGATTCTGCAAAGGTGCATACGCTGCCTTAAGAATTTGATAGTGAAGGGTGGCACCCGTTTGGGATTTGTCAGTTTCCCCCCAGCCGTTCCCTTAATTTAATGAAACAATTTAACACAATTACAAGTGTAAAGTTTATTTTAAATAAACCGGAAAATGTATTAAATATGAAATAATAAATTCCCAACAAATGAATCGGATGCCATGATCTGAAATCGAAACCTTGATCTTCGGTTTGACGTTCTACCAACTGAGCTATTTGCCCTTTCTTGTAAATCGATCTTAAAACATTCCCTTAACAAAATAATTATAGCTTTCGCATGACGTCCTAGATTTATGACTTCAAACATAAACTATATGTATAAATAAACAAATGGGCAAATATAATCAATAGCGCTGGAATTTGTTGTACTAAGCCAAAACAATTTATTTAGCTTTAACTATATATTGCATGTAGTTTTCTTCACAATTATATAATTTTAGAGACAAGTAAATAGGAACACCCTCCCGCGTCTTAACTTAAAAACTTTAAACTGCTTTTTAACTAGTGTCTATTAACTTATATTCTAACTTATATAACAAGCTATTCTGAGATGTCCGTACCCAAAAATGGCAGTTCAAATGAAACGCGCATGCTTGACTTAACAGCCAACGCACATATCGACTAATTACATGTGTGTCCGTCAAGTAATGATTGAATCTAGAACTTTCTACAAAGTTGTTTATAAAAGCACCGGTTGGAAGAAAGAAAGAACCAACAGACGGAACCGTTTACTCGCAGTTTCGCGTAATACAAACGCCCAAGTCTTAACCAATTTTCTATCCATCCGGATAAAGGATACACTATCAACTTCAAACACCAAAAGTAACCAACTTATTCTGCCTTCAACAACTCTACATCACTTAAACACGCCTGCTATACTTTCCGTAATTCTCGTGCAGAAGACATTTAACATAATTCCTACCAAACTGAATAAGTTTTTGAAACGTACTCTTTGACTTAACTTTCCACATGCTAACTAGTATACGCACGTGTCATATAAGCAACATGTCATGTACGCACGCGCTTGCCGCCACAACTAATTACAACACTTCTTGAAAATAGATATTGTTTATGTTCATTTGCCCTTTTTATTCTGTTTTTTTTTTGTGTGTTTCTGCTGATTTAACAGGACATGCAACAATGCTAAATATGTAATCAAGGTAGAATACCACAAAGAAAAATCTTCATAAGCTCTACTTAGGATCTCTTAAAAAGGCATTCAAAACACAAATCGAGAAACGCACACACTGTCTGTCGCTTGCACAAACTCTTCAATAATTTCATCCTAATTATGAACTCTCGCTAAGATCTAAGAAAAACGAACCCGATGGAATACATTTGTTTGTAAGATATTTCTCCCAACTATTGGTCTTAATTTTCACAATGTGTCGGCCGATAAAATCTCCGCTCTTGTTCAGGATCATCTTTTCGAACTCTGGGACGTACACAAAATTTTGAACTCAACCCTTTATTCGAGATTTTTCTTTGATTCTTAATTATCGCCGTAGCAAGGATTGAAGCTTCAATCTCAGAACTGTAACTTATAAGTGATTGTTAATATAGATCTTAATCTGTTGTGCTACGTGTCCATGTTGACAATTTAAGTATGAATTTTGGAAGTTTCAAACTTAATATTGTTTTAGATGTGTAGTATTACTATTTATTACTATACTAGCAGGGCTACCCGGGGTTATAAAAACATAAAATAGAAGAAAAATCGTGTGTAACATCTTTATATTCAAACTTGTATTTTTCTACCTCTCTCTATAGCCGTCTCTTTATCTTACTTTTCTCTCTTCTGGTCGCCCCATTTCACCGCTACTCTCTCTCTCTCTCTTTGCCTTCAGCGAAAGCTGTCTCTTCCGTTGCCCAGGGAAAAAGTATGACATATTTCTATAAAAAGTACCACCTCTGTCTGCGCCTTCTATATAGGTACTAATCTCCGCACCGATGCGCATACTATATATGTACTTATCGCCGCCGCGGTTCACATACTAGATAGGTGTGGAGGTAGTGTAGTATCTGTTGAGGAGAGAGTCGGCATTAACGCGTGGGGGGCGTCTCAGGCCAAACTTGAAGGGAAAGTTTCGGCATTCGCCGGTGTGAGCGCCTCAAGCCAAACTTGAGGGAAGAGTGTGGGCATTCGCCGGTGTGAGCGCCTCAGGCCAAATTTAAGGGGGAGGGTTACGGCATTCGCCGGTGTGAACGCCTCAGGCCAAATTTGAGGAGAGAGCGTCGGCATTAGTCGGTGTGAGCGTCTCAGGCCAAACTTAATGGGGGAAGTGTCGGCATTCGCCGGTGTGAGCGCCTTAGGCCATATTTAAGAGGGTGTGCTCTAGGCCAAATTTAATGGGAGAGTTTAGGAACTTGAGGGGGAAATTTCGAGTAAACGGTAGCATCGATACAAGAGAATTAGATTAGGTCTAGGAAAAGTTTCTCAAATAATGAGATACTTCTTACATATAATTAAGGTAAAAAAAAGAAATGATAGTCTGATTTTTTTATTTAAGAGTGTAAGATCGATACCTATCGGATAGGACTAGATAATACACTTGATCTCAAGGCAAAATGTCGAAGTACAGATACTACACTTTGATCTGGGCCAAAGAGCCAAGAAGCGCAATTTTATTTATCTTCCTCCCACAAGGTAAGATGTGACACAAGGCCGGGAAAGTTGGATTTGAAAAGTCAGCGCCCGAGAAGGTGAGCATTCTGGCCTACAAAAAATGCCTGGGCTGCCCCGTCGGCATTCCCCGGTATAGGCGCCTCAGGCAGTAAGCAATAAACTTACTTCTCCCCAAAGAGGTGAAGCAAAGCCTGGGAGGGTGGTCCTCCTAGAACTGCACAACACTAATTCACAAACCGGCGGAATCAAGACCCGAAGGCCAAGACGACACTGTCCTATGGGGTGTAGTATCCATCGGAACAGATACTACACTTTGATCTCAGCCAAGAAGCGCCTTATTTATCTACCTCCCACAGGTAAAATGTGACACAAGGTCGGAAAGTGGGATTTGATGAGTCAGTACCATAGAGGAAGAGTACTTATGCCCCTTAATAAATTGCCTGGGCAGCTCCGTCGGCATTGCCCGGTAGGAGCGCCTCAGGCGATTAGCAATAAACTAACCCCTTCTCAAAGGGTGAGAAGGCAAAGCCTGGGAGGGTGGACCTCCTAGAACTGCACAGGACAAACCCACAGACCAGGGGATCAAGCCCCGAAAGGCAAGAAGGTACCGGTCAACTCGACCGGAAATGACATCTGAGGAAGGGAGTGAAAGAAATTCAATACATTTATTTATTAACAAGTTTTACGTAAAAGAAAAAACGCACCCAACAAACTTGATGTTTTTCCCCCTCCCAAACCCTCGCTCACATAATATTTAAGAATTAGAGCAAGACATTAATTTATTCGCGTAAGGGGGTGCTTACTGTAGTGTTACTGCACCGACGAGTCACCGGTGAGGGGACGAGTTACGGCCCCTGGCGATGACTCAGCTAGAATGTAACTTGACCACCAATAAACCTTGTTATTTATCCTATACTTCTCTCCGTCTTACTACTTACTTAACCCAGCCGATAACATTACATGGTGTCAGATAAAGGATACAATTTGTGGAGACCAAAAAAAAAACAAAGTAAAAAAATCGGATATCGTAGTAAGAAAAACAAAGGATTTCTAAGAGAAAGAAAATTCTACTATCGATAAACAAACGACTTACGGAATACGGTCCCACAAGCAAAAAAAAAGTAAGAAAAGAGAGAACAGTGAGTACAGAAATTTGTTTTTTTTTCATATATATCGTATACTTTTGAAAAATGCCCCACACGGACATAAAGCAATATTCTGCTAATATACCACCCCCCGAACGAATGACTCTCGTTGGAAATGTTGCTAATAACTGGCGAATATTTAAACGAAATTTTCTCAATTATTCGATTGCTAGTAGATTGTCTATAGAAGCAGATACTTCATATCAGACATCGGTATTTTTAGCAACTATCGGGGAGGATAGTTACGATATATATGAAGGTTGAAGTTTAACTCTGAGGAAGAAAAGACGAACCTAGAGAAGGTGATGAAGAAGTTTGAGGATTTTTTCGTGGGCGAAACACACGAAGCTTACGAATCCTATACATTCCATCTTCGCAAGCAAGAAGTATCGGAAAGTATCGAGACCTATATAGCTGCTCTTCGACAACTTGCAAAGAACTGTAATTTCGGACAGCTACAGGATAGGCTTATTCGAGACCAAGTCGTTGTCGGAGTTCGAAGCGATACCGTCAGAGAAAAGTCACTGTCTGATAAACAGCTTACTCTAGACAAGTGCCTACAAATAGGTAGAGCCTACGAAACTTCGAAACAACAGACGCAGACCATTTCCTCCGGTGCCGATGCAGCGGATCCTCAAATCAACCGGGTTACGAAGCGAACCTACAAGACAAACTTCACCAAACAACCACATCCGAAATCGAAAATGCCTAGCCCACGCTGCGGGAAATTTCCATTCCACAATAGAAATGACTGCCCAGCAAAAGATGCACGCTGCAGAATTTGTTCGATGAAAGAGCATTATGCAAAATTTTGCAGAACCGATAAGGCGAAGGTTAAAGAAATAAGAGAGGAAGAAGAAAATCATTTTTTAGGTTCTGTCACTCTCGAAAATATAGGTACAATTAACACTGAGGATAATACAAATTGGCAGGCTAAAATCAAGGTCACCATTAAGACCTGTACCAAAATTATAAATTTTAGGCTGGATACAGGTGCAGATGTGACCGTAATTCCGGACCGGTTCTTCAGGAAAAATTCCCCACTCATCCAACCCACAAACAAAAGACTGTACGGACCGGGTCATTATAAGATAAACCTCATAGGATGTGTGAAGGCCAAACTGGGCACGAAAAAAGTAAGCTCGCAACAAGACCTTTATGTTCTAGAGAGTCTGAAAGAACCTCTACTGGGAGGACCAGAGAGTAACAAGCGAAGGGCACCAGTATAAGAAAGAGTTCCCAGAACTGTTCACAGGCCTAGGGAAACTGGAACATGTGTACCAGATACGTTTGGATGCAGGAGCTCAGCCCTTTTCCATTGCTATCCCTAGAAGATTGCCGTTGCCTATGAAACAGAAGGTTCAGGAAGAACTGAAACGTCTGGAGAACGAGGACATAATCCGTCCAGTCAAATCACCAACTGATTGGTGTGCCCCAATAGTCGCCGTCCAAAAAGCTAACGGTAAAGTTAGGTTATGCGTCGACTTTACCAAGCTAAACGAGAGCGTGAATTTCCTTTACTCACCACAGACCAATTACTGGCCGAGCTCGATGAAGCCACAGTGTTTAGCAAGCTCGACTGCAACAACGGTTTCTACCAAATCGTCCTACACGAAAAATCGCAGGTCCTTACCACATTTATAACACCTTATGGGAGGTACTGTTTCAAACGACTTCCATTCGGGATAAGTTCTGGTCCAGAAATCTTTCATAGGGAGATGACACACATTTTGTCCGGAATACCAGGAGTCATCTGTGATATAGATGACGTCCTAATAAGTATAAGAAACCAGCAGGAGCACGACCAGCGACTAAAAGCAGTACTGCAGAAAATGAAGGATGCAGGAGCTACACTCAACGATAAATGTGTATTTTTTGTCAGAAACATAAAGTTTCTGGGTCACATTATATCAAAAGAGGGAATACAAATAGATCCCGAAAAAATAGCAGCAATTATGAACTTGCCCAGACCTGAGAATGTGTCCGAATTACGACGCTTACTGGGCATGGCAAACCAGGTCGGAAAATTTGCTAGGAATCTAGCCGAAACCACCAAACCACTCCGAAAGCTTCTTAGGAAAGAGTCAGAATGGATCTGGGATGAGCCTCAGAAAGTAGCATTCCAGACCCTGAAGAAGCAACTGAGTTCTGCATCAGTACTGACCATTACAATTCCAACAAGCCGACAAGGGTATCAGCAGATTCATCTAGCTATGGCCTAGGCGGTGTACTACTGCAGAAGCAAGAAAATGACTGGAGACCGGTATTTTATGCTTCACGATCTCTGACAGAAACAGAGCAGAGATATGCACAGGTTGAGAAGGAGGCACTAGCAGTCACTTGGTGTTGTGAAAAATGTGCGGACTACTTGGTCGGAATGCCAAAATTCACAGCCGAAACAGACCACAAACCACTGTTGGCACTGTTAGAGTCGAAGCGACTCGACGAATTGACTCTAAGAATTCAACGTTTCCGCGTGAGGTTAATGAGATTCTCCTATGAGATCATATACACAGCGGGAAAAGACCTCACAACAGCAGACGCTTTGTCCTGAGCACCTGGGAGTAGTCCCGTTATACAGGATATCCAGCAGGAGACAGAGACCGACTCATTTATCCGCTCAGTCATAGGAAATATCTCGGCGAGCGATAAACGATTGGAGGATATCCGACTAAAACAAAATACTGACCAGGTCTGCAGTCAGGTAATCAAATATTATGAGAGGGACCACTGGCCCGAAAGAGCAAGGCGGGACCCTGAACTAAAACAGTACTGGTTTGTCAACCAGGACCTAACAGTTTACCAGGGACTTCTAATGAACCAGAGCCGACTTGTCATTCCTAATATACTTCAAAAAGACATACTAGAGCGTCTACATGAGGGACACCAAGGTATTGTCAAATGCCGAGCACTAGCTCGCGAAAGTATGTGGTGGCCTGGCCTCTCTAAACAAATTGCAGACAAAGTTGGGAAATTTGGTATCTGTAAAAAGAACGAAAATATCCACCAGAACCACTACAACCCACCAATTTACCTGCATATCTATAGCAGAAAATAGGAATGGATCTGTTCGAATTCATGGGACACCGATATCTTCTGATTGTCGATTATTTTTCCAGGTGGATTGAAATAGCCCATTTACGGACAACCACCCCAGCCAGCGTAATAGAGCATTGCAAATCAATATTCGCTAGGCATGGGATCCCAGAGAAAATCATATCTGATGTTTAAAGTAAACTACCAGATCACGATCCGAAACAGATCTAACCCCATGAACATCATCAAGTCGTGTAACCCACGTCACTAGTCTCGCTACGGATAGGATGGCTAGAAACACCATTCGTTTCTCCCCAGACCACGGCGGTGCTGCGTTGTTGATGACAGATGCTACATCCAGGACCATCGGCTGTTCGGCGTCGATGCGAGCCGTCACCTCTCTGACATATCCCCAGTTTGCTGCAAGTGAAGAAGGCGTGCTCGGCCGTTTCTTTCTCGTCGTCCTCACAGCGCGGGCATAAGGGGACGCCCCTTAAACCATCTCTGTGTAATCTGCGATAGAGGGGCAGTGCGTTCCGAACCAGACGCCGAGTCAGAGAATACTCAGAATTGTTGAGATAACTCTGGCCTGGCGCCCAACTCAACTGGGAGCGGACCTCCTCCCTCGACAATCCAAGCCGCTCTACAAGTGGGTCTGAAGCGGTACCCTCCACTAGTCACAAGTCAGGCATCCCCAAGCCTCCCACACTCGGAACTTGAGTACAGACCTGTCTGCGGACGTACGCTTTCAGACCCTTCCAAAGAAGCGAGAAGAGCAAGCGCATGAAAGCGTAAAGGCGGGCCGCAGGCAGGGGTAGTACAGATAGCCGGTAAAGGATGAGAGGAAAGACGTAAGTGGCGCACGTCTCCGTTCTGCCCTTTAAAGAAAAGCTTCCTTCGAATCCAAGCCCGGATCGATGATTCGACCTTTGTCTGTACTTCCGACCAGTTCTTTTCCAGCTGAAGACCCGGCCGAACCACACGCCGAGGATTCGAACCGGGCCATCCGACCAGCTGAAGTCACCTGGAAGAGCGTTCTCTCCACCCAACCGCAGGCCGTTGGACTTGCTGCGGTTGACTAAGACCCCTGTAACTTCTTCGTACCGAGCGAGCGCTTTAATCACCGTTCTAAGCCTCCTTAATTTTAAGTGCTCATTATACTTCAAGTCCACTTCCACCTTTAATTATTAATACTAATTTCATCCCACCCCGATAGTGCAATCTATGTTGGTCCAGTATCTCCAGTATCGGTATTTCAGAAGGTAAAAACCTACATTTACTGGATTCCCTTCTGTCCCCCCTCCCGTAACCTATCCCCCCCCCCCCTCTGGAGAGATTTACATGGTTATTTTTTCTATTGAGGAATTTTCGGAATGGGTGAATGATCATGTACAAGGGATTCCTGGTAATAGGTATATGACTCTTCTATCCAATCCCCCTTTTTTATTGATTCTTATAAAACTTTCGTCACAAGCGCATATATATATATATATATATATATATATATATATATATATATATATATATATATATATATATATATATATATATATATCTGCTATCTACTGCATCGATAGCAAACGAATTTCCCGCCTGGATAACTTTTTGCATTGTTGGACCACCACTCACCATTTGGATTATTTCTTAATCAACCTCTTTGATGTCTGATCTGGGGCTATTTTAAGCTTGTTGACGTGGATGAACTGTATAGGTTTACAAAAAAGTATGTTTTGGGCCGATATATTTGATGTTTTATATACCTTTATGTATTTTTATATATATTTTTTTATATATTTTCAAACTTAAATTTGTATTACCTGTAGTAATGTCATTGCGGTAATAGTCCTCCGAGGAGAAGATTTTCTTTGAAAACTCATGAGTTAAGGACTTTAAAGAACTTTGCCTGAACATTGAACTGTAATAAAATTTTATTCGCACTTTATCTATTGCTATTGCTCTATCCAGTATATTGAGCTTTATTTTTATCCGGATGTTCACTAATTAGAGATATTAGTTGCCTCTCATATCTTTTGTTGTATTAACCATATATATATATATATATATATATATATATATATATATATATATATATGAGAAGAGAAGGATGAAAGTAATCCGACGTGATGGGAAAATGAAAAAGGAAAACCAAAAAATGGATGTTTTTTATGTGTACATCAACGTTTCGTCTTTATTTATAAGACTTCATCAGGATGATAAAATAGAGAAAAAATGTCATGCAAGTGCAGATACATGTAGGGTAGACATATTGGGAGGAAAAATAGAATGAGATAGTGGCCACTGCTGGGTGGACGTCCGTATTTGTTGGAGAAATAGAAATGAATGTTGAAAAGAGTGAGTAGGGAAAAATGGAGGGATGGGGTGAGCAAGGACTACTGTGGCTGGTGGTAAAAGAAAGAGGTGGGGGATGAGCAGGGGTAAAGTGGATGATAAAGTAAGACCACAACTTTCGCCCATCCACCAAAATCACAGCCCCTCCCTCTCTACCCATCCTCCTTTCCCTGCATACACCCCCATACACAAACATTCCAACTTACTTTTTCCCCTTCAATCTTGAACCGCAGCCATCTGGTCAAACACCTCCCTCCCCCCTCCTCCTCCACTCTCTCTCTGCCATCCACTTTACCCCTGCTCATCCCCCACCTCTTTCTCTTACCACCAGCCACAGTAGTCCTTGCTCACCCCATCCCTCCATTTTTTCCCCACTCACTCTTTTCAACATTCATTTCTATTTCTCCAACAAATACGGACGTCCACCCAGCAGTGGCCACTATCTCATTCTATTTTTCCTCCCAATATGTCTACCCTACATGTATCTGCACTTGCATGACATTTTTTCTCTATTTTATCATCCTGATGAAGTCTTATAAATAAAGACTAAACGTTGATGTACACATAAAAAACATCGATTTTTTGGTTTTCTTTTTCATTTTCCCATATATATATACATATATATATATATATATATATATATATATATATATATATATGTATATGTATGCATTTATATATACATGTATGTATATGTATGTGTTTATATATATGCATGTATGTAAATGTATGTATTCATATATATATATATATATATATATATATATATATATATATATATATGCATGTATGTATATGAATGTATTTATATATATATGCATGTATGTATTTATATATAAATATGCATGTATGTATATGTATGTATTTATATATATGCATGTATTTATATATATGTATGTATTTATATATGCATGTATATATGTATGTATTTTTATATATATGCATGTATGTATATATGTATGTATTTTTATATATATGCATGTATGTATATATGTATGTATTTTTATATATATGTATGTATATATGTATGTATTTATATATATATGTATATGTGTATGTATATATGTATGTATTTATATATATATATATGTATATATGTATGTATATATGTATGTATTTATATATATATATGTATATATGTATGTATTTATATATATATATGTATATATGTATGTATATATGTATGTATTTATATATATATATGTATATATGTATGTATTTATATATATATATGTATATATGTATGTATATATGTATGTATTTATATATATATATGCATATATGTATGTATATATGTATGTATTTATATATATATGTATATATGTATGTATTTATATATATGTATGTATTTATATATATATGTATATATGTATGTATATATGTATGTATTTATATATATGTATGTGTGTATGTATATATGTATGTATTTATATATATATATGTATGAATATGTATGTATTTATATATATATGCATGTATGTATATGTATGTATTTATATATATGCATGAATGTATATGTATGTATGCATGTATGTATATGTATGTATGCATGTATGTATATGTATGTATTCATATATATGTATGCATGTATGTATATGTATGTATACATGTATGTATATGTATGTATATATATGTATGCATGTATGTATATGTATGCATTTATATATATATGCATGTATGTATATATATGTATGTACGTATATATATGTATGTATATATATGTATGTATATATATATATGTATATATATGTATGTATATATATATGTATGTATTTATATATATGCATGTATGTATATATGTATGTATTTATATATATATATTAATGTATATATATATATGTATGTATTTATATATATATTCATGTATATATATATGTATATGTATGTATTTATATATATGCATGTATATATATATAAATGCATTTATATATATAGATGCATGTATATATATATATATGCATTTATATATATATATATATTCATTTATATATATATGCATTTATATATATGCATGTATATATATACTTTTGTATATATATATGCATTTATATATATATATATGCATGTATATATATATATATATATGCATGCATGTATATATATATATATATATGCATGGATATATATATGCATACATTTATATATATATATATGCATGGATATATATATGTATGTATGTATAAATGCATATATATATGTATGCATTTATATATATATATGCATATATATATATATGTATGTATTTATATATATATATATAGGCATGTATCTCTCTCTCTCTCTCTCTCTCTCTCTATATATATATATATATATATATATATATCTCTCTCTCTCTCTCTCTCTCTATATATATATATATATATATATATATATATATATATATATATATGCGCGCGGGTACGATAAATAAAAAATATTATGGATATATTCAATGTTTGCATGTCTATATTATAAATATATATGTTGTCTTAAAATACGAACAACTTGGCAGCAACAACAAAAAGGATATATTTATATAATTATCTGGTTGGTCAGGGTAAAACAAGACTTGTCGGCTGTAGGTAATCTGTGTGGAGCAGTCTAGCAGATATGTTTATCCAGCTAGTCTGGTTTCGTCCACAAGCCGTAAAACTATAATTTCATTTCTCTTTCTTCATTTTCATTTAAATTTTTTATTATATTGGTTGGAATGCGCCGCCACAATTACTGCCTCCTTAAAAAGGGCCTTATGTGTTGACTCTTTATATTTTTGTTATTATTGTTATTTCCATTTAATTGCGCATTATTTTTAGGATATCTTTGTTGGTCATCTTTCTAAACCTGATTGATGTGTTGTAGGCCTGTATTGTTCAACCCGAGGCCAGTATGTGTGACAGCTGTCACACGTGCCTGCGCACTTTTTTGACAGCTCGCCGGGAGAGCCTGTATACTCAGATTGACTGATAGATCGACAGAAAGGGGACACAGGCGCCTTCAACGTCCTCAGGGAGGTTGAAGATGATGATGGTACATGAAACAAGTCTGTTTTCAATTAATACAAATACAATACAAAAAATCAGCGTTTTTCTATCGCTTGAACATTAAAAAAGGTAATCAATCTTTTTCTGGCTATCTTAGATGTAAAATCGCTATCCCTTGATTAGGAATCAAATTTCTAGATTTTTAAAACTTAAGAATGACGGATCACCTACGAACGGACAGAGATCCTTACATAGACCTCAGGACACGTGTAGAAAAGCTATTACAAATTGAACCTTCATGCTTCATTTAACCTGGAAGTTGAAATGAATATGTTATAGTGTCGAGCGAATGGTCACACATTCGGCGAAAAGGACGCATTCATTGACTTTGGACAATGAAAAACGACATTAGAAAAGGTGCCGTAGTTTGCTGTCGGTGCATTCGGTTGGTTATTATGCACGCCAGACGTAGCCATTTGCATTAATGACTCAGCATTTATAGAAACCTGGATTATTTCTGGAGTGTTCGGAAGTGCTCTGATCTAAGATGAAAGTGCTGAAACAACTATTTTCTTTAAGTAGAATTAAATGTTATTTTTCTTAGCAATATGTGGCAACGAACTACTAAAAGAACTGACGAACGAGAATCAAATATTACTTTTGTAGGAAAAAAGCTATCGATGACAAAAATCGAGTCTTACTTTATATGTTAGATATAGAATAGATATTATTCCGGTGAAATTTAATCCGGAGAGGAAAAATAAAATAAATAATGCCTCTAGTTTTCAGAATCCACATTAATTTTTGTTCAGTTGACACATCTGGAAATAATAGAATCGTATTTAATCGAGTGCATACTTCCGCCAAGCTCAATTAATTCTATTATGATCTGTTTAAAAATCTAAATAATACTTAATGATTTCCATTCCTTTATTTCAGTTTTGCAGAGTGGAACGAAGAGTTAAACATGAGTAAATATGTAAAATTAGTAATACATTTCCATATCATTTTATGTGTAGAATATTTTTATGTTGTTAATATTTCACCAATCTATATTGTTGTTGATTTGTAAGGTTGTGTATACGCCTCATATATCATTCAAGTCCACTTCCACCCGCCCACTTTCATCTTCAGGGGATGAAAACGACATTTATGATTATGACTAGTTAATAAGGATACTTTAACGAACTCCTTTACCAAACCCGTCATAAAAGTTCCGTTTAATCCAATTAACACTGATTCGAAATCCGAAATAGTTTAACATTTACTAGAATTGAAACAGTTAAGCAAACAATGCGGTTTCATTTCGGCTCAGTTTGCTATTTTTTGGTTTACTTTTGTTGACCCCAAACATATTGCAATATTTTTATTTATATTTTATGTGTTGCATATTTGTACAGTTGGAAAACAAGTGGAACGGGAGGGTATTCCAAAGGCTAGCGGTCTGAGGAAATCAGCTATTAAAGTAGAACACTTTTCGGCATTTAGGGATTTCTACAGTGAAGGGGTACGATTTTGTTGCTACTCCGGTGGGTTGGGAGTATTTAGGTTTAGGGGGTACAACAGCAGTAAGTTAATCAGAGCACATTCCGTCGAGGTAGTTGTAAAACAAGCACAGGGAAGCAACATTGTGGCGATGCGACAGGGGCTAGAGCTTGGAAGACAGTTCTGGACCCATTAATTTATAAATTCTATCTAGCAAATAGGGAGACGCTAGTGGTAGGTGCACCAGCCCAAATAATGGAACAATACTCCATACACAAGGCTAATGCTAGCATTTTAGAGATACAGGGTACTGGCAGGTGTTTATGGTTTTCTAGCCTGGTAGATGGAGCATACCTCCTTGGCAGCATCTATGTACTTATTCCAATTCATGTTACCTAAAAATGTCAGGACAATGAGTTTAAACGTCGAACTCTCGAGAAGGGTGCTATCGACCATCACATTCTGTGATCTTAAAGGTTTCTCGTAGTTGTTAAACGAAAAGGAAGTTTGTCTTGATTAAATGTGACCATCTATTTTTGGCACCATTCTACTTCAGACTGGAAGTCATTTTCCAAGGATTCAGCCATTGCGTGGCCATTCGATTTACCTTACTGCCTGGAATAGTGCGGGCTATCATCAGCAAATACACTAATATCAGATGCGATTGCATCGGGGAAGCTGTTTATGAAGATCAGGAATAATATAGGTATAATAAATATTCAAGTATCGACGCTTGCGGCACACGAGTATTGATGTGGTGCTGTTTGGATGTACGACAATCGAGAACTGTCTTGAGCTTCATTTAGCTACGAAAGATCTGATTTTAGTAAATATTCGTCCAGTCATTACGCACGAGTTGATTTTTCTACAATCTAGAAGTCGGGTCGAGAAAGTGACGGTTTGTGTAAAGGAATGGGCAATCGAGAAGCTAGCTAGGTCTGCGGAACTCGATAAACCGAGCTAATTGCTGCAGTGAACATTAAAGTCCCCAAATACATGGATTTAGGCGCTCGGATCTGAGAAAAGTACGAAAGTGTGTCGATACTATCTGTGGTGTAGTCAATTAGGGTACAGTCTGTGTCGGGAGGGGAATAGTAGAGGAAACACAGGTAACTAAATGTGCGCTGTAAGGCTACTCTGATTTAGGCCTGATTTTCGGATTCTAAAGTAAGTTCTTTAGGAGTGTGTTACGGATATAGATTGCGAGCTCGTGCATATGTTTGTTCATGTTTTTACTGCAGTCTTGAAGGAATCTTGGCATATCAAAATGATTAGATATCGTGCAGTTTAGGTTTGTTTCGTAAAAGTTATTTATAAGTCCCACGATATTTGTGAGAGGGGGCACATTAAAGGGTAGACGCGTTTTTTTTGTTTTTCGGAGGATAAGGTTTATATTTTTAATTACTCTGTAGAAAGAGATAAAAATGACTCCCTTCCCCCTTCCATTTACACACTACGAAATGGAAATGAACATGACCAAAAAATAGGTCATACTTTCGCTAAAATTGAGAAATATTAATTTCTAAAGTTAGATTAACTGTCGTCCAAAAATAGAGTTTTACTTGTATACGGATATAAACATAATAAAATGGAAACCATTTTTTCTTTTGGTTTACCGTTCAATCGTTTTCGTTTCATTCAGCTTGAGGTCTTCAAGAACTGTCCTTGAGGCACACGTCCCAAAAGAATTTCAAGGGATCAATTTCTTTTCTTTTCTGTCATCAACCCATCTTTGAAGAGATGGACGCGCAAATTCTTAGATAACCTTTTGCCCTCAGAACTGAAAACGAATGGAGCTGATATCGGCTGATTCTTCGATAAGAGAGAAAAAAAAGAAGAAATAGGGAAAGGAAAGGGGAGCAAAGAGATTAGTGGATGTTTATTCATTTTAATCTATGTTTTCTCATCTTTCTTTAATCGTTTTTCTTCTCTTTTAATCGTTAACCATTTTATCAGTTAAATCGTGCGCGCCACAAGATCACATAAATAGATAATATTGCAAAGAGACTTGAGGGGCGAGTGAAAGGCACGCACAGCGCCAGGAAAATCAACATTTTTTTTTAGAGAGAGAATTGTAATTTGAAGTTAGTCGGTGCTAATGCTCGGACAGGAATTATGCTTTTATCACTGACCGTTACTCCATTTGTCTTCTTGTCAAAATTTTGCGTTAAGCTATAGTACCAGAAAACTGAAAAGACTTATCCCCCCCCCACACACACATGTTATATATATATATATATATATATATATATATATATATATATATATATATAACAAGGAAAATACCCGTCACAGGGCTGGTAAAATTTTTTCAAAAAATAGAATAGTTTTTGCAAGCACTTTTATGCCCCCTTACCAAAATTAAAATCACGATATAACGATACTAATCTTTATGTTTAGGATATTTATTCCAATTTTGATCAAAATCAATAGCATGATTTCGATTCTAGAAAATGTCTCTCATTTAAGGCTTAAACTTAAGCGGTCAAAAGAATGAATTGAAATTCAGGAAATGTTACTTACCTGGTGTGTAATAACTATTTATTATCATCCGTCCGTCCGTCCGTCAATCAAGGTAGGTAAGTCCGTCCGCCCGTTCGTCCGTCTAGCTACGTCCGTCTGTTAATCCGTCCACCTACGTCCGTCCATCTACGTCCGTCCACCTACGTCGGTCCACCTACGCCCGTCCGTCCGTCCAGCTACGTTCGTTCTTCCAGCTACGTCCGTCCGTCTGTCAGTCTGTCAAGCTACGCCCATCTGTCTGTCTGCCTGTCCAAGTACGTCCGTCCGTCCATTCATCCAGCTACGTCCGTCCGTCCAGCTATGTCCGTCCGTCAATCCAGCTACGTACGCCCGTCTGTCCAACTACGTATGTACGTCTGTCGATCACTCCAGCTACATCCGTCCGTCCATCTGTACACCTACGTTCGTCCGTCTGTTCAGCTACGTCTGTCCGTCCGTCCAGCTATGTCTGTCCGTCCGTCCAACTCGGTCCGTCCGTCAATCTGTCCAGCGACGCCCGTCTGTAGTTTTAATTATGTCTGTTTGTTCGTCCAGCTACGTCCGCTCGTCTGTCCAGCTACATATTTCCGTCTATTCATCCATCCAGCTACGTCCGTCCGTCCGTCCGTCCGTCCGTCCGTCTAGCTACGCCCGTCTGTCCGTCAATGTAGCTACGTCCGTCCGTCCAGCTGAAACAGATTTCTGTATGTATGTTTTAGTTAGAAAGTGGAAACCGTCATTGTAACAGAGAAAAATCTCACTCTACTTTATATATATACATATGTACAAAGATTTTATTTTGTATTCCTATATGTCAACAAATAAGAAATAAAATAGAGGAACAGATATAAATATTCATATATTTTTCATATTACTTTTAACACGCGCGCGCACACCCACACACACACACACACACACACACACACACACACACACACACACACACACACATATATATATATATATATATATATATATATATATATATATATATATATATATATATTTCATATATAACTTTCGTTAATACAAAGATTTAAGTCATAGCCTAATAGCGGCTAGAGCTCTTAATTTAATATATAAAACCTTGTTAGTTTAGGGAAATATTTTTCAAAGTGTTCGAATAGACATATGGAAAATTGTTCCCTGAATTAACCAATGGTTTCATATTATATTATATATATTTGTGTGTTTCTGTATTTAACTTAATAGTGCTCAATATATGAGTAGAGCTTAGTATTAGTATACCACTATACTTCTGGCAAACGTCTATCTGAAGCTAGCTTGTCATATATATGTTACTGTTTTGTATGACAAGCATTGCATGTCTAACTACACTGAAGAGCTGTTAAATAAAGAAACAGTCTCTCTGTGGTAACTATTTATATATTTACAAAATGTACGTATGCATATACAACATCTCTGTATGTATGCATACGTGAATAACGTATTTGATTCTATAATGTTAAGGTATTAATTTACAAGAGTAACCCCAACTTAAAGGAAGTCCCAAACTGTTTGGCGACCCACCTCCAAATGAGCCCATTCCATGTGAACAACATATGCTATTGTAGTGTTTATAGAGTTTAGGGCGAGGCAAATGAGGGGTAAAATGGTTGCCGAGTGGGGTCAGTCCGACTGCAAATAATATGTTTCTCGATACATTCCAAGGGGGTAGGTGAGGCCCCCATTATTTACAATGTGGACAAAATCACAATTTTGGGGATACTTAGCTGAACAGAATGTTAAGAGAGGACAGTTTTCTACTTGAGTTTTAAAGCATTCTGTTCTTCATCCTTAGGGGCTTTTCCTTACTCAGGCCATCGTGTAGATATTTTAGGAGTAAATCTTTTCTTTCTTTTTTATTTTGCAAAAGAAAATTAAAGGCACGGGTTGATTATGGATAAATCTACAGTTGTTGAACGCTGAAAATGGCGATATTTTTATCGAAATTATTTAAGAATTATATCTTCACTGGCATCTAGAAAAATTAAAAGAAAATAAACCTTGACCCCAAGGAAATTCTCGGACGGACCATTGCGACTTTTTACATGTAAGGCATATATTAATGTCGTTCACGTCGCTTCGCATCTTTTAGATTTATATCTTACTATAATGCAGATTGTGTGTCAGTCTATTTGAAAGGAAAAAAACGTAAACATCACCGGTTATTATATTAATTTGTATTTTATCAATTTTATCCATTCATGGATATGATTTTATAAATTATTCTTAGGAATCTATCAATTGAAATAAATAGATCAGTATTCATTTATTCATAGATTATTTATGTAAACTTGATGATTGTGTATTCTTATGCCTTCCTTAAAATAATAAAAAGTGATTTATTTTAATAAAACAATTCATTGATTTATTTCCTTGAATTGAATTATAAGAATAATTGGATATTGATTTATTTAAAATCAATATCAAATTATTCTTATAATTCAACTCAAGGAAATAAATCAATATATATATATATATATATATATATATATATAAATATATAAATATACATACGCGGTGAGCTCCCCGGACTTCAGTCACTAGGGTCACGATTTAGAATCTCAGTAGATTCTGCCACGCTGATGAGCTGTAAAACGACAAAACACGTATCTGTATATATATATATATATATATATATATATATATATATATATATATATATATATATATATAATGCTTCGGCGTATGATGAAATGAAATCAATAAAGTGCTCGATCGCAAAAAATGTGAGAGCTAATACAAATTATTTATTTAGAAACTATACATTACATACTTCAGAGACGTACCATTGTTCATTGAGACAGGCTGACCTCTTATTTTTGTTAAAAAGGTCGTTATTGCCAAATTCAAATCATTAGCGACTCACGATATAAAAATAAATATGTAAACCCAAAATACATTAGGAAGAACCAATGTAATATATCAGTTCTAATGCCCTATGGGAGAATGTATCTCCGACAACAATAAAAAAAACTAATTCTTACATAGGTTTCACTTCCACAACACTATCCCGAAGACTCACCCTACATCTCTTCGACACTAGCTCTATATGCCAACACATAAAAAAACATAATTGCACCCCCTCCCAATATAGAAACATCCTTGTTAACAATACCAAAATAATACACCATGATACCAATATCAAAAAATTAAAAATACTTGAAGCCCTCTACATAAAAACTAAACATCCCACAATTAATAATGTCAATTATGAAACTAGTCGCAACATTTTAAAGTGTCTAGCATAATAATTAACATTACCAAATTCTTAGCCATTAGGCAGTTATGCGTTTGAATTGTATGCATTTTATTTAACGTCATCAATTTCTTAACGGTTTAAACAGTCAAACTTTAAATCTCTCGTATGTGTAGAACGCCATCACGCTCTCATGTACATTTCAACTTTACAGACGCGTTTTCAAATATAAACTACTTGCCGTTATAATTAAAAAAATATCACAACAGTAAAGACACTAAAACTAATACCGCCTGAAGATGATTTGACGATTCAAATCGAAAGTACTTGCAAAAAAGAAAAAAGAATGGAACAAGAAAGCCATGGATCATATTTATATCAATTTGACCGACATATTAGATGGACAATTCGGAAAATTGAAAAAATAAAAAAAAGTCGCATCAAACAAAACCACTCCGTGTTATTTAATAATGTTTGCCTAAATGAAAATATGCTGCCTAAATACACAATATATATATATATATATATATATATATATATATATATATATATATATATATATATATATATATTATAGAATTTTGAAAAATAAACAAGAAACTTTATTAAAAAATTTTTTTATATATATTTATTAAATGAATAAAATCATTTTTCATAAATATATGTCTCTGAGACTTTCGCAGTAAAACGGCCGTAACGAAGAGTTATTTGTTTTCTTTCTTTCTTTTTTTTTCTTCCTCATTTTGCTGGCGTAAAAATCGCAAGTAAAGCTCTTACGGATGAGGTAAGTCCTAAGATGACGGTATTATAACAACGGAATCAATACTACACTATCCACCACTTTAAAGAGTATTCGGATTAAATCAAGTTTTTTTTGTTCATTAAAATATGCCGATTCACAAAAATTACTTTTTTTTAGTGTTCCTTGGGCTTTTGACTAAGATCAAAGTGTAGTATCTGTTTTCATATCTTCGACATTTAACGTTTTACTTAATGTCGGAAGTACATTAATGTGTATTGGAAACGCGCTGTTTACACGGTATTAATATGTGTTCAGTGCTTAGTAAATGTTTATCATCGCTTGACTTTTCGATTGGATGGGACCCTGCTTTATATTTTGTTTATTTATTTATTTATTTATTTAACGTTAGTTCACCCCAAACAAGGCAAGTTGCTACTGTAGACGTAAGGGGCTACTGAGAATCAGGGTGAAAGTTTAGGGGGTCATCTTAAACTGTGAGCTGTGCAGCGAAATGCATGTTCTCATAACTTTTAAATTTCTGCATGTCAGTACAGTCGGGGAAACAGGTAGCAAGGAGGGAGTTTCAAATGCCTGCAGCTCGAAGAAAGAAGCTATCGGACTAGAAGGCTCTGCGGCATCTGGGGGCCTCCACAGTGAATGGATGGTATTTAGTTGATTGTCAGGTTGGTCGAGTGTATTTACGTAGAGGGGGAACTAGAGCAGCAAGTTCATCGGAACATATTCCATTGAAGTACTTGTCAAACAAGCACAAGATGCAACATTGCGGCGATGAGACAGGTGCTGGAGCTTGGTGGATAATGTGGGACCTATTAAGTTGGCGACTCTTTATAGGGCCTTGTCTAAGAGGGAGATACTAGTGTATGGGGCACTAGCCCAGATGTGACAACAATACTCCATGCATGAGCGGATGGTGGCGTTGTAGAGATATAGGATAATGTCAACTGTGAGAAGTTTTCTAGCACGGTAAAAGGAATTCCACTTTCTTTGCAGCAGCCTTAGCAATGTCTTCTATGTATTTGTTCCAATTCATATTACCTGTGAATATTAGGCCGAAGAGTTTGAATGTTGGACTCTCTGAAGGGTATTATTAGCCATAGCCGAAGAGGTTTTTTGTTGAAGCAAAGGAGCTTGTTCTTAGCAGCATTAAATGATCCCATCCATTTATGACCCCATTCCACTACAGACTGGCGGTCACTTTCCAAGGATTTAGTCATCGGCTCTGATATGTGCGCGTTCGTTTTACCCACATGACGAGAGTAGTGCGTGGTGTCGTCAACAAATATACCCATGTCTGACACAATGTCATCAGAGAGGTTGTTTATGAAAATCAGGACCCATAAAGGTTCAAGGATCGATCCCTGAAGTACACCTGTATTTATATAATGTTGTTTAGATGAACGGCCCTCGAGAACAACCTGGATCCTTCTTTTGGATAGGAATGATCTAATAATCAAATTTAACAAAAAAAGAATAATAATGAAAAAAAAATTCAACAGAACTTAACAAAATTGATTAATCAATTTAAAATTAAATTAATTTTAAATCAAATTTAAGAAAAAAGATAATAATAAAATGTAACAAAAATATTAAGAAAAATTAACAAAATTAATAAATCAATTTACAATTAAATTAATTTTAAATCAAATTTAACAAAAAGAATAATAATCAATAATAAAATTAATTTATCAAGTTTAAATTAAATTAATTTTAAATCAAATTTAACAAAACCTAATAATCCAATTTAACAACAAACATTTAACAAAATTTAACAAATTTAATGAATTTAAAATTAAATTAATTTTAAATCAAATTTAACAAAAAATTATAATCAAATTTAACAAAAAATATTAACGAAATTTAGCTTCTTTTGAAATTCTGACACTTAGTAGATTACAGGCTGTAAACTGTATGAGTGCGAAGGCAGAGCCTAGAGTTATGAATGGGGTAATAGACTAGAGCACAGCGTTACTAGGGTGTGGTTACTGCGTTTTTTTAGCTAAGTGTTGTCAGAGGGTATTCCATGTATTGGTGAATTGAATGCCAAGATTCTCGCTACGTATTGCTTTGCGGATCGCGGATGTAATTCTATCGCTAAAGAAATGTAGTTTAAAGAAGCAGGTATTGGTAAAAGCGTGTTGTCTGTGTTATTTGGTGTTACTGAGACTTGCTATGGTAGAGTGGGGAAGCCGTTGGTCAAGAGGGTCTAGTGGAAGGCTTTAGTGTGAGATGTTTTATAAGTAGTAGAGGAGCATTTACTTTGTATACGGGTGATCTCTGCGTGTGCCTAACCTAGTTTGGATTTACAGGGTAAGACGGATTTAAAGTGGATGAAAAGTTTTCTGCATGCAGGTTTTTGGTAAAAGGTAGTGTGTATGCATATCCTCAGTGTTGGGGTGTTCGATAATGGGGGCCAGTATTGTTTAATGTGTTGAAAATAGTGATGACTTGTTCACGCGGTGATGTGAAGATAAGAATATTATCACTGTATCTCGTTAAGAATATGTAGGAGTGGCAGGTGCTTAGACATTGTTGCTTAAGTCGATCCATGTAAGAGATGGCTAGGAGGCCCATGGGTAAGCTAGAGACTTGTGTGTATGTGTTTTGCTGGAACGTGAAATAGGTATTATCGACAATGATACGTAGGAGTTGGTGTACATATGTCGGGGTAATCCCGAAACAGTCGAGGTTATTAGAGATGTGGTCAGTGATGATGTTGATAGCGGGGTGTGCGAGTATGTAAGACTAAAAATGTAATTGTTGAGGCGTAGATATTGGAGTTGCATAATTTATTCCTATTTTCTTTATTTTTCTTATGCCCTTCTATCCAGGCACCCTTTCTCTCTACCCACGTAAACCCACACCCATCACCGCCTTAGTATATTTCCTTATGCAACTTTCTTGTTGATACACTTCACCACAACTTCTACAACTCCTTATGCACAGACTTAGCCATCCACACAAAGAGCATTATGACATAGTTTCCTTAATTAAATTAGTTTCGTTCACTATGCAACATATATTAAATAACCTGGTAATTAAATGTTGTTTTTAATTATGTATACATCTTTTCCATTTCCTTTCTCTTTTAAACAACTTTCTGTTCGCTCACTCTAGGTCTTTACGTGAAATAGAATAAGTAGGAATTGGACAAACTAATTCTATCTGACACTGCATTAATTAACTTTTACATAATTATCTCCCTTTGACCATCACTAACTCAAGATATTTCATCTATCTTAATCTTTAATCATTATTTTGACTTTCCTTTCTCACCATCTGTTGATTCGAACGTATATTTACAACAGCAACACTTAAACCTAAATATTAAATAAAAAAATCAAAAGATCAAAAAATCTGAATATTAATATTTTAAAGATTAACTAAATTAATAAATCTTGATAATTTATAACATAACTTGCATTTCATCTTTCTTTTTCTTATCCCTGTCACAATTTTCTGCGATGCTTCTCGTTTATCTGCGAATCTCATGTTTTAGATAGGGGCCTCCATCTTGGTTTTCCTCACCCGACCCGTTCGGTCTAATTTTTTTTCTTTTTGAAAAATGGAAGTCGTTATTCTCTCAATGATTAAAGTTTCTCACATTCCGGAACTTTTAAATATTTAGTAGTAAGCCCCTCATTTTACAATTTACTGTCTTTATATTTAATGTTTTGTTTTAAATACAAATAAATTGATCCGAGATTTATACACTTATACCGTCTCCTGTCATTTATTTTTGTTCATCGCATATTCAACTTTCCGGTTTCCAATATTGCATTGCTCCTGCCTCTGAATTCTCACCTTCATATGTATACCACATAAATGCAGTCCCTAATCAAACTACACAACTGAGCACTACAACTAATTTGCACCATAACTCTAGACCTAATAATTCTACTATCCATCTTCCGCCTCAGCAAGCCGATAATAAGTTCTCAATGGTAGGTAACGATAACGCTAACAATAATATACAATCAATTAACCAACCTAATCCATATCATGAAAATACAGTAAATAGAAATAGACCCGTGAATAGGAATATAAATGGCCCAGAGTAAATCCTAAGATACACACGTATATTAGTGCCACAGCAAATTAATTAAATCCCACATTTCTATACATAATTACTCCTTCAATAACGATGTCGGTAACAATAAAACATCACTGACCACTTTAATTAAAAACTAAAGATCCAATAATATTCCACACAATATAAAATGGGCCATCCTAAAAAAATCAAACTCTTATAGCCCAGGATCCAGATCTTGTGGTCTATGCAATTCAGAAGCCGTAATGATAGCTACTACACCTACACATTTAAATCTGATCAATTCTAGAAATGAATTAGTTTCCAAATGTCGACATGGAAGGAAATTCAAGTATGCAATATAGAAACCACCGCCAATCCCATCGTAGCTGATTGAGTGAGTACAGAGATCGGGTGTGTCCAGTTTTCGAGATGTGTTCGTTTAATCCTCCTTGCCTAAAAGGTTTAGACTCTGAAGTTGTAAAAGTTTAAATATCTAAATTTTCAAACTCTAAATATCTTTACAACTTCTTAGTTAGGAAAAATTAAACTTTAAATTAAATTAAACTTCTTAATTAGGCAAAATTAAACCTTAAATTAAACTTCCTAATCTGATAAAATTAAATCTTAAATTAACTATTAAATTATTAAATTCTAATTACTTTAATAACTTCGTAATTTTTAATTTCATAAATTTTCTACATTATTTGATAAGGCGAGATTTGTGAAATCTGTTTTTATTGTAAGCTAGATATTTAAATAACTATTTGAGCATGTATATGTGATTGGACGATCTGACCTAAATATGCCTACTCCTTTCCTTTGACCTAGACTTAGTCTTTGACCTAGACAAGTAACATCCGGTTTGAGTTGGGTTGATTTGACAAGCTTGCCGATACAGGATGTTGTCTCTTTCTTTCTTTGTTAAACTTGACAAGCTTACCAATACAGGATGTTGTTTCTTTCTTTATTAAACTAGATATGTAACTTCCACTCTGATAACGTCGTTCGGATAAGTAGACATTTAGCGCTTTTAGCCTTCCATTCGGCGAAAAAGGGTCCTGTTTATTTGGCTCGCGAGAGAGCGAATACTTTCAAAATTTAATTATTTTTATTCGCTCCGGGGGAAGAAATGACCGTGTTTGTTGACTCAATTCAATTTTAATTTTGTTCAATTCGGATTTAACGGATTCTCCATTTAACCAGCGAACTTTGATTTGATTTGTACTGCTCAGATCAAGTTTTTGGAATTTTGAGTGAGTTTATTGAACTTTTATATAATTTGACTTGATTTATTTATCGTTGTAATAATTAACATAAACATTAGATACTTTTCACTTCATCGATTGCTGACGAATCTCACAAATGGACAACTTTTTCAATTCTTCAAATTTCTCGTATTTGGACTGTTACTCATCACCTGGATTAATCTTCAGTCAACCTTCTGGGTATCTTTCCTGATTATGTTTTTTAAATTTTATAACTTGGATGGATTGTATAGATTTAACAAAAAAAGTATGTTTTTGGGTTGATATATTTGATGTTATATATTTTTATGTATTTTTGTATATATTTTTATATATTTTCAAAGTGTAATTTTATTACCTGTAGTAATATCACTGCGGTAATGGTCCTCTGAGGAGAAGAATTATCTTTGAAAACTCATGAGCTAAGGACGTTAAGATACTTTGCTTGAATTTTGAATTCTAATAAAATTTGATTGGCACCTTATTTTATTATTTCATTTTATATTAATATATATATATATATATATATATATATATATATATTAATTTATATATATGTGTGTGTGTACATGACCCATGAATTAGTCTATAGGGCATATGCAGGGGAGTACACTCGTGCATATATGATTTGCCTATATGATATAGGAGTTGCCTTCTCTATAGAAGGCAACTCCACACACCAAAGGTTTACGAAATATATCATTAGTTAATTATCGTAAAAAAATAACGATAAAATGTATATATACCTATAAATGTGATTTTCCACTGGAAGACTTGAGACTATAAGTTTTTTTTTTTTTTTTTTTTTTTTTTATATAGTTTTAATGGTTGAGAAACTTCCGAGACTATATATATATGTATATATATACATGTATATATATACGTATATATATGCATATATATTAATAAAGAGTTAAATTTTGTAATTGAAACGGTTTTTTTAAATAAGTAAAATGCAGAGGCTTTTTTTAAATGAACATATTATTAAAATTCAAATTTTCGATTCACACAGGAATCTTCATCAGGATAATAGACCCTATTTTTTTCTTATTTTCTAAACGACATGATGTCGCTTTATTTGTGCTTCAGTTGTTAACGAAGCTAGTCGTGTAATAATGTCCAGAAGTGGTGTGTGATCTGGTCGCACGTTATAAGTATTAGTAAAGAGTTCTACTGTATAGAATGCATTTAAATTTTGTAATTGAAACGTTATTTTGGAAACCAGTAAAATGCAGAGGCTTTTTTAAAAATAAACATATTTATTTGAATTCAAATTTTCGATTTAAAAAAAATAAACATATCATTTATTTAAATAAATTTTTTTGATTCACACAGGATCGTCATCAAGATAATAGCCACATAGTTTTCTTCCTTTTTATCGACATGGTGTAGCTTGATATTGTGCTTCAGATGTTAACGAAGGGCGTTGTGTAATAATGTCCACAAATTCATCAATTATTTAACAGAAAATACCGAGAATCAAAAATAAAAGTTTTGTGCTATTTCTGAGTATGTCAGGTAGTTTAAGTTAATGTTGACAAGTACAAACGAGATTACATATTTTAGCATTTGAAATAATCATACAGTTGAAATAATCATACATTTGAAATAATCATATAGTTGAAACAATCATACTGTTTAAATAATCATACAGTTGAAACAATCATACATTTGAAATAATCATACATTTGAAATAATCATACGTGGTAATGAACAAATGTTAAAATAAAATGCAACTTCCCATAGAATGTTATTAAGCTACGTACTACATATATTTAAACCTGAGTAAATATAGTATTTGGTGAATTAAATAAAGCCACACATGTTCACAATTCTTTCTAAAATCTAACTAAATTTGGTATATATGCACCAAATTTCAGTCATGAATGTTCAGTAGTCTTTATTTTATCACCCACCTGTACAGGACGTGCAAAATTGCCACACTCCTCTCTTGGCACTGCCATGAGTTTGGCTCTGATGGCGCTCGTCACTTCAGAAATTCTTTGGGAGTTGTTGTGATAGACATTATTTTAAGATAAACACACGGTTAGTTGAAAGCCCATTCAGAATCGCACCTACTGATGAGATGATCTGCATACCAGTTCACAGTAATAAAACAAAGACTGTTGGACATCCATGACTAAGACTTGGTGGACAAGTCAGATTTAGACTGAAGTATATTTCTACAAAATATAGTTGGATTGCAGAAAGGATTGTGAATGTTATTAACCATTCCATGGGTCGCATTTTGAAGTGTTATCCAGTAATTAAAACTTATTTTAACCGAAAGTGTTTATACAAAGGAATATTTAAATTATTTTCTATCAATGTTTTCAACTAGGAATTATTTTATTTACATTCTTATTTTAGACGAGAAAATTATGTAAATTTCGAGTCTTCAAACTAAGATTATTTGCCAAAACTGAAAACAGGAATTTTTTAAACGATTACAAGTATATACACTTGCGCAACATCATAGAAAATAGTCATTTACGAAACAACACTATTCAGATGCTATAATGGAGAATGGTTTTCCTATATAAATTTAACGTAGAATAATCAGCATTCCCTGACACACATGCGTGAATAATCAGCCACTGTCAAACCAAAGAGCGTAAGAGAAAAACGAACATTTGCCACTGAAGCGTAACGGGCTAGTGTTATAAGAGCCAGATTTATATAAGGTAACCCCGGCGTGAAGTTATGCAGCAAGATGTTTGTTCACATGATATTAAACTGTATGCACATTGGTACAACCAGGAAAAGAAGGAACAGAGGTAATACAAAGAAGAGTAGTTCGAGAGAAGAAGCTGTTAGAGTAAAACATCCTTCGTCATAGAGGGAGCTCTACAGTGAATGGGGTCGGATTTTTCTGCTCGTCGGGTACGGCGGGAATATTTGCGTTCATGGTGTATAGTATATATTTGCTAGTCTATATGCTGTGTACATATAAAATAGCAAACTTTAGAAAATTCATATTCATTGAGGCTCTGCAATCCTCGACCATTAAAGATGACACTGCATGAAATGAACACCTCACCGTAAGAAATAGTTTCGAACAAAGGCCAATGACGTATTTAACAAAGGCCAATGACGTATTTAACAAAGGCTAATGACGTATCTAACAAAGGCCACAACTATATCAACGACCATTGAACTCTCGAAAGTCAACATTGGAATTTTTTATATTTCATTTCCATAAAATTAATTAATATGTTGCCAACGTATTGCAAAAACTACACCCCGTCATGTGATTGGGTTTATGCATGCCCCGTTACTCTTCGCTGTCATAGCATAGCTAGAGTTTTAATGTTAATCGGCATATCCCGCTGTAGGTGAA
The DNA here is from genome assembly GCA_963556195.1 of Sepiola atlantica. Lineage (NCBI taxonomy): Eukaryota > Metazoa > Mollusca > Cephalopoda > Sepiida > Sepiolidae > Sepiola > Sepiola atlantica. The sequence goes on along the minus strand of OY744536.1, from coordinate 67,955,331 downwards.
CATGTAAGCACTCCTAAACACACTCAAGTGGGGGGTCTGCAAATCCCGTTTGTCGAGAAGATACACGGCGGAACGAAACCGTGTAGACCGTAACCGATAAACGCAGAATAACCGGGCGATACCCCTAATGCGAGGAGGTATTTATCTAGATAGCTACAAGGGAAAATGTGCATCTGATCAATTTAAAAATGAAACCCAGACGCCATTCAACATCTTCGGAAAAGTGAAAACTTCTTTAACGCTTCCAAATTTTGTATGTATTCATCTCGGGCAATTATTGTACACTTTTGTACATTTTTCTGTTTCTAAATAAAATCAGCCACATGTAGAGTGACTCCCCAAATACCACCTATGAAATCGTTTTAAAAATTTACAATCGATCCATATTCGTGTAAAATAATTCTACGCCTGAAATGTCTGCCAAGTTTTAGTCATGAATGTCCAGCAGTCTTTTATAACGGTGAATCGAACGTTGAAAAAAAGAGCCGTTAAAGACACAACGAATCTCGGATATTAATCCTGTGTTTTTTTAGTAATCGAATATATATATATATATATATATATATATATATATATATATATATATATATATATATCGAGAAAAAATAGCTAATTTTGGATTCTGTTTTTTGTATATTTAACTGACTTTGCAAATTTTCAATAGATTTTGTTGCCATTTTTCAAGCAAATGAATTGTTAAGTGCTTCTATTGACTAGTTTTAATAACTTCTCATCGTGGGAAGAGATGTTAAAAAGTTTGTTTCAATGAAATAGAAGGCGTGAATATTGTTCGTTATTATCATTGTTTAATAGCAAGCTTCAGACAGAATGAATCAGAATTAATTAAAAAGAAGCCTTTTATTCATAGTGAATAACATAGCTCACGAATTTGCTCTAAGCCAAAAGTGGAATAGACAGTTTTGCAGAATTTGGGCTGTAAACAAGGGAGAAACTAACGTCAGCAATGACGCAAGTTTTTGTGCTAAAAAATCTTTAAAGATTAGAGTGGACGTTAATATATTCAAAGTTTTCTCATTTTAACCAATGTTTTGACTATTCCAATGGAAAACATTATTTAATTCGCTACATAGACACATACATATATATTTATGTATGATATTGTAAAAAATACATACAAAAAAAGATACATTCAATTTGTATTGAATGTATCTTTCTGTTATATTTATTAAATCAACGCGATAATTTTATTACTTTTTTAAAGTATATATATTGTAAAATACATATGTTGTGTTTTTTATTGTCTTATTAAAGAGTGAAAGATTTCGGCGATTCTATCAACTATATACATCAAATGTGAATATCTATACAGTATATCCGGATGTTCACTAATTAAAGATATTAGTTGCCTCTTATATCTTTTGTTGAGTTAACTTCATATATATATATATATATATATATATATATATATATATATATATATATATATATATATATATATATATATATATATAGCAATAGATAAAGTGAAAGAATAAAATTAGGTACGAATCAAATTTTATTACGATTCAAAGTTCAAGCAAAGTTCTTTAAAGTCCTTAACTCATGAGTTTTCAAAGAAAATCTTCTCCTGTTTTGGGCCGATATATTTGATGTTGTATATACATTTATGTATTTTTCTATATATATTTTTTTATATATTTTTCAAAGTTTAATTTTTATTAACTGCAGTAATATCATTGCAGTAATGGTCCTCTGAGGAGAAGATTTTCTTTGAAAACTCATGAGTTAAGGACTTTAAAGAACTTTGCCTGAACTTTGAATTGTAATAAAATTTGATTCGTACCTAATTTTATTCTTTCACTTTATCTATTACTATTAATGCTCTATCCAGTATATTGAGCTTTATTCTTATCCGGATGCCCACTAATTGAAGATATTGGTTGCCTCTTATATCTTTTGTTGTATTAACCATATATATATATATATATATATATATATATATATATATATATATATATATATATATATATACGAGCGGGCGGCGTTCAATAAGTAATGCCCCTGACCTACTTCCAGTTGTCTGATCTGGATGAAATTTTGCATGTTTAATGATTTATATCTGTATGGGTTATGTAGCCAAACACATGTGCTTTCTGATTTACAGATGTTTGAATTGTGTCAGGTGTGAAATGGAGCCAGTTGAGTGTCGCGCGGTGATCCGGTTTTTGTATTTGAAAGGACGCACACCAAAAGAGACTTTTGATGAAATGAAAGAAACTTATGATGATGATTCCCTATGATATGACCTTGTAAAACGCTGGCATTGTGAATTCAAACATGGCCGTAAGTCTGTGGAAACAGCTCCTAGACCTGATCGTTCTTTCTCCTGCCATTGATGAGGCATCTGTCCGTCAAGTTGAGGCTGCTATTTTGGAAGATCGGCCCATTATTATTCGCCAAATAGCCCAAGAAGCGAAGATTAGTACAGGGTCTGTGGAAACTATCATCCATGACCATTTGCATATGCATAAAGTGTCTGCCAGATGAATTTTTAGGTTGCTCACACCCTTCCAGGAGCAAGAACGCGTCGAGTGTTCGAGGATGAATTTAGAGATGTGCCAAGAAGATGAGTCAAAGTTTTTCAAAAGACTGATTACACAGGATGAAACTTGGGTATATTAGTATGATCCAGAGACCAAAACCCAGTCAATGCAGTGAAAGCACTTGGATTCACCACCTCCAAAGAAGGCAAGGGTGCAGCCCTCCGCTGGCAAGGTCATGATAATAGTTTTCTGGGACCAGGACGGAGTAGTGATGACAGATTTCCTGGCAAAGGTTACCACAATTACAGGAGCCTATAACGCTTTAATTTTGATAAAATTACGGGAAGCTATCAAAATCAAGAGGTGGGGCAAGATCAGCAAAGGTATCCTCCTCCTGCAGGACAACGCTCCGGTCACAACTCGCATGTCGCCAGATCAGAAGTACGGGCGTCTGGCTATCCCCCCCACCCCTTACTCTCCTGACTTTGCACCCTCTGACTTTCATCTCTGCCCAGCCATGATTTCTGAAGTTACAAGGTGGTTGGAGGACCAACCTGGGATGTTCTACAAAAACAGTGTCCAGATCTGCATCAAACGATGAGAGAAATGCATAACTCTGGGTGGTTTCTATATAGAGAAAGACTAATAACTGGGCCAAGTGTCATTAATCTACTACTATTGAAAATGGGTCAGGAGCATTACTTATTAAACGCCCCTCGTATATATTATAAGTCAGTATTTTTTAACGATTAATCCCCCTGAATCATAATTAAAATAGTTTATACTGAATCCAAAATGCTACATAATAAACAATATGACATTTGCACGTAGTAAATACTCGACATTTATGGACTTTATAAACGATCGTAAACAAGTTATGTTGCAGACGACTTTTCTTGTGAAAGATTCTCAGACATTTGAAGTCGTCCTGCATACTTTTATTTTAACTGGAGCATCTTCGTACTAAGGTATGTCGATACAAGAAACAGATCTTGAATACCACTGTTTGTGACTGAACTGAAAACACGATGAATGCAAACTGAGAAAGACAGCGAACTATTCTTTAAAATCGGTGTCTAATGATTCGCAGTGGTTACAGTTTCTTTTTACATATAGTAATACACATAATATATTTCTATTCATATATTTTACCTATAGTAAATCTCATTAATTAAAATAGATATTGTTGTCGGAAGATTTTGAAACCTATAAAAAGTAAATTCGTGTGAATCAACAGGATACAACTTTGTTTCCCGTCTTGACTCTGGTGTTGGTATGCTTGCGGGATGCACCACGTAATTGTTGCCAACATCACTAAGTGAAAGTAATATTATGGAACTGACTGTGTTCAAATTTGACACACTCAGCTCACCAGTCTATGTCGTTATCCACTTGACCACCATCGCCCCCCACTCTACCTATAATAAATATCTAGTGACGGACTAAACAACTAACATATTTAAAACTGGAATAGTTTATTTGTTTCAATCTGCAACTTTTGATTTTTTTCTTACTTCGGGATTCGATCGAAAGATGGCTCTAATTTATATGTTTGCCTCCGGTTGGAGGAAGAGAGCTCCTTCAAGATGTTTTCATTTATAATAACAAATTATTTAGAGATTTGTTTTGCTATTCTTCTATCTGTGTGGGTTTCCCAGCTATTAGTTATTTTTTTAAATGCACACAACATGATTATTCATCTTTGATTATACAACTAAAAGATAAAATAATGACAAAAGTTGGAAGGCAATGAGCGAACCACAATTAAAACTTGCAATTATAGATATTAATGAAAATCAGACATCGTTTATTGTATATTAAATGTGTGTGAATCCATTTAATGAAACACAACCATAGCAACAACATTATCTTAAAGTGATATGAGTAAATTTTGATATAAGAGAAACTTAAGTAACGTACACGTTTATAACTTGACTTGATCGACTGACTTGTAGGGGGTTTATGGTCAGATCTAATTAGATGTGAACGAGGAAACACATTTCTAATGTTGTTGCAGTAAATATATATATATATATATATATATATATATATATATATATATATATATATATATATATATATATATATATATGTGTATGTATGTATATATGTATATATGAAATCGCGATAGAATATCTCGATTTCACTGATTGTTAAAAGATATGTGCTAAATGATTATAATCATAACAGTTAGTGAATATTCAGTCCGCCATTTAAAAAAGATGCATTTTTTATATAGAATAGTAATTATTAATAAAATAAAAGAATTGATTTTACATTGGTCAATGGTAGGATTAATGTCTACCGTGCTCGTAAATGACTTTAGCAAGGATTGTTTTTTCTCGCTAAGTTATTTCGCTAGTTCTCTGTGTGTGCGAATTCTTTACACAAGTGGTTGTCTAAGTTACAAACTTAACGAGCAAAGGCGGTTGCTAGAATTTCGTCCGGTTTAGTTCTTCGGCGCACGCCACTTCAGTCTCTTCCCGGCGTCAGTTCAACTCTGGCTCGTGCGTGAAAAAAACACATTCTTTTATTGAAGCGGCAGCATTTTTTATCTCGTACACACTCCTTCTCCGCCATCTTACTTTCTGCCTGTCCTTCAAAAAGGGTGGGGACAGGTGTCTCACTCCTTTTCTCTTACAATAAATGAGATTTCCCCGTAACCCACCGTCGTCGTAACCAAACGATGACAGGCTCACATTTAGTCTCTGTTACGAGTACTTTGTGTAATCCTAGTTTGTGACATCTTAAAAACATCCGTATAGACTTGTGGTTGTAGAAAACGCGCCACTCACCCAAACAATAATATTGTGTTATTGATATTTCAGAATTAAAAATGCGATATGGAATTCTCTAATCTCCACATTTCAGCTGGCAACTGTCCCCTCGCCTCTGGTGATAATAGATTTTGAATATCTTACACGATTCCGCGAGACTAGCTGGCGTTACGTTCTGTCATCCGAATAAGTTAATTTCTACGTCAAATAGATACTAGTTTTATATCTCCACTTCGTCTTGTCGCAGGGCTATCAGTCGGCGTATCATCACCACTAAGATGCATACTAGCACGTCGCCAGTAGTACCCGATCCCCATAGGACCCCGGATACTTTGTCACACAGAAATGTGAAACTCATGAATCACTAAGTTGAGCCGTGTAAATTGCATAGCATTTTAAATTAGTACAACAATTACATTTTTTAATGCTTACTATCAAATGAAATTGGTAATCGAAATATCTCACATTTTTGTACTTCTATTATTTGATAAATGTTATAAATGTTGAAAGATTAATTCGATATTACTGAATGTTTATTCCTGTCAATCATTCGTTCGTGAAATAAACAGCAGCTAGAAATTATAAAGAAGTAACGTCTTTTAATCGTTTTACAATATTGTTGATATTTATTTTAAAGAAAGGTAATATTTTTTGTATTTAAATTGCTGATAATATCGGCTTGTGTTTTTAGGAAATATTATATAAATTTTCCCCAGTCGATCAGTTTTTTATGATTCTCTTCTTCCTACTCTCTTTCCTTCTTCCACCTTGTTAAAGCATTCACTTTCCGTCTACTTTAGCCACTTCATCACGTTCATGTCAAAGTGTAACAAGCAAACATTTCACTCAGGAACAAATTCAAACGTTGACCATCGTAAGATATTCATGAAATCATGCAACAATTACTTATAAGTAGTAATTATAACGCAAATAAAACTGTAGCTACAATGTCGAGGGTTTGGTCGATCGCTATCGGGATAGCGTTTTAAGAGCATATAACCATATTATTTTTGCAAAGGGAAATAAATTGTGTTGTTTTTTAGAGAGGGAAATAAAAAATACATTAATCCTATCATTAACCCTAAGTCCATGTGGAAACAGTACCCGCCTCCCCCCAAAAAAACAACTAACTCTATCAATGATCTTAAGTCCAGGTGGTAACCCAGAAAATTAAACTAGAACGGTTACATACTTTCTTGGCCTTTTAGCTAAGAGCAAAATGTAGTATTAATTTTTGTGTAATTTTGTATATTTTGGTGCAAAAAATATTGCAAAGTGTAGTATCTGTTCTGATACTAGATTTACTCTTTTTTGTCTTCGGTCAGCGATAGAGAAATTCTTTTAGACAAATGCAATTTTCAATTTTGTTACAATCCAGAGTTTCCCTTTTTAGAGATCTGGATTTTCCACACATTAAAAACCGACCTTGTGTTTACTTCAGTGCAAAGGAAAATTCGGCAACGGAATATCCGGCAAAGGAAAATTCGTCAATTTTGTCAAGAGGTAATTCTAAAATAAATATCGATTGGAAATAAATTTTAGAACCGTTCTTGCGGGGGATATAGTTGTAAATACGGAGCTATCCCCCCCCCTCAACCAAAACACACTTTTAGTATTATCTGTTTGGTACTTGTGAAGTTTACGGACCGGCTTATTTTTTAGATAAGATTTTCAAGTTAAATTACATTTTTACAATATCTTTTGGTTATTAAATTGTTAGGTGAAAGTACAAAATGGTTAGCAAAGCCCCCTCTCCATGTTAAGAATGGCTTTCTAAATAATGTTATTATTAAAACCGGTCCGTAAACTACAAAGTACCATATATTCCAATTATTATATAAATAAAAAAGTTGTAAATTAAAGTCCTATTACGAGATTAAATCCATCAAAATGCATTTCGGTTTCTTCATAAACATGTCAGCCATTTTAATACGTAGTTCATAGTTGAAATAATAAATCCATTACTTCGTGTACGACATTTGAAAATAATTTTGAAGTATTTGAACTGTCGAATAGAAAGTCATTTAAACTTGCTTTAACATTCTTAGCAAATTTTCATGTATCAAAAGCCAAGATAATTCTTAGAAATAAATGTTTAAGAGGGATACAGTTGTTTTAAAACATAAAAAATAAATATTTTAGAATATGTATGGTTTCTTAATATTAGATCGTCAAGCAATACAATGTTTTTGTTGATTTTGGGACACCACGTGCTACACGATGTCATTAAATATTTAAGTTGAAAGTATTTTTTTTAATAAGTTAAAAATAATAATTGACTTGTCGTTGACGCATGAATGTGTACCCAGCAGCGTAAAAACTTCATTGGAAAAATTGAAAAACAGAAAGATTCCCAAAACTATTTAAAAAAGTGGTCTAAATTTTACTAACAATCAATTTCAAATGTATGGTAGGACAAAAGTATAATAAACAATTAAACACACAGGATATTCACCGCCACACACTATCCACTATGTGACGTCATCGAAGTTTTACTTACAAACAATCATTCCGTTTTCAGTTTCACTTTGGTAATATTATATTTAATTTTCACAATTAAAGTTTATATTTTTTTTAAAATTAACCACGATATTTAAAGAATTTTGATATCATTTTAAAATCAGATGGGGAAATAAGATCTTATTTGAACCAATTAAAATTGTAAAAGAAACTTTTTAATAAAATAGATTAACTGTTTATATTTATTTTAATAAAACTATAAATAAATTAGGGGAAATATTTAGAAAATCATCTGACACATGTTTTTTTTCTATATAAAATTAAAAATACTATATGAAATAAATAAAATGAAATATTATAGCGATTATGATATTCCATACATAGTTTTCTGTCAGTAAACTAATTGTTGCTATTCTGATCGCTCAGACATTGTGATCGCACGGACATTTTTTGGATAATTAATTACTTTTTAATAAAATATAAGTAATTGTTTTAAATTCAGTGTCTTAAGCCCTTTGAAATAGTTCCAGAAAAGTGATATTTATATTTCAAAAGATTAGTAAAAAAAGGTCTCTTGAAATTTCAAGTTTTACTGAATTTCTGTGTTTTTTAGCCATAGTAAGAACATTTTTCATTCTAAAAGTTTTTTTGACACGGAGAAATAGTTTTTTTTAGATTAACTTAAGGCTTTTATCTTTCAAACATAATCACATTTGATCTTAACCAATTAAATAGATATAAGTAAAATAAGTTTAAAATGAATTGAATTATAAATTTAATTAATTATAGAATAATTATAAATTATTTGAAATTGAAATTTATTCTTATTATTCGTAAACTTGTTCTGAAAACTAGTTTTTCTGAATTTATTAATATTTGAATTTAAAGTATTCAACATAATCTAAAAAGTGAAATTCCAAATAATTGAAAATGTTTGCAATTCATTTAATTTGAATTGGAATATGGAATTAGTATTTTAAAAAAGAAAAAACTGAAATTGTTAAATATAACTAAAAAGTTAAAATTGTATTTTATTATTTAGAAAATGTGATGTTTTAATAGAAGAAATATGATTATTTTTGATAATTCTTTACTTATAAATATTTAAATCTTTAATAATTAAAAAGAAAAAAAGAATAAATTTAATTTCAAAGAAGAACAAAAGAACCACAAAAAGAAGATTGAAGTAATACGAAGAAAATTTGAGGAATTTCAGAGAGTTAAAAGTACGGGTGTAAGTTCTAAGCAACCCCATTATTTATTTTGCTTGTAAACTTATTTTTAATAACTTCACTTATTTAAGTAAAACTCTAAATAAATTGATAGAATATTGTGACTTTGTATCTGTGGGAAGTACTGAATCATGTACGGTTGTCCAGAAAAGACTGATTTTTTTTTGATAATATTCTAAAAATATTTGTTAAATAAATTACAAAAATAAAGATATTTTTTATTGTTTTTCTATTGATTATTTCAAAATAACTTTATTTTTAAACTTAATCTCTAAATGTATTACTAAAGTATAGTGAATTGTGGTTTTGTCGCTATGGCAGTACTGAATAATGTAGTAGGACTGTACAGAAAAAGAAAATGTTTTCATTGACTATGAAAACATTTTCTTATTATTTCTAATTATGTACTTTTATTTTTATAAACTAAGATAGTAATAAATCCAAGGCTTGTTCACTAATGTATTAGATGATTTCATTATTGTGATGTCATAATGATTATTGGTTCAACTCAATTATCAATTGTTACTGATATTTCCACCAACTCAAAGTATAAGTGACTCAAGGTGAACCTGGTCACTGATATTTTGGGGTCTTGTTATTTGCCCACTCTTTAAATTATGATAAAAAATACAGTGTACATTCTCAAACTGCAATGCCTTAAAAAGTGGACTAGACTTAAAAAATGCTGACCCTGTGTATTAATATTTTTAAATATAAACATGGAATGTACAGGTCAAGTGAAATTAACTCTTAAAATATTTAAGCTGGAATTGAGATTTGAAGTATTAAATGTAAAGTAAAATTAACAATGTAAAGAGAATAATAACTAATAATGACAGTAAATAAAGTTTAATTTTCTTAAAGCATCATTCAAAATGTGAAGAATCCATGAGTGATTGCTCTTTACCACATTACCTCGAGTGGAATGTATTCTGTGGCTGACCTTTCTCAGCTATGGAATATGCCTGTAATTAACAATGTATTCATACTGTACATGTCAGGAAAATTTGATTTATTGTGTTACATGCAAAGCACATGTGTTTACTCATTTTAATTTTAAAAAATCAAACCAAAGTTTCACATAATTGACTTACATTCAACTCTTCTTAATAGTTAACCCTCTCTAATTGTCAGCACCATTTTGTTCCAACTTATATTTTATAACTTTCTCTAATTGTAGTAATTTTTCGCATTTCTTTCAAGTGACAAATAAGTTAATTTTAAATCTCCAAATTTTCCAAAAATATTCCAACTTTATTTCCAAAAGAAAATTAAAAAATTTAGTTATAAAGTGATCAAGTGATCAAAGTTTAGTGATTAAGTCACTAGACCTTTGAGTCACTAAATCAAGTCACCAACACAGTTAGCCTAAGTTGTTTATTTGCCAAGTCATCACTTTTTCTGTTTACTTGAGATGACTATTTAGACGAAATCTACTGTATAATTAAAGAAAAAAATATTTTGGGAGTTTAATGTCATTCTTGTGTTAATCAAAATATCCACGAAAGAACCAAGAAAAACTATTGCATATGTCTCCCATTTTAGAAACGTTGTAACTGAGTCTGATTAAGTGTATATTTAATTCTTCAAATTCCAGCTTCAATATTTTACAAGTTAATTCAACTTGGACTTTTCTAGGTTTATATTTAAGAATATTAATACACATGCGTCCGCATCTTTCAGTCTAGTATATATATATATATATATATATATATATATATATATATATATATATATATATATATATATATATATATATATATATTTACTAGAAAAATAGCAGGTCTTAGGGCATCACTTGAGCTCGAGTTAGCTTATTTAATCAGGAAATAGGCGACCGGCAATACACCAATTTTCTCCTGTAGGATGATGTAATACCAGAGTAGATGTCCCCAGATGAAAGTGTTCGACTTTTTGTGGCACTTTTCACGGAAACATCGGCCACGACCAGTCTGCCATCAGCATCCGCGTGACCAACGTTCACTCTTGAGGACAGGGTGCGTCTTACTATCAAGGACACTCCCTTAGAACGAAGGTCACAGAATGCTGAAAAAACATCGAAATACTTCGACAGCAATCGGCGATCGTCTATCGAATCATAGTGAGTTTCCTATAATGCTGCCATATCTATGTTAAAGGACATGAGCCCGTCAGTATGCGTGAAGCTTTGCTTAAGCACTCGTTTTCAGACTCCCTAGAATCAAGTTTGTGGCCATCTGCACTGCCCATCTCTAGCGATGCCTCCGACATACAGCGGGTAAATTAGTTTGAGGGCCTTATAAAATGAGGGGATGGACGTAAATGGGGACTTTCCATGTGCAGAGAGACTTCAGCTGTTTGAGGGAGTCATGCCTCGCTGTAACCAATCTTAGGACGGTATTGCATTCTTTGCTGCTTCTATCATATTCCTTAGCCCCTTAGTGCGTCCCACCCTTGTACTCCTAATGAATGTTGTTACCAAGGGGGTATTAGCTTTCGGGTTTCTAATTTCGAGTTCCCGAACCTGAGTCAGGTGCTGCAGCAGTCTAAGGACTCCGCGTTGCCTAGGATTTAAGTCCCTTGTGGCATGATGGACATCTACATCACAAAGTTGACTCCCCGGTAGGAAGGGTTTTTTCTTGTTTTGCCTTTACTAGAGGGAGGGCGATGCAGACCTACTACTAACTTTTTGCTCCTACTCTTTCTCAACAGACACAGAGCGGGAGAGAGCTGGGGAGAATTAAAAAGGGAAGGGGTTTTCTGCTCAGAAGAAGGAGGCGATTGGGGTTGTGGGGTCTGAGCAGAAGAGATAGTTATCTCTTTTGACATAAATCAAGGGAAATGGGGCCCAGCCTCTTTTGCTTTTTTCGTCTTTTGTTTAGTTTTGATATTATTGCCTGCCGTCACTGCTGGACCAGATTTTTCTCCCCCCATTGTATCGGCGATGATGGATTCCCCCTCTGATTCAGAAGCCGAAGGGGTAGACAACTTATTTTTGTGCTGATGAATTTGCACGCTGTAGCACATCGGTGGAATTTTTGATGTGGGGCGACCCTTTAAGTAGCCGCACTCAGGGGGACTTTATAGGTTTGGGAACTGCTTCTTTGGTGGATGTGACGTTCTTCTTGACAACCGTTGTCCATCCATCTTTTGTGGTATTATAGTCCGCCATAGTGTCCTTAGAGACCCCAGTCATCCCTTTTGTCTTAACGCCTGTTGTGACTAACGCCAATATACTTTTGGACAGCTCTTCAACAGCTCCTGAGGCGGTTTTGAGGACGTTGACGTCCGTTAGGCTTTTGTAGGTGGTGTCGAAGAGCTGACGGTAATCATCCGGTGCTAGCTGTGACTGGGGTCTCCATGTTGCCGCTTTAGATGTTGATGGTTGTGGGGACAAGGCAGGAGTTATTGGAACAGCTTTCGGTGTTGATTGAACGGGCAGAATAGAGTTTCTGCTGCATTCGGCTGTCTTTTTAGTGAGAGGTGGAATGGCTAGTCTGTAGGAGACATCGCTGGTGTCTTAGGTGCCAGTTGTAGTTTCGGTAAAGTCCAACCTCTTCGATTGCTGTGGCACCAACTGCTCCACTTTCGGACTGTCCGATGTAACGACCCCCATCTTTTTTTCTGGATATGGACTATCCTGTTGACATTCTTATCTGCGCTGTGCTGATGTTGCTGCTGCTACTACTGCTGCTACTGTGTCTGGCTTAGTGTAGCGTTAGGCTGTAGTCCAGATCTGACATTATCATCATAGCAGCCTCCCGGTCGCATGGGCCCACCCTTTTTCCTGGCGTATGATCTGGATCGGTGGCTCCTTCCTCTTGGAGCTCCACCGACCTGACTGGCCTTACTCCTGCAGGCAGGAGACTTTTCCTCCTGCGAGCAGGCAGGCTGACAGTTAAAGCCTGTCAACCAACTGGTGGGGTGAGGACTCTATCCCACCGACCCAGATCACCTCTCCCAGCTAAACTAGGGCCTACGTTGCCGGGGTCAACAGCGTTGAAGTTATAGGCAGAGCTGCCGCATAAGCCGGCAAGCTCCGATCTACTTCCAGTGCAAGGGACGGCACTGGCGGAAGAACTAGGCATGACGCTTAATGCGTCATCTCTGTGTCCAAAGTATTGACCTGCTCTGGCGCCCAAATGTTTTTAGGCATCTGGACACCAGAGCCCGAACTATGCACTAAGCCTACACCGGAGCTCGGCCCAGTTCTCCGCACGAAACGCTAATTAGTAAAAAAAAAGTTAAAATAAATAACCAGTTCTGAACCCGGATCAAACGCGCCGATTTGAACTTGGAAGAACGTTTGGTAGATGTTACTCTAGGTGTTCAACCAAGTCCAGCTGCTTCAGTAGAACCTGGGCTCAGAACGAACCTGCATGAACAGAAAACAAAATAATGAGTGTCAAATCACCCAAAAGGAGTGATCACCCAAAGGGGGTGGGAAGAGAAATGGTGCCCAAAAGGGGATCGCCCAGGGAACAGAGAGAGTCCCCGGTCGAAAGAAGCGCAAGGAGCCAGGGAGCTCCGTCGCTTAAAAAAAAGACAATGCAATCGTAAGAAATTTTTGTGAAGAAATTTCTGCTAGGCGGCTCTCTTTGGTAAGGGAAAAGGTGTCGACTTCATAGTGACATGACGAATCCATCCTCTCACTATGGGTGAATCCGGATCAGTCCACGGCAGAATGTTTCAAGCCTTCAGTCTTACTAATGCTAGAAAAGGAGAGATTCGCATCGGAATGCGAGGAACACATTTTGAAGATCATGTATATATATATATATATATATATATATATATATATATATATATATATATATATAATTATTTTTATTTACACAGACATGTACAAAATCTGGGGCACTGACATGTCGATATTATCGATCAACAACTGTTATAAACTGAGATCTCATCAGGCAGAGTTAAAATCCGATCTTAACTTTAGATCATATTTGGAAAGGATGAAATGGAGAGGAAAGAAAATTAATTTAGAATTAAAATTTAGAAAAGTCATGTGGTTGGGACCGTTAAGAATCAAAATCAAAAATACTATAAAAAATAAATACTGGAATTACTGTTGAATAGGTAATAAATCGTCCGTTTATCGAAGTATTATTTTGGAGTAAATAATTTATGTTGTCAAGTGTGTATTAAATGTTATTAATAAAACGATTTATTTATTGGAGAAAGTTTTAAAGAGGTGCCTGTAAATGACACACTTCGAGCAATTCACGACGCGGTTGGGATAACATTTGTCTCATGCCTATGCACGTTGAGTGCTGATTGGTGAAGGTGAATCACTTTTACTCGTAAAATAACCCTAGAACGGTGTTTGATGAGTGTAAAAGTTAAAAATTCATGTAGAGAAATTAGCGTGTTACCCTCTCTTTGTAGCATGCAGTATGGGATAAATAATAGCTATATATACAGGGTGACCCCCAAAACGGGCCCCAACTCTAATTAGGCCCCGTTTCGTCCGAATGAAATGATTTTTTGGTCATAACTAGTTTATTATATTCAAAACATCACATCAAAACACTAGGGTCTTTGCCCCTTTTTTCTCCGTTCTACAGCATGTGTTCTAGATGGCCTCCATTTAGCTCCGTGCATTTCTTGAGGCGCAGAACGAAGTTGTCCATGACGTTCTTACAGACTGAATTGGGAATGGCTCTCATCTCCTCCCTGATGGCTTCCTTGAGTTCCGTGATCGTTCTGGGTTTCCCTGCATACATTCTGTCCTTAAGATAGCCCCAAAGGAAAATATCTGGGGGGCTTAGGACCGGGCTATGGGGTGGCCACTCAAAATTAGTCTTGAGACTGATCACTCGGCCTCCTAAGTTCTCTTTCAGCCAATCACGGGGCAGATTTGAGGCATGAGAACTTGCTCCGTCTTGCTGGAACCAGAACTTGCTCATGAGCGACGGGTAGAGGGTCTGGAGCTCACTCTTGAAGGTTTTGAGGACCTCCACATACCGCTCCTTGGTGACTGTCACTGCTGCGCCAGATTCTTCGATGAAGATTGGTCCGATGATGCCTCTGACCGAGATTACAGTACGCACCGTGCACTTAGGAGAGTGCAGGGGCTTGGTGGCTACTTCATTGGTTCTGGAGGACTCCCAGAAGACATTTGTCTTGGCGTTCGCCTTTCCGTCAAGATGGAAGTGGGCTTCATCTGAGGTCCAAAGGAGGTTAATGAAACCTGGTGTCTCCTCGATCTTATCGAGCATATTGACTGCCATAGAGCTCCTCTGCTTCTTGTCTGAGGCTGTAAGGGTCTGCAGCGTCTGTATTCTGTATGGGTAAGCCCTGATATCGTTCACCATCACTCTCCTGCAAGTCTCACGGGAGATACCGAGGGACTGACTTCGCTTACACACAGAGTGTTTCGGACACTCCTGGAGAGACTCTCTCACACTTTCGACCAGCTCGGCTGTCCGCTTCTTGGGACGTCCCAAGTGGCTTGGACGATTCTCATTGGCAGCGTTGAGGTTCTCCACGGTCCCACACTTCTCGAAGTGGTCCACCCAGTTCTGAATTCTGCTTTTGGATGGAGCCTTTTCACATTCGAACTGATGCATGAAACTGTTCTGGGTTTTCTTAAACGAGCCTGTATTGTAGTAAAAATTAACACAGTGTATGCTTTGTCTCAGCTCCCACTGAGGTCTTGGTGTACTCACGGTCGTTGATTCTGCCATGTCCTGTAAAATAAGGGCAATCAGTGAATAAATAAAGGAGATATCACATAAAGTGTACACGGGGCCCATTTTTTTGGATCATAATGTATATATATATATATATATATATATATATATATATATATATATATGTGTGCTAAAATATGTGTAAGTTGCTGCACACACGGTTGAGATAAGAGTGTATAGGTAGTATTGATTTTCGATGTGTTTGATGCATTCATTTTCTTGCCTACTCTAACTGATTTGGTAGGGAGAAATCAACTCTAATATATATATATATATATATATATATATATATCATTTGTCGCCCTCAAATCTAGAATGGGTTCTCTAGTGAATAGTATCAACACAGCCGTTATCGTAGCTTCAATGCATGTTCCTTTAAGTAGTTGAACACTTTGACGACGGTTTCCTTTTAATAGGATTAACCTCTTGCTGATTTACTAGGTTGTTGATAACGGCCTTGTGGGCTAAGAGTTCCGAATTTGAGTTTGAAACATGTATCGTCTTCCGGGGTTCAGGTCGGACAACCAGTTTGAATAACCTTCTCTACACTGACGATTCCCGTAAGGATGAAACGTATACGTATGTAGATAAAAAAACTAACATTTATAATTATATATATATATATATATATATATATATATATATATATATATATATATATATATATGTGTGTGTGTGTGCGTGTGTTTGTGCGTGTGTCTGTGTGTGTGTGAGTTGATTAATTTTGATTCTTCGTATATATGAGGGAAGGTAGAATTATTCCCCGAACAGAACAGTTTTACACCACTTAATGAAAATCAATATATAATGATAGTAAACTTAAGTCTAGAAGCCTTATTTTAATTTTGTTCAAACTCCATTACGCGATTTTGATTCTCGAAAATTTATGGCTTAAGTTTAAGGGATCTAAAGAAGAAACTGAAATTCATGGAATATTGAACAAATCAAATGCAAATTTGAAAAAAAACATTTTTTAACTGGAAGGTTATGCCCCTCTAAAAACTCTTTAAAATACTCCAAAGAAACTGAAATTTGAGTAATATTTATTAACTGATGTCTAATACCTATCGTACAAATTTCACAAAAATCGGAGGTAGCTAAATTTTCACGAAGGACTTCCATCCCCTTATTGCTCCCTTTGCATAACACTCAATTACACTAAGTATATCCCTCATTATCCACCATAAAGCCTAGCAACTGTATTCCGAAATTCATAATTATCGTTTAATTAGAAAAGGAGTGAATCCTGCACATAGAAATATAAAACATATACACATACCTAACATTATATAAATGGAGATTTGAGAACTTTCTAAAGAAATGTGAATATTTGCAAGTACTTACTGAACTTGTCATAACTAGTTTATTTCCTAATGTTTAATAATTCATCCCACTTGATGATTATATTCTCTGCGTGTGATACAAAGCTGCAATAGATGGGGAGGTTCCAATTCAGAAGGTTTGAGGAGTCACTTTTGAAATTAAACCATGATTAAATAAACATGAAAATTACATGTAAAATTGTGTATTACAAGTGTATTCGTACGTTTGCGAAAGGGACGAATCGATCTGACAACTTAATGTTTGGTTTTCAGGTGACTTTTACCTGCATCATTCAATTCAATAATTACTGAAGAAAGGATGTGTTACAAAATAATTGCATTAAAAGAGTAACATTTATGTTGTCATTCAATTCAATAATTATTGAAGAAAGGATGTGTTACAAAATAATTGCATTAAAAGAGTAACATTTATGTTGTCATTCAATTCAATAATTATTGAAGAAAGGATGTGTTACAAAATAATTGCATTAAAAGAGTAACATTTATGTTGTCATTCAATTCAATAATTATTGAAGAAAGGATGTGTTACAAAATAATTGCATTAAAAGAGTAACATTTATGTTGTCATTCAATTCAATAATTACTGAAGAAAGGATGTGTTACAAAATAATTGCTTTAAAAGAGTAACATTTATGTTGTCATTCAATTCAATAATTATTGAAGAAAGGATGTGTTACAAAATAATTGCATTAAAAGAGTAACATTTATGTTGTCATTCAATTCAATAATTACTGAAGAAAGGATGTGTTACAAAATAATTGCTTTAAAAGAGTTACATTTATGTTGTCATTCAATTCAATAATTATTGAAGAAAGGATGTGTTACAAAATAATTGCATTAAAAGAGTAACATTTATGTTGTCATTCAATTCAATAATTACTGAAGAAAGGATGTGTTACAAAATAATTGCTTTAAAAGAGTAACATTTATGTTGTCATTCAATTCAATAATTATTGAAGAAAGGATGTGTTACAAAATAATTGCATTAAAAGAGTAACATTTATGTTGTCATTCAATTCAATAATTACTGAAGAAAGGATGTGTTACAAAATAATTGCTTTAAAAGAGTTACATTTATTTGCCAGCTTAAATAAAATGCGGGTTTTCAGGAACGGGAAGCATTTTAATAGCGAAAGTGGCAACTTAACATTTGAACATTGAAGCTCTTAAAATGTCCGACTAAAAAGTGAAAATAAAATATAATAAATTCAAATAAAAGCGCAGATGAATATGATAAAGATCTTCTTAGGAAATTAAAAGCTGTTTTTCAAGTGCCACATCCCGTTTTCAGCAGTGGCCAAATTACGACACACACACACTGTCATGAAGAAAAGATTCATGCAAGCATATGCATACATCGTACATCATACATATCCACATGTTCATGTATATATATATATATATATATATATATATATATATATATATATATATATATATATATATATATGTGTATGTATGTATATATATATACAAATATTTAAAGGTTTTATTATTTCATGTCTACTCATATAATATTATAAGGTGATGTGATACATTGTGTATATATTTTTAGTATTTACTTAAACAGTGCTCAATGCAAAAGTAGAGCTTAGTAGTAAAGTATGAGCATTTATTTATACAATTAAGCTACACAGAGACGCGTTTCCTGTGGAGGATTCTGTGTAGCTCAATTGCCATAAATATATTTTAATACTTTACTATATATATATATATATATATATATATATATATGTATATACTTGTTATATTAGCATGAATACGATATGTACGAATCACACCCACCTTAACCGAAACTTTCTCATGAAGAGATTCAAAATTCCAGATTCTTTACAAGCGAACTAGAACTAATTTCAGTCCGTTTTCTTCTACGTCTTTCTTCTTTTCTTTTCATGTCTTTTATCTGCCTTGCGCTTTTCTACAATTTCTTATTAATTTACAATGCAGGTAGAAATATTTGTGGAAATATTTGTTTCGGCATACCTATATTATACTAGTAGAGGTGAATATTTATAATATAATTCTAGATGAAGTTCTCACGTATATAATATAATACTAGATGAAGTGCATACATACATAATATAATACCAGATTAAGGACATACTTATATAATATAATACTAGATGAAGTGCATACCTACATAATATTAGACGAAGTGCATACCTATATAATATAATACTAGATGAAGTGCAAAGCTATATAATACAATACCATATGAAATTATTACCTGTATAATATAATACTAGATGAAGTACACATTTATATAATATAATACTAGATGAACTGCATACCTACATAATACTAGATGAATACATACCTATATAAAATTATACTAGATGAAGTGCAAAGCTATACAATACAATACTAAATGAAGCGCATAGCTATATAATATCATATTAAATGAAGTGCATACCTATATAATATCAGATGAAGTTCTTACGTATATTATATAATAATAGATGAAGTACATACCTAGATAATATAATACTACATGAAGTGCATACTGATATAATACTAGCATGGCTATCCGACGTTGCTCGGTGCCATAGAAATAGAAAGAAGTAAATCAACGCCGACAATGTTACGATCAATTATTAATCCCCCCTCCATTTCAACATATTAAAGAGATACATGATGTTGATGAATTAAAAAGTCCGAAGAGATTTGCTATATATCCCTTACCGACAGTAATACTGTAATAGTACAATTTTGGATCCCGCACAATGCCGAGTAGAACAAATGGACCCGGTCAATTACTAATTTCTTTTCTCCACCAACATTTCACAATAATATGAAGATAAAAGATATTAAGCACTTTGAAGAAAATATGCATAAAAAGTAGATGTAAAAACAAGCGAAAAGTGAATGAAAGAAATTGAATCTAAAAATGAATGAAAAAGGAATGAAAAATGAATGAAATAGCAATGATGACTAATACTCAAGGGAAAAAGTGAAAAACAAGATTACATAACATGAATGTAAAAATTGAATGAAACGAAATAATGAAAAAAATAAATGATGAATAAAATGAATGACAATTGAAAATTTAATATGAAAAATAATGAATGAAAATATAAATAAAAAATGAATGAAAAAAATAAATGAAAATAAATGAATGTAAAATCAATTTTAAAAAATGCTTGTAATAAAATTGAAGGAAAGCACTGAAAGTAAAAACGTGAATAAAAATGAATGAAAAATAATAAATGAAAAACTAAATAAAAAACTAATTGTTACACCGGCCGTTCTTACACAGGAGGAACTACACCGGTTGTCACTATAAATAGGCGAGTCACCAGAAGACAAAGCACAGTCTTGTAACTGTCGTCTCAGTAAGCAACAAAGCCCGACTGTTACTACGTTATTTATTCACTGCTGTAAGTTCGTTGTTAGTTATTGTTACTTATTGTTATTATCGTTATTTGTTAAAGTTGTTGCTTATTTTTTGTTACTCCTTATTTTTTTATTTGGAGTTTGTTATTTTTTTTTTCACCGTTCTCCGGCCATTGCGACTGCCAGCTGTGTGCCTGCGGAGACCACTGCAATGGTTGAGAAGCCATCTCAGCCGTCCGAAAAGTCTGAATGGAGTAGGCCTCCTGCTCTACATATCGACGTTGGCGAATTTGTCGCTAAAGCCAAAGACTGTACTGAATTTGTTACATAGACTGGTATTATTATCCAATTACCAAGATTTGAAGAATTTACAAAAAAAAAAAACATTCTAATGTTTGTGGTAGACCGAAAATCTAAAAAGTTGATAAGATCGACAAAGGATACAGTTGCAAAACTAATTGCAACGACTGGATTACGTGCCGAGAGAATTGTAAAGTGCAAGGGCTATAATACATGGAATAGTCTTTTCAAGACCGAGGAGGAATGTATTGAACTCTCCAAAAAAGAAATTATCACGAAAGACTATATACTCCGTATGGAGTATATGGGACGTAGAAGAACAACCATTTCCGTTTTTGAAGTACCGGCGGTGGTACCTGGTGAATATTTAGGCGCCTTTTAGCTGAGGTTTGGTGATATAACTGCGATTTCGGTTGATAAGTTTAATGGAACGTGGTCGTTTGACGTTTGGCTGAAGGAATCGGCTTTTAAAAAAGTACCGTATTATATTGAGGCAAACGGGGAGAAATTGCCAGTGGTGGTGGCTGGAAGGCGTCCAGCTTGCTGGATATGTAACGAGGTGGGGCACTTAACATTTACTTGCCCCACAGTGGATGAAACCGGCCCAGCCTAACCCCAAAAACAGAGTTCGCGAACACTTGACCCCAAAGTTTCTTCAGATAAGACGACCCCCCCCAGATCCAACTGCTGCTACGATTACTCCGGAAGAATTTGAAGACTTGTGCAACACTTCGAACGAATCTCCAAAAAAAAAAGTCGTTTGGAATATTGTCACTGGCAAAAAAGCACCAAAATCGTACGCACAAGTTATGACTGAGGAAGATTAGCTGGAAATCGAAACTAGCAATGATCCTGGTGGTGAACAATATAAGAAAATTCTAAACCTTAAAAAGACTCTCGACGAGGAGCGTAAAATAGAGGAAAAAAAAGAAAAAAAAAACGAAGAAAAAAAAAATGGTCTCCGAAACTACAGTTAATTCGGTTAAAACAACTTCCCCGGCCAAAGAACGTCGCTTCCCAGTCAAAGGTGCCCCCCCCCCCATTAAAGTCGCCCCCACCAGTAAGAGAATCTAACTTGACGCCTTTATCCAAAGAGAAGCCCGTTTCCCCCAAACCATCCCCTTTCTGCTCCCCCAGCAACACCCCTAAAAATGCACCGCCCCCATCTCCAATGAAGATTGATATGCCCCCTCCTGCCACAACCCAGAAACGTCAACGAAGCCCCTTTATAGAGACCCCCTCAAAAAAAAAGAAGCCCTCTTTCTTCACCGGCAAAGATGTTTGTAAGGTAACTTCAGAGACTGAAAACCTCATGATGAACCACCACAAAAAGGTTATCGACACCTAGCTACGCTGAAGACGGTTCATAAAAAAATATTTCTAACCCAGAAAACTTTTTAGAAGCCAAAAGACTTTTATCTGTAGTAAGATCCAGAAACAAGGCGAAGGGGGTATAGAGCATGATGGAGGAGGCGAATAACTCATTTAAGATGTCGCCTCCTCTCGCTTTCTTTAATGACGACGAATTAAAACTACTTCAAAAGTCTTGTGTTGGGAGGGTCCCTGTACGTATCCATCCAACTCTCTATAGGGCGATAAAATTAACTTTCCCCTTGGACATTGGCGGTTTGTCCCCGGACGGTCTCATTACTACTGAAATGGGACAAGGTTCTCTGGGGTCATCTGTCGGTGTCTTAAAATCGTCTATGTTCGTTTCGGGTTCCCAACTCTAAGAGCACTAGAATGGCACTGAGATTAGCAAGCCTAAATGGCCGAGGGTTGAGGGACACCGCTCGTAAACTTCGAGTAGTACGTGACCTTCACCGACTCGGCGTGGATGTATGTTGTTTGCAGGAGACCCACTTTATTCCCAGTGATTATCAGGGTGCGCTGACTAGAGACTTTCAGCTCTATTCAGCGTACTTTGAAACTCACTCAAGAGGGGTTTCCTGGCTAGTTAAGCGCACACTGAATGCGACGTGTGACCCAATCTATGCGGATCCTGAGGGAAGGCTGTGCATTCTTGATGTTACCGTAAAGGATGTGGCTTTTCTGCTTATTGGGGTTTATGCGCCCAACGCCTATTCTGAGCGGGTTCCTTTTTTTCGGCGGATCGAGCCCTTTATGGATACGTCGCGTCGGATAATTCTAGCGGGAGACTGGAACGCGGTCTTGGATCCCGATTTAGATCGCTTGGGAAATCCTAGGAGAACTAACAGCAACGGGGATGTTAAGGCATTTCGTGACTTTATCGATAAGTTCGATCTTGTCGATAAATTTCGAAATGAGAAACCCCGTGAAGTAGATTGGGACTTGGACTGCTAGTCGCGGCTCCGATTTAGGGCTACTTTCGGGTTACCTTGATCGGTTCTTAATTAGGAGAGTCCATTTAGGGCTTTTAGATTGTCCAAGTTTTCATAACATAGTTTACTCTGATCATAGGCTTGTCCGGGTTCGGGTAAACTTAGATAGTCCTAAGCCTAGATTGGCTGGGTACTGGAAGTTCAAAACAATCTTTGTTCGATTTGAAGGACTTCTAGTTACAGCTTTTACTAACATTACAGAGGGAATTGACGCGTGCTATCATTGGGAATAAGTGGTGGGGCCATCTTAAGAACGTTATTAGGTCCTTCGTTGCTGATTATAGTCGTCGACTCAACCTTAGATCTAGGGCAACGAAAGTGGCACTAGAAGCTAGATTAAGTCGGGCGGTTGAAGCGGGGGATAGCGTTACCTTTACTGTAGCTAAAACGGAACTGAACTCCTTGCACAACAAGGCAGATCAGAGATTGTTAGTTAGGGCTAGGTTAAAAAGAGTGCCACACGAGGCGACAAACATGGCCGCGTCACTGCGTGTGGAGGAACGGAGGAATGGAAATAAGACGGTATGAACAAGTGACAGGGGCCAAAATCAACTGCGATAAGTCTGTTGGCTTACGCATTGGTGCCTGGAGGGGTGTCTCCCTTCAGGGGCCCTTTGGCTGGACGGATGGGCCTTGCAAGATACTCGGCGTCTGGTTTGGTCCTGATCTCCAGTTGGAGAAAAATTGGTCGGAAGTGTTGAAAGCGGTTAAGGCTTCAGCCCGTCTGTGGTCTTTGAGAAATCTTACTTTAAAAGGAAGAGCGGAGGTGTGTGATTCTCACATTTATCCTCTCATCCTCTACCGTCTTTCTGTGCTCCCTCTTCCGGCGGACACACTAATTGATTTAGTGAAGGCAATTTTCGTGTTTTTGTGGCGCGGAAAGCAGCCCATGATTCGCCGGGAGATCTGCTACTTGCATCCGTCTGAAGGCGGTCTGGGTATGCCAAGCGCTGAGATTCGTCAATATACGCTTCGCTTACACTACCTAGACCGAATGTGTATACCTTGTGAGGGAAACGGTGAATTCTGGAAGGAAGACACCAAGAAAGCCTTTCCGGCTTTGAAAAGTGTGCACTTGCATGGGGGTGAGGCATTTCGTTTACCTCGACGCGAGTGCTCCTTTTATCGCGAGTGTCGACAGTCCTTGAAGTACCTTCTAAGGGTGTCAGAAAGCCTCTCTGACACCCGAGTGTTGTATCGTAAAGCACTATATCGGGTTATGGTGAGGGGATCTGTTCGTGACAGTATTAATGAGGAGCTCGGTCTTACGAAGGGAGAACTTCGCTTGATCTAGCCTTGGGCGCCTGGGATGAAATGCTGCGATAATTACGAGGCATCACTCACCTGGCTGATAATAAGAAATGCACTCTGGGTCGGCAAAAAGCTTTACGCAGCGGGATTAAGAGAGACACCGTGTTCGATGCGGTGACTGGGAGGAAACGACCAGTCATGTTTTCTTTCATTGCCTCATCGTTCGCCCGCTGTGTGAGTTAGTTGAAGGCTATACGGTTCGCATGTTGAACGGACAATTCTTCGTTTTGGAGTCTTTTTCGACATGCTGCAATTGGGCACCAATCATGAAGTGGGAGGAGCATTATGTGTTTCTTTACTTACTAGCTGTTATGAGAGGAGTGATTTGGTCGACACGACAGAAGGAAGTCTACGGGGAAGAGACCTTCACTGCTCCCCAGCTTGTCCTCATTTTCCAGTCTCGCCTGAAAATGCGTATCAGGCTGGAGAAGGTGAAACTCCCTCCAGCAGATTTCAACGAAAGGTGGGTGAAAGTTGCGCGTTTGTGTCGTGTGAATGGGCTAATTTTGAGTGGTACTTGGACGTGCCTTAGACAGAATATTGGGTAGTCGAACCGAACTCTGACCCTTTTATTTGACCCGGTTAGGCAAGATTAGGTTATGTTTTGTTTTCTTCCCCATTTTTAGCTTAGCTAGAGGTATGTAAGTTGTCATAGGTCCTATTTTTTTTTCATCCTCTCCCCCCCTTTTTTTACCCCGAATTTTATTTTATAATTCCCATTTCCGAACCCAATTAGGTGACTGATCTGTTGTTTTGTCAGAGATGCAGGTCTGCTTTCGTAATTTCGAAAGAGGTTTCAGAATAAAGCTTTCGTGACCTGCATCGCCCTTTTTCGACTGGCAAAACTACTTATCGGCCACATTCTTTAGTGGGAGGTTCTTATACTAACATTTAATTTTATTTATTTCGTCATTGTATATATATATAAATCATTTTTATTCCCCCACTTCCCATTTCATGTATATATTGTCATTTTGGGTTTTAAGTAGGTAAATCATGGAGTAAATTTGTTTTAGTGATTGTGACTAGTTAAGTTAAGAATGTTAGTTAGGTCAACATTTTCCCCATCCCTCTTGTAGGCCTCGTGCCATATTTTGAAATTTTTTCAAATAAATATCCAGTCTTGTAACTGTCTAGCCAAGAGCTAGTCAGTTTCTTACTTTGTTAATACACTTGTTAAACCAACCCTCGACTTGACGTCCTTTATTTATTATTTACTGTGGAACAACTTCACAACAAATTGGCAACAAGGAAGCGAAACGATTTCACTGCAAAAAAAAAAATCACCCAAAGTGATTCGCAAGATCTTCACGGAAAAAAAACCCATCTTAGTCAGATATTTGGATTCGCAAGGATTAACAGCAAATTAACTACTACAAGTAGTTAAGCGAAAACAAAACACAAACTCAAAACTTGCTACCAAAAATCGAAAACTAGAAAACGCGAAAGACATTTTCAATTATTGAAATAATTGAATACACTATACCTTTATTTTTTTCTCTTCAAGTTTCACTGACTCGTTAAGATAAATGTTATCCGCGTCAACTATTACAGATATTGTGTTATCTTGTCGTTATTATTAGGACAACATCTGATATTTGAGCAAAATCCGGATTGACTATTTATTAAAACGGTCTACCACAGAATTTTCGAGAGTAAAGAACGGATAGTAAAAAAATATATTCGCGTAAGTCATTTGTGCTTCTAACAAAGAACTGTTAAGTAAGCAAGTCGTATTTTTGCAAAATTAAAAGGGGTTAAAAAGATTTCCCATAAAACTAGTCTTATTAGGCTTATAGCGACGGACTTGGTTTTGTAAAACTACGTACACATATAAAAAAAAATTGTTTTTTCTTAGTTTTGTTTTTCAAACAAAAGAACTGGGATTGAATTTTTTTTATTAAGGAATAATATATTTCTTGTTTTGTGTATTAGTTGAGCAAACTAATTATATTAAGCACGTTGTGGGGAAAACTGATTTATTTTTACAAGTGTAAATTGTGTGGTGCATAACTTGAATTCGTGAATGATGGACACTGAATTCAAAGATTCTCTTTTTCAATTACTTAAATTCCAAAGGGAACAAAATGTTGCGTTACAAAGACAGCAAGTTGAACAACAAATGGAACTTCAAAGAAAACAAGTTGAAATTGAGGAGAGTTGTTGGAACAGCAACAAGCCCAAAGAAAAATGCATGCTGAACAAAAAGAGCTGGCGACAACACGAGAAGAAAGATTCCCAAAAAGACTGCTACAACAGCAGAAACGCCTCGAAGAACTCTTGATAAAAACACAGGAGGAACAGAGAAAATTTCTGGAGGCAACACAGTTAACGAAAGCAAACGAGAATCATAATGCATTCTCCCAGACGGCTGTGTGGAGCGCTATCGAAATTTTCAATTATAATCCAGAAGACGATGTCACTTTTGCTCACTTCTATAGAAGATATGAGGATATTTCTGTATCGGACTGCAGTACATGGACAAACTCTAAAAGAGTTAGATTTTTGCTAAGAAAATTAGGAGCTGCCGAGCATACAAAGTTCGCGAATTTTATCCTTCCAAAAAAGACCAGTGAGTTGAACTTTCAGGAGGCAGTTACTTTACTAACAGAACTGTTTTCTACAAAAACTTCTCTTTTCTACAGGAGATATAAGTGTATGAATGTCACTAGAAGAGAGGAAGACGACTACATTACGTATGCAAGTATAGTAAATAAACTTTGCGACGATTTTAACTTAGAGGAATTATCATCGGATAATTTTAAATGTTTAATATTCTTGCAAGGTCTGGTCTTAAATAAAGACTCTGAAATCAGACGTCGTGTTTTAAATAAATTCGAAAATGAGCCATGTCTAACAATACAAAACTTAGCGGAAGACTGTGAACGTTTTGTTGCGTTGAAACAGGACAGTCGTGACATAGAGGAAAACAGAGTGTCGCACATTAAAAAAATCCATCAGAAGAAAAAATTGACTTCAATGAATAACCAGAAAAAAACATGGAAAAGATCCATCTGGACCGTGTTGGAGGTGTGGAGATAACCATTGGTACAATGAGTGTCCCTACATATTCAAACAATGTGACAACTGCCACCAGAAAGGACAAAAGGCATCACGTTGTAGGAAACAATCTGGTAGAAAGACAGCCATTAAACTGACAAAAATTGAACCTGAAGAACAAAATATCCGGAAATATGTACAGGTCAAAATGCTTAAAAAAGTAAGACTACAGCTTGATAGTGGGTCTGACATTTCCATCATTAATGTACAGACATGGAAGAAGCTTGGGAGACCCACTATGATCAAATCACAAAAAACTGCGAGAAGCGTCAGTGGTGAAAAAATAACCTTCGAAGGGAAATTATTGACGAATATTTCTTTCCAGAATAAGACCGTAAAAGCCAAAATATTTGTTATGCGAAAATCTAATAACCTTTTTGGAACTGATCTGATTGAAAAGTTTAGCCTATGGGATCTGCCTTAAGCTCCTTTTGCCAAAAGGTTGAGGATTCGAATGTGGAGGCAGAAAAACTCAAGACGGAATTAAAAGAAAATTTTCCAGACGTATTTTCAGGCGATCTTGGAAGGTGTACAAAAGCGGTAGCAAAGTTTGAAGTTAAAACGAATGAACTGCCTGTGTTCAGAAAGAAAAGAAATGTTCCATACGCCGCTATAGAGCAAATAGATGATGAATTAGAAAGACTCGAAAACATGGCTGTCATTTCAAAAATTGATCACAGTGAGTGGCTTCACCTACAGTTTATGTTAAGAAAAAGAACAAGGAGATTCGGGTTTGTGCCGACTTTTCCACAGGCTCAAGGCATTAAAAGATCACCATTACCCTCTTCCAAGCCCTGAAGAAATATTTGCGAAACTGAGTGGAGGAAAATATTTTTCTAAGATCGACCTCAGCGACGCTTATCTTCAAATCCCTGTCGATGAAGAGTGTTCAAAACTGCTATGTATCAATACCCATAAGGGATTATACAAATTTAACCGACTTCCTTTTGGAGTAAAGGTCGCCCCTGCGATTTTTCAACAAATTATGGACATGATGTTAAATGGAATGGATTTCGCAGTAGGGTACCTGGACGATGTGTTAATAAACAACGTTACCAAAGAACAACACAAGACTCATGTAAACCAAGTATTAAAAAAAGTCCAGGATTATGGGTTTAAAATCAAAGATGAGAAATGTACTTTTTTCATGAGAAAAATAAAATACTTAGGACAAATCATCGATGAGCAAGGAAGAAGGCCAGACCCAGATCGGGCAATGGCGATACGGAACATGCCTGCTCCAGAAAATATTGCGTCTCTACAAAGTTTTTTAGGGTTGGCGAATTACTACAATGTGTTCGTACCAAACATGCATAAACTAAGATCACCCTTAAATGAACTGTTAAAGAAGGACCAAAAATGGGTCTGGACGCAAGAGTGCGAAGAAGCGTTTCAGAAAATTAAAGATATCTTAACGTCTGACTTGTTTCTGGCAAATTATAATCCCAAGCGTGATATTGTAGTTGCAAGCGATGCCAGCAACTATGGTATAGGAAAATGCATATTGCACAAAATGGATGATGGAAAATTAAAACCCATAGCCATGCATCCCGAACACTTCTACCAGCCGAAAAAAACTACTCTCAAATTGAGAAAGAGGCTCTAAGCATTATGTTCGCGGTAAAGAAATTTCATCGTTTCCTGCACGGTAGACAATTTCTGTAACAAACAGACCACAAACCCTTATTAACGATTTTCGGATCGAAAAAGGGACTACCACAACACACTGCGAATAGACTCGAAAGATGGGGTACCATTCTTCTTAACTACAATTTTCAAATGGAGTATGTACCATCTAAGAAATTTGGTCATGCAGACGGGTTATCAAGGTTGATACCTAAGCAGACAGAACCATTGGAGGATATGGTGATAGCAGCCATTCAAGCGGAAGCTGAAGTAAAAAATACGTTATGTGACACAATAAGAGAGTTCTCTTATTGTGTCACATAACGTATTGATGAAATTAAGAGTAAGGCAGAGGTGGACGAATTTATCATAAGCACGAACGAAAAAAACAACAAAAACGTTCTTAATCCCCAGAGGGGATATTTTCAAAGGGGGGGTGTTACACCGGCCGTTCTTACACAGGAGAAACTACACCGGTTGTCACTATAAATAGTGCGAGTCACCAGAAGACAAAGCACAGTCTTGTAACTGTCTAGCCAAGAGCTAGTCAGTTTCTTACTTTGTTAATACACTTGTTAAACCAACCCTCGACTTGACTTCCTTTATTTATTATTTACTGTGGAACAACTTCTCAACACTAATGAACATAAGTGAATGAAAAAGTGAATAGAAAAATAGATGCAAAAACAAAAAATGAAAGAAAAATTGTAAAGAAGTGAGTAAAAAATGGATGAAATAAAGAATTAAAAATGAATGAAGAATAATAAATTAAAAATTAAATAAAAAACTAATGAAAAAGTGAATGGAAAGATAGATGCAAAAACCAAAAAATGAAAGAAAAAATGTAAAGAAGTGAGTGAAAAATGAATGAAGTAAAGAATAAAAAATTTATCAAAAAAATGAATGAAAAAAATGAATGAAAACAATGAATGAAACTTTAATAAAAAAAATGAATGAAAATTGTATGAAAAATAAAATCAATAAAAATGAAGAAAAAAATGCATGAAATAATAAAAAACAATAAAAAATAAATTTATAGTAACGAATCAAAAACGTAAAGAAATAAGGGAAAATATGAATAAAAAATGAAAAGAATGAATGGTAATGAAAGAAATAAAAAGAATGAGAAGTCAATGAATAAAAACATTGAATGACAAAAATGACTCCTTAACAAACCTCCGACTACTTCACTACATACTCATGTTCAGAAAAGGTGCGACTGTAGATTGAGAAACCCTTGCTTCATTACAGACTCACGTTGGTAGGTGTGGCTGGGTATCGAGCAACTCCTGAACAGGAGAGGTGCGACTGGGGATGTAGTAACCCTTGCTTCACTACAGACTCATGTTCAGAAGAGGTGTGGCCGGAGCTTGAACAAACCTTGCTTCACTACGAACTCTTGTTCAGAAAACATGCGACTGAGGATTTTACAACCCTTGCTCAGGCTCATGTTCAGAAGAGATGCGGCTGTGCATTGAGCAACCCTTGCTTCACCACAGACTTATGTTCAGAAGACGTGCGGCTGGGTATTAAGCAAGCTTTACCTAACCACATACTCATGTTCAGAAGAAGTTAAGCTAGGTATTGAGCCACTCTTGCATCACTAAAATTCAAGATCAGAAGTGCGGCTGTCCCTTCCTCCAAAATGTATTTGTTGTAATTTATTTACGGCCAACGTTGAGTTTGTTATCGCCCCCTGAAACATGTAATCAAATCTATATTATTTTTGTCTCTTTTCGGGCAACGCTGAGTCTTTTTATCTTTCCTTTCTCCATCCAGCATGTACCAAATTATTTCTCAAACCTGCGCTATCTAGGATATTGAGCACTAAATCGCAACGCAGAGCATTTATAACAAACTACAGTTAAAATCTTTCTCCCGAGTAATAGCATTTAAACACTTGTTCTATATATGATTGCTTTATCTAGGATATTGATAACTCCCGGGCAACACCCAGTAAACACATCTGCTCTATCTCTATCTTAGATAAACTTATACCACTTACAAGTTCTTTCTTCCTGACAACGCTGCATTTAAACACATCTGCTATATCTAGGATGTTGAGCACTTTTGGATTATAATACCACTTATTGTTTCCGTTTATAGCGTCACTGAACCTACCTAAATAAAATTAAGGATTTTTCCAGAGACCTACTAAAACGACCCTGCCCTATCTAGGATATTAAGCACTTTGAATAAATGTATACCCACCAAACAACTCCCGGACATCACCGTGTTAACAAAGGGCATAGAAAGTGTTTCTTCGGGGAAACGCTGTGTTGAAATACAACTGCTCTATCTTGGATGTTGGACACTTTTGGATTACTATATGGCATTCCCATTTATTGCTCCCGTTTTTAGGAGGACTACTCAAACCAACCAAATAAATTTAAGGATGCCTCCAGAGCACTACTAACACCATCCTTTCCGAATTTCTTACCCCCTCCATTTGAAAGGAAATGACGTTAAGAAACGTTAAATAAAATAAAAATATATTTCTAGAAGTAATGACCCAACATTTTCAAATTATTACATAATTACATAGACATTTGATGAAAAATAAGATCTGCCCAATAGCCCCTTAAGGGTTGCATTTAAAGATTCGAAACTACTGCCATTATCTTACCCTATTAATTTTACATGAGAATGCACTTTTAGATTTTATCTAGATTCTCTAACGTTTTTTCTATAGGGAACACGTACGTCTGTTATCTCTCTCTCTCTCTCTCTCTCTCTCTCCCTCTCTCGCGCTCTCTCTCTATTGTGGCCCTGTAAAGGGACCGGTATGAAAACACGAACTCGAAGTTTAGGTAAAACAAGTATATTTGAACAAATATAATAGAACAGAGAAACAAGAGTGGTTGTACGTCAGTCTTGACTGCCAGTATAAGCTGGGGTTGACTCAAACTGAGAAGCAGATACTAACAGTATTTATTGTGAATGGAAGAGTTCAAAATCCGTTATAGTTATGGTACCATAACACCCCCTCCTAAGCCTTACCCTCCAGGGGTATTGATATTGTTTCATTTTTGGATTGCTTACGATAAGATCAGGATACTTCCGTTTTCTTTTTGATTGTCGCTTTTCTGGGGCTGCTTGGGTACTGGTATGCAAAAGTATCATATATGATACCCATAACTTCTTCCTGTGAGTGCTGCCAGTGTCACCCGACAGTCGCTTCCTAATTTGATTTAGGTGTCTCTTATGCGACATACCGTACCAAGTTCCCAGAAAGACATGTTATTTTTAAACATCTTGAAATATACACTATCCCTGGGAGGTAACATCTTTTTAGGTCAATAGAGGTTCGACCTTGTTTTGGCTGTTTTGGCAGTGATTTGATAAGAACGGATCTTACTTTTCGCGCAAACATCATCTTTGCAGGAGATAATGAGAATGGTGTATGAACGTTTGGCGTGATCTTGTATACTTGTAAAAACTTGTAGCAGCCATCATGCAGGTCCATAAGGAAAAAGAGTGAGGGTTGCACCGTGCATTGTCTATCTGGGATTGAACCCAGAGTGTTCTAGTCATGAAATAGAAACGTTTGCTTTTTGTCACGCGACGAGACTTCACATATGCAAATGAGCCTTGTTTTGCATGGACTAATTCTCGTCGTGATAAAAAGCTTAGACACTTTGCTCTGGGGGAGAGCGAGAAAGGTTGACGTTGTGACTACGTCGAGGGCAAAGAGAAAAAGAAAGAAGAAAAAGAAAAGAAAAAAGGAATCAAATTCTGGACGAAAAGTTTGATTGTAAACGTCGCGTCGTTCTCGTGGACTGTTGGTAGTGAAAAGACGAAAAAAGACAATTCGGCGGCCCGTTTGAAGTCTTTATTTTATTAACTCTCTGTTACAAAACTGCTGCAGGGCTCTTTCAGTGTGAGTGCCGCGAGCTTTTGTCAGGGCTTTTTTTTAAAAAGTGTCTACAAAGCGCTCAGCTGGCAGTTTGATCTAGGATTGTATGGTGCAGTCATCATATGTCTTATTAGGAACGTCGCCCTGAACTTTTTTAAGTCGGAGGACGTAAATTGCGTTCCGTTTTCACTGACCAAACAATCGACCACCCCAAAACGGGCGAACAATTCGTGAAGCAAGTTTATCGTTACCTCCGTAGTAAGCTTTTTACATCGTAACACTTCGGGTTATTTGGAAAAAACTATCTATTACAATTAGGGCCCGCAAAATCCACGTGTATCCTTGACCAAGGTCGGTCCTTCTTTGGCCACGGACTATGTTTTATATGCTGTGCTATTGCCGCCAAGGCACAGCCTTTACACGTGTTAACGATGTTTTCAATGTCCTAGTCCATTTTAGGCCAGTACACGTAGATGCGCATTAAACATTTCATCCTATTTGTGCCCGGATGCCCAACGTGATCATTCTTCAGGATTCTTTTCTGTAGAAGAGCACATCATCAAATAATGCAAAACTGTCTGCAAAATGTTTTTTTTCAGTCATTTTAGTTATTGTATTAATAATAAACTCATTATCGGAGTCTTCATTTTTAATTTCTGTGTAGGGTCACAGGGAGTTCTCTCACTGTATTGTCCAGCATAACTTTTAACTCCCCATCCGCCCGTAGGGAAGCAACTACGGAGTCTTTTAGTGGCTCTCTATGTCTCAGCATAAGTCTAGACAATCCATCCGAATCATAGATCTTTTTTGACGGTAAATACTCCATTCTAAAATTATAATTCAGTCAAATTGTTCCCATTCACTGTAGTCTATTCGCTGTATACACAGGTAGACCTTTTGTTCAAACCGAAAATGGTGAGTAACGGTCTATGTTTCGTCTATAATATGAACAATCTACCGTGTATATAGCAGTAGAACTTAGTCAAAGCAAGAATTATTCTTTAAGCCTCCTTCTCAATTTGGGAGTAATGCTTCTCCGCTGTAAGCAGGGCCCTTGATGTATGCGCAATGGATTTATGCGTTCCATCCGGCATTACATGAAGAATGCATGCTTCTACTCCGTACGAAATTGCGTCGCTAGCCACTATTATGTCTAAGTTTGAGTTGTAATGCGTAAGGAATAAATCCGATGTCAGAATTTCAACAGTTTTGTCGAATGTCTTCTGGGATTCAGGTTTCCACTCCCAAAACTTATCCTTTTTTAACATTTCATTCAGTGGAGCACGGTTGTTATGCATCTCTGGGATAAGAAAGCTTTGTAATAATTTGCCAACTGTGACGTTTTCCGGAGTCGGCATGTTCTTAATTGCAGTGACTCGTTCTGGGTCTGGCCTTCTGCCGTCCTTATCTATTACACGATCTAGATATTTGATTTTCTCTTAAAGAAAATCATATTTTTCTTCTTTAACTTTAAATCCGTAGTCGCAAAACACTTTGAAAACTTGTTCTCTGTGTTGCTCTATATTTTTACTGTTGATTAGAATGTTTTCAAGTAAAATCGACAGTAAAATCAAGTTCGCCCAGCGTGGTATCCATCACTTGCTGTAAACTCATATAAACCGCGATGCGTATTTAAACTATCTTCTTCCACAGGTATTTAGAGGTACGATTCACGCAGATTGATAGTTGAAAAAATCTGCCTTCGTTTTATTTTGAAAACACTTTTCCGGGCTTGGTAGTGGATAGTTATAATCCTTTAGTGCTGACTTTAATCCTGTCAAAAAGTCTGCACGCACGCAGATTTCTTTTGATTTCTTTTTCACATAGACCGTGGGTTGCACACTGACTATGCCTCACTTTCGATAAGGTGGCGTTCGTTACGAGTCGGCCTAATTTCTCATATATTTTTTTCTAACGAAGTAAAAACCCACATTCGTTTTTTCTTAAATACGGGCTGAACGTTCTCGTTCAGTTGAAATTTGGCTGCAATTTTTGTGCATCGATC
This sequence comes from Sepiola atlantica, assembly GCA_963556195.1. Taxonomy (NCBI): domain Eukaryota; kingdom Metazoa; phylum Mollusca; class Cephalopoda; order Sepiida; family Sepiolidae; genus Sepiola; species Sepiola atlantica. The sequence goes on along the minus strand of OY744536.1, from coordinate 67,920,484 downwards.
AGAAATAACTTCGGAAAAAGTTTTTTCAATCTTGCTTTAGTTTTTATGATTCGGTCGTCCGATGATCTATTTTCTGACAAAACATATTTATTGGTAACTCTTATACAGCGAACGCTAGCATCCTATCTGCCTAAAATATTATTAGTGTCTTTTACCACGAGTATTTTTAACTTTCTGTTAGTTTCCATTAGGGTCACGTTTGTAATTATCTTTCTCCCAAATTTAATTCTTTCACCAGTAACTGTACTGGCTATTTAATTAGTTCTTAACAGGGTGGGTATATTCAACCGTTTCCATGTATGTAGATCTATTATTGACACATTCAAGCGCGAATCTAATTGTAATTTTATATTTTTATCTAGGATTCTGACGTGAACTTATTTCCTTATGTTAATGTAGTCCTTTTCATTTGTACTTGTGGATTGAACCCGCATTTTATTTCTGATATTCATTCTACAATTCGGAAACAAGTGCTCAATAGCAATGTATCCTGTGTTTACAGGGCTGGCTTGCCTGTGTAGAGGCACGAAAATCCTTTTTTGTTTGTAATTGTTTTTGAGGGAGAGCTAAATTTCGATTTTTGACGTACCTTTCTAATGTGTGCAATGCCCGACTCTTTGATGTATTTCGAATCCTGTTTAACACTTATAAATTCCTGTAGTGTTAAGTTCGGTTCATTTTCAAATTTATTTAGAACCCTCTTTTCCTGATACCAATCCTTGTACAAAAATTAAGCATTTAAAATTATCAACACAAGGTTCGGCTAATTTTAAATCGTCACAGTGTTTATTGACGACTGATGCGAACGTTGCTAATCTTAGTTGTTTTTTTACGAGAGAAAGAAGGCTTGGGACTAAATAATTCGGTTAAAAAATTAACAACTTCAGCAAAAGTCAAATCGCTCGTTTTTCGGCGCAAAATGAAATTGACGTATTTAGTATGTTCGGTGATGCCTAATTTTTAAAGCAGTAGGCGAACCCTTTTAGAGTCTGTCCAATTTTCTCAATCTTTATTGTATATATGCTTATATCTTCTAAAATACGAAGCTTATGGTTTATCCACATCCGGAGAATAAATGAAATTGTCAATCGCTCTCCAAACGGCATTCTGCGAGAAAGTGTTATCGTTTTCGTTACTTTTACCCCTAACCGATATTGTTTGTATTAATGCTTCTATCTTTTCGTCGGTTTCTCTTTTCTGTTCTAACAGCTTTTCGTCGACTTCTTTCTTCTGTTCTAAAGGTTTTCGTCAGCTTCTTTTTATGTTCTAAAAGCTTTTAATATTCTTCTAGTAGAAGCTTTTGAAATATTTTCTTCAATTTTCTGTTGCTGTTGCATTTGTCAAACCTGAAAAAACAAACAAATAGAAAACAAAAAAAACTTCAAAAAACATCAAAAATTCACCAAAGAAGAAAAAACGTGAAAAATCATTGACAAAGAACATGAAAATTCATAAAAAACATCAAAATTTGTGCCAAAGAACAAAAAAAGAAAACATTGACAAAAAACATGAAATAACAAATACAAACTCAAAAAGCCATCACAAAACATAAAAATTTGCGAAAAATTGACAGAAAAAGGATATAAAAAATTTATCTCCCCCCCCCAAAAAAAAAATTTCATACTCCAACCCTCCTAAAAATATTTATTTTTTCTAACAAAAAAAATTTCTCCTTCCCAATTTTTTTTTCTTTTTACCATCCATCACCCAAAAAAATATTTTCAGTAAAAAAAAATTCCCCCATTCTCCCGCCCGAACATTTTTTTACTCTCCCCCACCCATTGAAATATTTTCAGTTTAAAAAAATATTCCTCCTCCCTCTCGCCCCCCCCCCAAATGTTACTATCCTCCACCCAAAGAAATATTTTTAGTTAAAAAAAAAAAAATTACCGAGAAAAAATAAGTAAAACGTATTTCTGTTTTGGATGTCAAGCGCGGACACACTATATGAAAGAACCAGTTTTAATACTCATGTTTAAATATGCTATTGGAGGCGCCTCTGTTATATCAAAGAACCAGTTTTGTTATTCTTCCAAAATTGTCACCCATTTAGTAATGGCCGGGATATGCGTTGCCGTACTCCGATTTGCAACAAAACACTTTGTTTAAACGTAAGGTAAATAAAGAATAATAATATGAAAACATCCTCTCACAATGACGTCATCTTCGGAAGAATGAGTCAGCAATTTTGAAAATTAATATTTTATCTAGCTACCCGGCCATTTGGCTAAGATCAAAGAGTGGTATCTGTTCTGGCTGAAGTTTTTACGTAATTTTCTCCCTTGAGTCTAAATATGCTTCGTAAACTGGCATGGATTTTGTCTAAAAGGTTTTTAATTAATTATATTACTAATTTTTATTAAGATTACTAATGAGGAAAAAAAGCATGACAAACGGACGGGCGTAGCTGGACGGATAGACGGACGTAGGTGGAAGGACAGATGTAGCTGGACGGACGGACGGACGTTGATGGACAGATGGACGGACAGACGTAGCTGAGGTAGTCTTACAATAAAGACGAAACGTTGATGAATATATAAAAAAATATCTCTTGGTTTTTCCTTTTCCATTTCCCATATATATATAAACGCTATTTAAGCTTTTCCAGTCTTCTTATATACAACCTGGACACGTGTCTCGGCGCCGCCAATGATATTTTGAGAAACCAAGAATCGCAACCCTCAAAAGGAAATGAACCGGAACCACTTCTTTCACCAAAAATGTAACGATAAAAAACGATATTTGTAAAAAGTCATTGGGAGGAGAGGCGGAAGGCGGATACTTCGTAGGTCCGTCACGCTTCAGTTTGAAATAACACAATGGACTCATTTTAAGAAGACCCGTTTTTTTAACGTGATAACGCAACCGAAAGACAGAGCCTCTGATATGTGGCAATCATCTCTATCAGAATCTATGTTAGTTGTTTGGTCTGTCACGTTCAAGTGCGAACTAAAAGTTCATCGGTCAACCCCTCTCAGGCATGACATTTCCGTGATGTGTCCAGTTTAATGGTTGAACTAGTGGAGAATGGACACGCTCTTTATTTTTATTAACCCTGTAACATAAAATATTGATTCGAAACTCGTCTCCCCAAAATTGCATAACTGACGTGTGAAATTATTTGACATTAATTGGAATTAATGTTACTTTTCGTATCAGATGCGTCCATTCAATCTCCGCGTTCGACGATGTAACTATTTCAAACTTATGCATTACAGACTAACTTTCGAATCGGCAGATGCACCGACAGACAGAGCCTCCTATGAAGATGCGTTGACTAATATAATAAAGTTACGACTCGGCACAAATTGATTCCCTCTGTTAAACTGCTGTTGAAACGCAATAACCCCAACCAGTTTAATTGAAGCCGGATTCAGTGACATGTTCTCTTTAAATTTCTCACGAGGGTCATTGCTAAATTAGTACAAAGGGTGTCGCATTTCTTTCAATTCTCTGTTGTAAACGGCTACTGATATATATATATATATATATATATATATATATATATATAACACTATCACTCAATAAATCCCGGGCCTTACATAAACATAACACCACTAATAAAATATCCATATGCTTTTTATAACGTACTAAACTTCAAACGACACGTATCAAAATTTAAGATCAGTTGGATTATTAGATTACAAACTACATTTATTTAAGTGAAGCTACTATTATTGTAACTTTTTAAAACAATGGAAAATCTAAATTTCATGTGTTGATAAATCATTGCTTTCTGATTGGAAAAAATACTGTTAATGCAAAGCAGGGACCAGGGAAACAACGCTTAAACGGTGCTATGCTGACTTTAAACGCGGTTGTACAAACACAAATGATGCTGAACGCGCAGATAGTCACCAAACTCGTTTTAAATTTTCGAAATCTTATCTCTTCCTAAATCACTTGCATACAGAGCGGGCACTGACCAGTGAAGGCGGTTTCATCCTAGCGCTGTACAGACATCGATGTTCTATTAGCGATCTGTGTAATTATTGATTTAATAATAGATTTGGCGTGATTACATTTATTATGCACAGAGTACAAAGTTTGATTTTCTTTATGGAATGTATTGATGTCTAGACGTCATGTTATATCTAGAACTTTTATGCTTCTTTAGTCATTATTAATAGTAAGTTTTAAAGAATATTGTTGAAAGAATTTATGCAATTGTTTTAGTTTTATGGAGAAAATACATCGCCTGTTAGAGAAGGAACATTTACTTTGATTTTCTTCCGTAAGATTTTTTGATCAATTGAATATAAACACTCTAAACAAGAGAAGGAAGTACTTATAATAAACAGATTACAATATAAACTTGTATATGCTAAAAGAGGGTTAAATAAGTATTTTTCTGTGAAAAATTGTAAGTGAAATCAAAATATGTATAAGTTAAATGAATGTTGGATTCTTTTGAATTTTTCAGCCTAACTGGGGAAGTTTTATACACTGGCGGAGCCTGCTTGTTGAAATCGGTGATATTTTGTATATCATAAAAAATATACATTCTTGTGATGGGCAGAAACAATTGTTTGTAAATAAAAGTGTTTTTGAAGATAACATGGAATGTTGTTCTCTGAATAACTAAGATTTACATGAAGTGAAATTAAGAACTCTAGCTACAACATAAACATTAACTAAAATAAATTTATAATATATATATATATATATATATATATATATATATATATATATTATTAATTTCTTTTAGTTCATGTATGCGTGTTTAATTTACATATATATGTTAATTCCTTTGTAAATACTATGCAGGTGTGTCGTGCTGCTGTTGGTGTACTCGCGTCTTGGATAGCTGTTGATGTAATTAAATAGACGGTAAGCTTTTGTTTCACGTTGTATCTTAGCTTGATAGTACTACATACTACTTAGTCGGGTTACGAGGTGCATTTACTTGTCGAGGTATTTTACAGAAGCAATTTCATGCTTGCATGTATGTGTGTATGTGTGTATGTGTGTTTGTATTTACATATTAAGCTCTACTTGTTATTGAGTACTATTAAATAAATATTGTAAGTTTGACAAGCTCATCCTTTCTAGTTTGCTCTGATGAGGAATGTGGTTGGAGTGTGTGTATGCATATGTATGGATATTTACGTATATAGTTATATGCATGTATATATAAATATATATACCTTTCAACTATAGTGTTTATCCACTTTTTCCCCTCACCGTCTCTAACGTCTCTCTGTTAACGTCTTCACTTGTCTTTCTTTTTCTATATGCCCATACAAATCCCAATATTAGCTCGTAGGTGCGAATAAAAGAAAGAGAAAAATATCACCTACTTGCCAAAAATATTTTTAATACTTGTCAACATTTCTCGTATCGACCAATCACAGCTTGCGTTGTATTCCTTGTCCTATGTCTGTACTCGTATGAACATTTTTGTTTGTCAAATCTTCACTTTTTCTGAAGACATTCGTTGATACGAACGAAACCGGTCAAATCTCTCGTTTCTCTTTTTTTCTCTCCTGTATTTAAATCTTTTATCCGTTTGTCTTTTTTCACACACACACACACACACACACACACACACACACACACACACACACACACACACACACACACACACACACACATATATATATATATATATATATACATATATATATATACATATATATATATATATCATGAAAATTATGGAAATAATATTCACACGTGAGATAAAATAAAAAAAGGAAAAACAAAATGATTCATATATTCATTAACGTTTCGTCTTTATTCCAACTTTGGTTCTTTCGAAAAAAAAAAGAACAAAAGCACTCTTTACACGCCATAATCGCCCCACAGTTTTTTAATTATTAAGACTATCTTTCGTTTGGAAAAACAATCATTTTTACGTCACAAACGTCTGTTTTCCTTTCCTGATATTTTTTCCTTGGGTCCCAGTATTTTTCTGAATCATTTTCGCATGGGATCATACCATTTAAAAAAAATGATTCAATTATTGTTTTTGAATTACTAGAAAAATATTGATGTTGGTTGGTTTACTAGAAATTGTTTTAGTTCAAATTACATATTGCTTTATTTATTAATCTTCTCAATTTATTTTAATATAGCAGACGTATAAGTTTTGAATATTTACAGTTAAAAGAAGTCTAAATTTTAAAACCAAAAAACGTTTGCGTTTAAAAATGAAAATGTGTATATCTTATTGTAACGTAGATTATGTGTCTGTCTATAAACCGAATCTTGGTCACGACCTATGTCACAATTCCCTTTCTCGACTCAGTTTTAGATGATTTGATTTTACATGTTAAATTATTAAGGTATAATGCATTACCTCATTTACGCCATTTACATATGTATTTTATTTTAATTTAATATTAACCTATTCATCCATCTACTTTACTTATATTCACCTATCTACTTTACTTTAATATTTTTCCCAATGCAAGAAAATTGTGATTATGTGCATGGTACACAAGAGTAAAATATTGTTTTTATTTATTGTAGCAAATACTTCTTAAGTAGCGTTTGTTTTTATTTGAATACATATACACCTGAAAGGAAAGCAATAACCACATATCAAGTTTAAAATAATCCTTTAGACATCCGTAAGATTCGAACTCGATTACTCTATTAGTAAGTTTTTGTCATCTAATCACGTTTCTATTTGCGTACGAACAGACAGACTCCCCAATACCATAACGTTTTAATAGTATCTATATATGAATATAGATACTATATAGATACTAGTATATAGATATGGATTTGTTCCTTGGAAAAGCAACACATTTTTCGATTATATATTTATTTTTAAATAATTGTTTATGTTTTAGCAAGGATTTCAGTTTTGTATTTTCAGAAACATTTTACAAATAACTATATCTATTCCACATCAACTAAGATTAAAAAGTGGCTCAAAACTCGACCCTTTGTAGTAGTAGTAGCAACTATTTTTACTTTGTCGTTTCTCTTGTTTAATTTTAGCGAGGAATATCAAAACCAGAGGAAGTAGTTGAGTTTTAATTTAAATAGTAATCTACCTTTTTACTAAAATAATTAAGTAATCAGAGGAAAACACTTGTCTCATAATCTGAGAATATTTAATGAATATTCGCCGAATATTCTACCAGTACATTTTTTACTTTAATTTTTGCTTTAATTATTTTTATTCATTAAGATATTTAAAGTAAGCATTGGATTTACTAGAAAATTTTGTTTACTGTGATGAGGAAATTTTACGAGTATATTTGATTTCCTACAGAGAAAGAATCGTTGACCTCATGATTCTTTCTTTCCGTCTGTTTTTCTTTCTTATCTTTTATTTCTTTTTGTCAAAAATATATTTTTAGCATAGTTCTCTTCAACTGACGACAAAGTACAATTATCCATTTGAAGTCCAATTAGTGAAAGTAGAAAAGTCACTTTTTCACGTGTTCTATTTTCATCTAAAAATACACCAATCTACTTTGGTAAATCAGGGGTAAGAATGGAGGTCAGTAGTGTTCTGTGTTAAGGACTCCATCCCTTCGATGATGACGACAACGAACGACCAAAGAAGATGAAGAAATGAGGAAGTAGCAGAGGAAAGGGATGGGACAAAAAAAGGGATGGCGTTGAAGAAGAGTAACAGGACAAACGAGCGGGTTGGAAAATAGCTCAAAATTTAGAATGATTTAAGATGGTAATTACAAAATCTAAGCGCTTATTAATCCAAATTTGGAGACACATTTTGCCAGAGAATGTGTCCGCCTTTTACTCCTGATATATATATATATATATATATATATATATATATATATATATATATATATATATATATTCTCTCTTTTTTAAATTTATCTTATCTTTCTGTTTTTGCTGGAGATGGGGTATTAACCGGATATTTCAGACAATCAAGCCTAGAGATCGTTTTAAGATTCTAACCGTCCCTTTAAGTGCAATTGTTTGTATTTCTCTTGCACTCGGTTCACCGGGTATACTCGCCAGATAGCTTTTGAAATTATTTATCATTAGTTCTGTTTCTCCTATAATTACTGATATGATGGAGATTTACCTAAGATTCCAGTTTCTTTTTATGTCGTACATAAGACCTTGGTATTCCGTGATATTTTCCCTTTCTGCTCTGTTCAACCTGCATCATTAGCGACACTGACTTCAACTAGAGTTGCTACTTTCTCCCTTTTGTCCCATATTACGATGTCAGGTTTAACAGCTCCGTTTTCTAGATATGTAGCTGTAGGGATTGCATAGTCATAGTGGATGGTGTATAAATTATTTCCAACTGTTCTTTCTCCCAGGACTTGCTGCTACACTGGATATTCAACTTTTTACAAATAGTCCAGTGAAGATTATTACACCCTCCGTTGTGTCGCATTGTATAATAGTCATCCCCACAGGAGAACCTTACAACTGGATGTCAGGTGGCTCACACTCTCTACTTCTGTGTGGCAGATCCTGTACTTGTTATTGTTGCTAAGACCACTCATCTTTTTAAAGGCATTGGTCATCAAGCCTTGATCTTGAGCAGCCATTATCATACTCTCTTGATCATAATGGAGAGATCCTCTTTTCAGCCAGTCTACAGAGCCTTCCTTATCTATATATTCCTGGGATAATTCACCTAGGAAATACCTAGCACGTTGTTAATTGGCCTATTTTTCCAGTTTTCTGGAATGGAAGGTTTTGGTGTATTTCTGATGGCTTCTGCGAGCTATTTCTGTGGCAGGATTGGTGTCTGTTTCTGCCTCATTTGTAAGACAGTCCTGCCCAAAATGTTTGGCCAGTTTTGTGATAGAGGTTGTTCTGCTTGCTCTCTCTATATGTGGGTGTGTAGTAAATTGGATATAGACCAAATTAAACGACGCAAGATGTTTATTTAAATAAATATTCATTTATTTTTTTAACAAATAATTTCAGCATATTTCATCATCAGTGTTGTACAGACATTTTTTCTTTTTTTCTTCATTATCGAAATCTGTCGGAGAAGCGTGTGTATGTAGTGAAATGAGATGAGCTACATTTATAAATGTAGCTCAACTCACTTCACTAAATACACCATGAAGAAAAAAAAACAATGCCTGTATGTCACTGATGATGGACTGTTATACCGAAATTATTTATAAAAATAAATAAATATATGTATATTTAAATAAACACATTGCGATTTCATATTTTTAACTCACCGACGCGTATAAATGTAGCTGAACTCATTTCACTATATATATATATATATATATATATATATATATATATATATATATATATATATATATATATATATGTTAGCTTTTCTTTGCGCCGAAACTGAAAATAAATCACAGTATGACATAACTTTTAATTGATTTGTAGCTCTGCTTTCAACGGTTTTATTGTATGTGAAATATGAATTAATTGCTTATTTTCGTTCGCCTTTTCAATGTATGCAAGAATACAGTTGTTATTTGAAAAAGAAACGGACAAAAAACATTCATAACACACGGCGTGCTTTCAACGGTGTAATTGTATCTGCAATATAAAGGAATGTTTATTTGTGGTCACTTTTACGATGGGTACAGAGCACTGTTATTATTTCAAAAACAAGACAAAAAAGAATACAGCCAAAGCACACGAAATGTGTATTGGAAGCGCGTGCTTTCAACCGTTATATTGTATGTGCAATATTAAGGAAATGTTTATTTCTGTTCGATTTTTTTGTGTACAGAGCACTGTTATTTTTTAAACAAACAACACAAAAATGAAAACAGCCCGGACACATAAAATACGTATTACGTCCTTGAAACCGTTATATTGTATGTGAATATTAAGGAAATATATATTTACGTCCGACTCTTCGATGTGTATGAAGAACCTTTTAATTAAAAAAAAGAAAACAGACATAACATACGAAATTCGAATTGGAAACGCGTGCTTTCAACGATTTTATTGTATGTGCAATATAAAGGCAATGTATATTTTCGTTTGCATTTACGATGCGTGCGGACCACTGTTTTTATTTGATAAAACAAAAAAGAAAACAGTTAGAACACACGAAATTGGTATTGGAAACGCGTCTTTTTAACTGTTTTATTGTATGTGCAATATTAAGGAAATGCTTATTTTCATTCGCCTTTTTAATGTATGCAGTACACAGTTTTTATTTAAAAAGAAACGACGGAAAGCAAACAGTCAGAACACACGAAATTCGTATTGAAATCGCGTGTTTTTAACAGTTTTAATGTATGTGCAATATTTAAGAATGCTTATTTTTGTTCGCGATGGGCGGGGAGCATTGTTTTTATTAAAAAACAAACAAAAAAAACAGCCAGAACACACGAAATTTGTATTGGAAACGTATTTTTTCAACGGTTTTATTGCATGTGCAATATAAAGAAAATGTATATTTTCGTTTGCATTTATAATGTGTGAGTAGCACTGTTTTTATTTAAAACAACCCCCCCCCAAAAAAAAAACACACGAAATTCGTATTATAAACGCATTCTTTTAATCGTCATATTGTATGTGCAATATTAAGGAAATTTATATTTACGTTCGATTTTTCGATGTGTATAGAGCACTGTTCTGATAAAAAAATCAGCCAAAACACACGAAATTCGTATTCAAAAATGCGTCCTTTCAACAGATTTATTGTATGTGCAATATTTAGGAAATGTATATTTTCGTTTGTATTTACAATGTGTGCGAAGAATTTCATAAACAAACCAAAAAAATACCAGCACAGACGACATTCGTTTTGGAAACGCGTGCATTCAACAGTTTATTGTATGTGAATAATTAAGGAAATGCCTCTTTTTGTTTGCATTTATATGTACGGAGCACTGTTTTTATTGTAAAAAAACGAAAAAGGAAAACAGCCAGAACACACGAAATTCGTATTGGAAACGCGTGCTTTTAACGGTTGTATTGTATGTGCAATATTGAGGAACTTTATATTGTTGTTTGTATTTACGAAATTCGTATTGGAACCGCGTGCTTTCAACGGTTGTATTGTATGTGCAATATTTGGGAAATGCTTATTTTTGCCTGTCTTTAAAAAAAAGAAAACAAAAAGAACACTACAAGAACACACGAAGATCCTTATAGAAACGCATGCTTTTAACAGTATTTATTCTACGTACAGTTTTAAGAAAACCTTTAATTTCGTTCGCCTTTTCGAAGTGTCCTGAGCATAGTTTTAATTTCATAAACAAACAAACAAAAATAGGTAGCACGCACGAAATTCGCATTGTAAACTCGTGCTTTCAACGATTTTTATTGTGTGTGCAATATTAAGGAAATGTTTATTAAGTAATCCGATTCATATTTCATCCCCCTTATTGAAAAAAAAAATATATACATATATATATATATACATATATATATATATACAAATGTATATATATATATATATATATATATATTGATACACATATATATATTTTATATATATATATATATATATATATATATATATATATATATATAGTAAGCTATGAAAATATATTTATGGTAATTAAGCTACACAGAGGATCTCGCGTTTCATTCCCGGGGGAATCTTCAGGCTAAAATGCATGGAGTTATTTTAGCCCGGTGCTTTTATATACACGGCTAGCTAGTTAACCAATCAGATTCTTTGTTGTTCTCTCGGCTAATCGTTTTGCTTCCCACGAACCAAGGTCTTGTTAGTGTTACTTCATATATCCTGTTCTATTGTTCTGTTTTCTATAGAGTGGCCAATATACTGTTTCTCTTGTTGTGTCAATATAATGAGTGAACTTATTTTAACACGTGGTTCATTTTATTTCTATTTTAGTTTTTAAATTGTTAGGTTTTAGTTTAGTTTATTCTTACTTATTTGTTTATTTATTTATGTATTTATGTATTGTTAGCCTAATGTAAATTTATTTCTGTGCAGGCAGCTGTTTGCTATCTCACTTCTACAGTTTAATAGATTTTGGGGGTCCTTAAAGTTTAGGATTTCAAAGCTTTCATTCAGACATAATCTACCATGTAGAAGGCACTGCCAGTACCTTATTCTCTCACTTTTTAGTTCCCCATACATAACGATCTTTAGAATTCGTTAATCATTCATTCTTACTACATGACCAGCCCATCTCTGCTGGGACTGGATGGGGAACGTTTTAATACCTCTAATCCTACATCTTACGAAAAGAGGAGCGTCTTACACTTCATCTTTGAGTGTGTATCCACATTAGGAAAGACATCGAGTGGATTAACCTGCGTTCAATATGGAGTCCATATCTACGACCCATATGTATATATATATATATATATATATATATATATATATATATACATATATGTATATATGTATATATATATATATATATATATATATACATATATGTATATATGTATATACATATATATATATATATATATACATATATGTATATATGTATATACATATATATATACATATATATATGTATATATATATATATATATACATATATGTATATATGTATATACATATATATATACATATATATATGTATACACACACATATATATATGTATATACATATATATATATGTATATATATATATGTATATACCTATATATATATAGTTATATATATATATATATATATATATATATACATATATATATATATGCGTATTGGGATAGAACCCCAGTAGTGTACTCGATTATTAAGGGAACATCTAAAATATGAGCATACTATTTATTTATATAGATATTACACAAGACAAGAACAACATCGGTTCCGTAGATTTTAAATAAATATTTATTATTATTAATATTAATTTTCAATTGTTTTTTTTAAATTTTAAATTTTATATATATATTATATTTCATAACTTTAAAGATTTAAAAAATAATAATTTACTTTAATTAATTTCTATATGCCTATTTCAAATATATTTTAATATCATTAAATATATATTATTTACTATTCTCTTCGAATTAATTAAATTTGATATTTTTATTTTAAAACCTAAGAATCCTGTAAGATTTAGCTACCTTTCACTATTTTGTTTAAAATGAAAATAAACATGACGTTTATTTGTTTATTTATGGCGTTCTATGATTTTAATAAATTAAGATGCCGAATTAGTATAAGAAATAACAAAAATACAAAAAAAGTTGCTGATTCAAATATGGTAGAGAGTTCACACAGAGCGCGAGCTGTGATTTCCGCCTTTTAAGAAAATTAATATTGATATTGTTCAGTTATATTTAAAATAGACATTTACTTCACAAGACTCTGAGTAAGTTCGTTGACTTCTTTAGTCTGTCTTTATGTTTATGTTGTAATTGGCATAAATATATCTAAAATTCACCGTATCACGTGGTAATTTCTGATGGCCGTAAGGATAGAGTGAAAGCGTGCAGAATCAAAGGTGGCTCTGTGAACCGGATTCGCGCTTTATGGCCGTCTGAAATTATAACTTCCCTACACTAATTAGAGGAAAAAGCTGGAAACGACGTCGTCTATAAGTAAATATAATTTAATATTCGTTAATAAGTATTATTATTAAAGTCCCTTTAAGAAAATTGAAGTTGAGAACTGTTAGGTGATATTTTAAATTCAACCCGTCGGCCACCATCAATTACTATGGGAAAGAAAAGAATTAAATTTTATATAATGTCGAGCTGGCGGGCATATACAGTAAGCTAATCATAATAGTGTTCAACGGCGAGCCGGAACATTGCATTACGCTAAGAGTGCTAGCTTATTATCAATTCTTTTAGAGGCCGATCTTTGTTGAAAGAGGACTATAACAATATTTCATTTTTAAAATGTTTTTTTTTAAATTTTTACCTACATATATATATATATATATATATATATATATATATATATATATATATATATATATATATATATATATATATATATATCTATATATATATGTACTATCAGAGAGTATAAAATTAGTCCTTATATATAATCGTAGACGAAATAAATCATAAACATTTTTGTTGAAATTTCCAGAATCATGAGAATATTATATCCATAGCTCTATAAAAACAGTAAAAACAGTGTTATTTATAAATACATATCCACTGCGTCACACAAAAGTCTGTCACACAAATAAGGGAAGGGAAGACGCAAATCTATTTATTCTTTCTTATTTCTTCATGTGATCAACGACTGTTTTATATGAATTTAATTTCACCTTTTTATGCTTTTCGCACTCTGCGTCATTTTATAATGTCTAACCGCCCCTAACTTTTTAATAATAAAAGAAAGAAAATGAAAAAGCAAGGTCATGGTTAATGTTAATTCTTTAGGTCATCAGAAATGACTCGTGTTTTTTTTTCAACTCGTGATAGTTCAGTCATACCCTATTGAAATAAAAAAAACATCATTACATTGGAACGCAAATAACAAATCAGACATGGATTCGGAAAGAAAATTTCCGACTCTATATAAAAAGTCAACGGTAGGGGCTTTTTCTTTGGTTGGTCAGAAATAATAATAATAATAATAATAATAATAATAATAATAATAATAATAATAATAATAATAATAATCATTTTTGTATAGAAAAATAAAATTAATGACGTAATTCCAGGACTGTATATGAATATTAGTGCGAACACTGGTTAAGCATAATTGTTTTTACGTCAGTTTGTACAAGAATATATATATATATATATATATATATATATATATATATATATATATATATATATATATATATGTGTGTGTGTGTGTGTGTATTACAGAAGACAGAACAACATCGGTATCGTCCTCAAAAAAGGGACCTATAATAGGCTTCTCTACTAGACTCTGCAGCCTCTGTTTATGTGTGTTTGGATGGAAAATATCGGCTTGCGCGTTATGTGTCTCTTTAAAGATGTTTCGATCCTCTGCCTTATTTCAATTTTCATATTTTTTACTAATTCGGCATCACTACCTAAAAATTCTATCGATATTTTCATCATCAGCTAGTAAAACGTTTTTTGTCTTTTATCGGTGACCTAATGTCGAAGCCATACTAATGTCATTCTGACTTCCGATCGCTTCTACCACACATCCGGCGTCAGAGAATTAAAATTAAAAAAATCTACATATTTTAAATTCCGCAAATTAAGAAGTTTATGTAGTTTGCTTGAAGCATTGTTTACTTGTATATATGTGATACTTAGAAGGCAAATACAATGCAGAGATGTAACGGTTGCATAAGTTGGAACCGTGCTCAACTCAAGGTCAAGCGTGCATAGGAAAGATGCAGTGAGGATGCAGTCTCGCAAAAATACTGGTTAAATTTGAATTCTAACCATATTTGAAAAAAAAAAAAATAAACAAATAAATAAAGTTTATTTTTTAAATTTTATTTATTTACTTTTACTTAATTTATTTATTTTTTTATTTTTATGTATTTATATATCAATTTTTTATTTGTTTTCACTCTTGTTGTATTCATTTGATTATAATTTTACCCTTAAATGAATACTAAAGTCTAATAATCTAACAAAAACATCACCTTATAATCATAACAAATAATATAACAACATAGGCCAACTACCCACTCAACACGAAATAACGGAGGAAAAAAAGGTAAAAATAAATAAATATATAACTACATAAAAATTAAAAAATAAATAATAATAATAAAAAAATAAGTAAATAAAATAAATATGTAAATAAATGAATAAAAAATAAATAAATAAAAAATTAAATAAAAATTAAAAAAAAGATATTATAGTCTATAAACTAATAATAGTTATAACTTAACCTAACAAAAAACTTACCTATAATAATATATAATAATGATATCAATAGTATGAATTATAATACAGCAATGAATGAATAATTAATTACATAAATAAAAATAAAGAGTTTATTAAAACAATATAAGGAATTAATAAGAAATGTTGAGACTTCCCACGTGTAAACATTCAATTTACAACATTAACAGTTAATCGACATTACATGCCGAAGGGAAGATAAATAAATAAAATATAAAATAAAAAAATAAAAAAATAATTATAATAATGTTACATTATGACGGGCCCTGTATTTTGAAAATGGGTAAATAGGTAGTATGGATTATGAACTGGGTGAAAGAAATAGGATGAGGGCAAAATAAGTGCATATGTGATTTGGGACAAACAGACATGTCTCACGGTGATTCATTCTGAGAATCATAAACACTGGATGTATGCTGGCCAAGATGAAACGCTCGGATCAAAAAGGTTAGACACAAAAGCGATATTGAGTTCTGTAAGGGTCAAAGGGCTCTGACGTCACAGATCCCTGGTGATCTTTCCAGAGAGTTCACGATGGACGCGCTAGATGGACAGACGTCCATAAACTGAGCTCTGCAATGCACAGAGTTGGGGTGACATCGCCAGATATGGGCTAAGACGTAGAGTAAGATCCCAACGGCGGGACAAGAAAATAGCCGATTGCATCCGTCACGTGCCAAAAGCAGTATGAAAGAAGAAGAGAGTTTGAATTAACGAACCGACGAATGGAAATCTCTCTGATTGAAGTGTGAAATAAACGAATGGAATCTCTCTCAAAAAGTCTTGCCTTCGAACGTTTTTGTCTCCGTGCATGAAAACAGAGTTTAACCACAAGACAGGCCCCACTACGATCACGAGCCAGCAACGGAGATGAGTGTGTGAGCAAACCCGCGACCAACAGTGAGGCAGAAATCTGTAAGGTAACTTTTAATATTGATTTGAAACGTAAGAACAATTTGAAACCTGTTAAGGACATTATAAGTTTAAAGGCAGTTTAAAGGCTTAAATACTATCGTTAAAATGTTAATTATTCTGCATTTAGATGAACGCTAAGTTTACTAAGAGACCCGGCCGACGTTTCTAACTTTCGTAGTGAGTTTCGTGTTGTCTCGATTTCTGGTGGTGCGCGAGAAATGTTGACCCGGGCGCAAACGAGCGTTAAAATATATAGACTAAAAGACTATGCAAAGTAATCTTTAAAATAATTATTTTATGAAAAAATAAAACGATTATGTCACAATAACAGTGAAAAAATAAATAAATGAATAATAATAATAATAATAATAATAATAATAATAATAATAATAATAATAATGATAAAACATTTAAAAATTTAAAAAAAATCAAAGAATACTTTTTTTTTAAATTGAAAAAAAAATGTTAAATAAAAAAATTAAAAAGGGAAAAAATAAAAAAAAATAAAGAATTAAAGAAAAAAAAAATTAAACATTTTTTTTTTAAATGGTGCCGGCCTCGGCTGACACCAGACAAAATATTTGTAGAGCAATTGTCCTTACCAGCGAGAAATCAATGGTATGAGACTGTTGCGATACCGCATCGTTATCGAAAAGAGGTGAAGAATACTGGAAATCTAGGGAGGCTTGTTGTCACTCAGACTCAAGGAAATACCACTGGTTGTTGTCGGTGAGCAATCACTGACGATGATCCGTGTGAGAACTCCTAGTGAGTACAAATAATAATAACAACACCAACAGTAAGATGGGGATACAATACTGAAACCACCCCAGTGAGAATAATACCCTATAACATTAATTAATAATTTAAAAAATGAAAAAGAAAGAAATACATTCGTTATATGAGAATAACAATATTTTAGCCTTACATAATTAGAAATCACTAAATTTAAAAGCGACCATCAACATCATTAAACAGACCCAACTGTATTATCACCCTTCCATTGTTGTAATTAGCATTAGACAGATACAAGCGATGAATGAACAGATAATACTAGCTTGAATAAATTAATAAAATATACATAATAAAATATACATATTTAAAATAAAACTAAATATTAATATACACAATAATATAAAACGAACAACAGATAATGCAATGTTTAATGGCAGTATTAACCGACATATTAATTTGCACGAATAGACTTGGTTTAAATTTTGATTTAAAATTATTAAAAAAAATATTCTAACAAACAAACTAAAAATAATAATAAAACAATTAATAAAAATGAATAAATAAATAAATAACTTAAGTAAACATAAATGAATAAAAAAATTAAACTTAATTTTTTCTATTTCATATTATTTTTATTTTTTATTTTATTTTTTTAATCTGGTTAGAATTCAAATTTAACCAGTATTTTTTGCGAGACTGCCTTTTTACTGCTTCCTTCATATACACGTTTGAACTTGAACAGATCTGAAGAAGGGAAGAGTTTCCGAAATATATCATACGGAGTTTCTACAAGACCATCTTGATACAGGTATTACATAACATTGTAACATTGTGTAGATAGACAGATATATGTGTGTTTGTGAAAAAAAATAAACATATATATATATGTATACATTGTATTAAAGGTAATACTATTTAACTTGTTCCACCATTATGTGTCTTATTTGCTCTAACTTGTGTCTATCTGTTACACCTCTGCATTGTATTGCCTTCTAAGTATTGCATTTCTATATCCAAAAATTAAAATTAAAAAAACCCAAAAAAACACACCGCCGAACGGGGAAAAATGGGAAAACATTAGAATTGGGAATTTATATGAGTGTCAATAGCCAAAACGATGAAAAAAACCCTACTCTGTGATGACTATATAAAACTGAGCAAGACACTTATTTTTTGTTTATAAAAAATATATAATGCAAGCGGGATAACTTATCACCACCGGAAAACCTAGTTAGGTTCATCTTGGCGAACAGACAGACCGACACAACGCAAATGTTGTCTAGATAGTTTCAAATGAAATTATGTTCAATTGAGAACAGCTTTAACGCAAGAGTAATTCTCGCAGAATGACACCGACTTTATGAGAAAGCAGAGACGTATCAATGGCAGTGGATTAGTTTTTAATCACTTATTTTCATTGTGTGTGAGAATATTAGAAAGAAAAAATATTAATGTTAATGAAAACAGAAAAAAACGTTTAAAATAATTTAAAATGATTTCAAATTGAATTATTTTTTAACTTATTGGGTGTAATTGTAGAACTGAACTGCCCGGGCGCTTTTTTTTCTTACTATAACTTTCCTAATTTAAATATTTATGTTAATTTAATTTTAAACAGACGTAATGATATTTAAACATAAAACTGTGTTCCGTGGCACTTTCGATGACCCTTGCTAAATGTTCATAATTGAATAATGTAATTAAATATGAAAATAAAGAACAGTGAGTTCTTTGGTTGGTCTTTCTTTTTTCTTCTGGTTTTCTTAAAATGGCTTCCTTAGTTTTTCACAAAATTTTGATTTAATTCATTACCATGAACGCCCCAAAAATAAATGAACCACCATTTTCAGGAAAACTCTTGTTTGTTTCCTTGGAAACTAAAAGGGTCAGAATCTCTTGTTTTATGATTGATACATTTCCCGCTAAATTATCAAAACTTGTAATAATAATTCTGCACGCAGACAAATTTACAGTTTAATGATCAATATGTTGTCAAATACCACCAAATAACTGCTGTAAAAAACACCAAATTCATTATGTACACAACCCAGGAATCAATTGTAATGTCAAGAAGCACCAAATTAATCATAATTTAAAAAGCAACACATTAATGATAATTTAAAAACGCTTTTCTAAATAAATATACAAATTAGTTTTTCCGTTTATTCTAAAAAATCTATTTGAGTTATTATTCTTTCAAATAAATATTTACAAACGTTTCGTCAATAAAGAAAGAAAACAAATTAAATAATTTCACTTATTCTTTACGTAAAGAATTGTTACATTAAATAAATATTTTGATCTTTTTCATGACGAATGAAATAAATATGAGCATTTCGATGTTTCACAACTTCAACTTCCTCTTCTCTCCTCTCTCTATCAAAGTTTTAAATACTTGTACATGAATCCGTTTCTAAAAATCGCTAATAAATTACCAATGTAAAATCTCTTTAATAATATTTAAAAAATATTTTTGAGAGATAGAGAGAGACATGGAAGGGGGGGGGGAGAAAAGAAACTAGATTTTTTTCCTCTCTCTCTCTCTCTCTCTCTCTCTCAATCGCTCTCTCTCTATCTCTTTCTCTGTATACAGTGGTTTGTTGCTGTCGGAATGATGCATAGTTCCTAGGATTTACCTTCTCTGAGAAAGTGTTAGTTCATTGGTAATCGCCTGGCGACGGGGCTGCTCGGGCATTGTTTTAAGCCAGAGTACACTTCACCTAGTGCTCTGACGTTTCAAAACCCCTCCTGATATTGTGTAAACTCTCCTGCAGGGGAGGTAACTATTTATATATTTCACTGCTCAATATACTGCCAAAGTAACCCTACCTCAAAAAAATTGCAACATTTTGTTTTTTGGTGGTTTTATGTTTGGCTGAGCTTACAACATACAAAACATTGGACAAGATCCGAGTATGGGTAAGTTTCAAATTTCGAATATGAATTGTTTTGGTTTACAGCTCCTCATTCATTTAAATGTGAAGCACTAGTTTTCATGATAAATCAATAAATCTTGAAATTTTACTTGTTTTCAGGGTCAATCTTTCACATGAAAAGGCTTACCGGTGATGCCAAATAAATCCTTATACTATATCTAGGAGTACCCGATCCCTAAACCCCTCATTGCATCCACATTAGTACCTGTACCCCTAAACCCCTTATTGCACTTACTCAGGTTCACAAACAGGCATATAGGTGATTATTTGTATATGGGTACCAGTGGTGAATTATTACTTTCTTCAATTAATCGGATTCCTTACATCCGTATTAAATTGTTTTATAGAGTATAGGATTCTTGAACAACCCCAAAGAGACCACGTTTTATCCCATCAAAAACTGGCCTCACAAAAAATTCACTAGCTCCATATACTAATACACATATATTTTCGTATATTTTCAGGGTCAAATTTTAGTTCAGTTGCCAGAAACTTGTCCTCTATGCGAACAGGATTTGGACTGTGATGAGACCGTGGTGCATTGAGAAATTAGTGCTACAGGTGTCAACCTTACAAGTATCGAAAGAGATGTCAAAGTAATTGTTGAAGCCGGAACTAGTGTTCACATAAACAAAAAGGACATTTCTTTAGCCTCAGATAAGGATGATTCTACTCGGCCAGTAAAAAGAGGGCTCGTATTTCTCAGGGACGATATGACAGTAAAACGCATTGCTTTTTATGTGGAACTGATACTACGAAAACAGATTATAAACGAAAAAGTGAGCGAAAGATTTGCTATGTGAAGATGCATTTGCTCAAACTATCCTGCATAATATAAAATGCTTTGTTTTTCCTGGTACAAAATTCTAATTTATTTTGAGACGTATATAAATTGAACTATTATGCCTACTCATCGATACTTGTTCTGATACTGCACTTCTTTTTTCTGTCCTCCATCAGTGAAGGAGAACTCCTTCTAGATTGAGATAATTTTAATTCTTGCCTTAATAGCCAGTGCTCCATTTTTGCGGAACTGTTTTTTCTTTGTCTGACTTTACCATTGTGGGTAAGTAAGTATATATGGACTAGAAATTATGTTGAACCCTATTTGTTTTGTAAAAAAGAATGTTCAAAGTGTATGCTTTGTGTCAAAACGGTTATTTGTGTGTCATAAAAGAGTTCAAATATGTTTGATATATTTTGAAATTTTGTTCGCAGACATGAAAACTCAAAATCATAGGAGAACTGATGCAAACATTCAGACTTCTCACACATAGACGTGGAAGTGAATTCACTAATTCATTCATATCCAATTAAACTGAACACCAAGACTTTCAAAATAGTTACACTTTTTAACACTTTTTTGCCCATCTCTAGTGAGGGTTTCTAACGGTGGGAGACCGGAAAAACCCATCGGACAACAACCCACCATTTAATTAAAAAAACGGACAAAATCCCAACAACATACAATAATGAATTATAGAAATTAAAATATTTTAAAAATATTTAACTTTTTTATAATTTAATCATCAATGATTATTTAATTTTTAAACCTTGTAACATAAACACCTTTATATATAAAACACAACTTAAATTTCATTGCATTTTATATAGATAATGACTACTCAATCTCTCCAATCTTGCTAAATGAAGCCTTACTTCGTGGAATAAGTTTGATATCACTGATATGGAAATTCAACTAATCATTTTAGCTAAGAGATATACCTTTTTATCGTTTAATAATAAACTTTGGACTAGAATTGATACCCCTAAAAATTATGATATTTTTAAGAGTTCATCGGAATATGCGAAAATCACAGACTTGATGGGGCATTACCTCATCAGAGAAATACATTACATTTTTCCACATACTTAGGGATGCATTTATAGAGACGATACCTTCTTTACGAGAGCATATGATAGAGCTAAAACGAAACTTGACGTTTTTATAAATGTTGCCTATTCATAACAATAGACTATGAGAAAAAATACCTAACGTCTTAGATACTACTTAACATTTTACCACAGACACGTATACCCCTTATAATAATCCGTTTCTCTTCCTATTCAATAATACGATACATAATTCCCACAGTTTCAGATAGAAGATCTAGATACTGCGAAAATTGTTAATAAAACTTCTCTCTTGTATACACATGATTTAACTACCTCTTGATATAAGGACAATTATTTTCGAATAAAAAAGCATAAATAAAACTTAAACCTCTGTGAGAAAAAAACATTAAAAATAAAAATACTATAATAACCTTTAAACAGGAATCCTCTAACCTAAAAAATAATGAAAATATTTGCTAATATTGGAAATATAAATACTTGACATATATCAAATACTAAGTATGTTAAGCCCGCTGAACAAACTAATAACACTAACCCTAACCTTAACCCCTATCCTAACCCTAACCCTAACCCCTATCCTAACCCTAACCTAACCCACCTGATAACGTAATCCACTAAAATCTAACATGAAGAGAGAGAACATTTGAGTTAATCCCGTATATTCATATAACGCGAAAACAAATATACCTAGAGAATTGAAAACATAATTGAAAATTGCTTTAAACACTTACATAAATACGGTACGGTTTTAAATAAAAGCACTATCAAATTGTTTTACTCCACCATGCCAAACCTGGCTCAATTAATAATTAGCTCTAAAAAAAGAATTAAAGAGGCATAACAATTAATTCTAATAATGTGTTATCAGATAACTGAAACTGCCGGAACAACAATTCTTGACCGTTACAGAATAATTGTATACATGAAGATGGTAGTATTGTTGTACTGTCAACGAGCAAGAACCTCCATTGACCCTTAGCGTCACTTATCGCTTTCTTTTAATAGCTCCAACGCCCCGGATATTCATACTATAAGCACTACAGTTCCCTTTCCAAATAACTATATCCATACCTCAATGAATCCTTTTGAAACTTAGCTACACCTATGAATAACTTTGCTCCATCCCACAAGAACCCTTTCCAGTTTTACTTGATCTAACCCTTTTGGATCAGCCTGCGATACAAAATACCCATTTAGATATCCCCCAACCTCTCCATTTAGATATCCCCCAACCGCTCCATTTAGATATCCCCCAACCGCTCCATTTAGATATCCCCCAACCGCTCCATTTAGATATCCCCCAACCGCTCCATTTAGATATCCCCCAACCGCTCCATTTAGATACCCCCCAACCTCTCCATTTAGATATCCCCCAACCGCTCCATTTAGATATCCCCCAACCACTCCATTTAAATATCCCCAAACCGCTCCATTTAGATATCACCCAACCGCTCCCTTACAACTCGTATCCCACCACACCAACATCATACCATCCCTGCCAATAATAATCATATTATTAATAATAATAATAATAATAATAACAATAATAATAATAATAATTGTAATAATTATCATAATAATAACAATAATATAAATCAAATCTCAGAGCAAATAATGGAGTTATTCGCTTTTCTTTTTAATTGCTGCTGTTGCTTTAGCCAGAGAGAGAAGGGAGAAAAAAAGATCAACATCTCCGTGACTTCTCATCTCACATCTGCCGAAGACGTTGCTATCCAATAAGCCACCTACTATGTGCCACTGAGAAAGACGAACAACTGTTTTCTATCCACTACACAATACCCCTCGGTTGTTCACAATTGAAATCGGAACGCACCAAAGAAATGCTACAATGCGACTTTACTCTCACGTTTCAGTCAACTATTTTGCTGAGCTCAACTGATCCCTTCACCCCAATGTTGTCACTATGTTATTGAGAACACTTAGAGCTGAAAGATACTGCACTAATTAAAAGATAATACATATGTATTATCTTTTAATTAGGGAAAACGTATAGTATCTGTTCTGATACAACATTTAATCTTGTCTATCCTTGGTCACTGAAAGCAAATTCTTCTAGACTGGGACAATTTTAAAAAATTTTGTCTGAATCCAGAGTGCCCTTTCTTGGGAGCTAGATTTTTCCCACATTAAAAAACATACATTGTCCCTAACTCTGTCCTCGTGGAGATGCAACTGAATAGTGACTTTCCTATGAAGTTACCCACTTATGGGTTATTTTTGCATATGCAAAATGAGTGTCTAGGTTACCTAATATTTATGCATTGCAACATTCTGGATTGCCTTTTGAATTGTAACTTTTTTATTAACACCTTATTTTAAGTTTTTACAAATCATCGTGATTTGGGCGATTTTTATAAACCGATCTATGTACAAGTATTTCAAACGAGAATCGAGTTGTTGTCTATTCGACAAAATAGAAGTAAATAATTACATGAGATCAACATTCTGTGTATGAACCCGTCTATTAACGGATATTCTTCTCGTAAACTATTCTAACTTCTTTGCTATTTTAGCTTCGTTTTCATCTTCTTGTTTTCTTTTAATTGTCCATCTTTGTGTAAGTACGTGTGCGTGTGTTTCTGTGTAGATATTCTTGTTTTAAAACGCGCTTATTATTTCCTGACAAGACTTATGTCGCTAAATGCTTGGCGCTGTCTTATTGAGAGCCGCTTTTGCTAAAAATATGTCGGCTTCAAACGCCAGAATTGGACTGACTGCTGAGAATGGCGGCATCGTTGACGCCATGTTCATTTCCTCTTCAGGAAATGCCATCTTCGAATTGACTCCTCTTTCACCCGTTTGTTTCTTTATTCGTTATAAGACTTTTAAGGCCTGCGGGGAATGACTAACACCCAGAGGAGGGGGTAACGATTAACATTCCTTGGGAATACTCGTCGTTTTTATGGATTACACCAATCTCGTTAAATGACGTCTTTAATATGTACAATTTATTATTATTATTATTATTATTATTATTATTATTATTATTATTATTATTATTATTATTATTATTATTATTATTATTATTATTATGTACTTATGAGGAGTTATCACACAAGCCATCGCCAGTGATTAACAACAACAACCGGTTCTGTTCCCTGGAATCTAAGTGACAACAAGTCTCTACATAATTCTAGTACTCTCCCCCTCTTTTCGATAATCACCGCAAATGACTTTGCGGTATCGCAGCAGCCGCCTACCATTGATTTCTACGCACATTAAACACCGACTTTGTGCCTAACTATGCTCTCCTGGGGAGGCAAAAATAGTAATTCTTCCATTTGAGGGGTGGGGTGAAGGTCAGTCCGATTAACTTATCAAAGCAAGGGCCTTTTTAAAGACTAGAGTCATTCAATTCAATTGGAGAAAAATGAGAGACCGAGCGTTGGTGGTGAAAGAAGTGAAGCTTGGTTTTTAGATCTATTAAAGGTAATCAGCAACGTGATCCACATCAGAACAGAGAGAGAATAAGAAAGATCGTGATCATTAATGCTTTTCGAAGTGTTACCATAGATGGCTGTGGCATTTGCATACATTTCGACGAATGATCTTAGAATGTGATTTAGAATATCCTGGATGAAGATCAGAAAGAGAGTTGGACCCAAAATGAACCCATGCATTGATACTATGACTTCTGCCGATAAACGACAACTTTTATGAACCTATCAGAGAGAAAGGATTTGGCGGTTGAGAAGACATTTTTAAATATCCCATTACTGGAAATCTTGTGAAGTAGACCTTTATGCCTTGACTTATCAAAAGCTTTTGATAAGTAAAGAGCTATTGCTCTAGAAATGAAGTTCCCGTCAATAGATTCACCGATTCTCTCAGCACATCGGCTGTGTACTTTGCAGGACAAAATCTATATTGATTGTCACTGAAATAGCTGTTTTTGCTGCGGTGTTTAAGTACTTCTTCATCTATCACAGATTCAAGCGAATTTCTCATGGTGCACAGCGGACTGATTTGTCAGTAGTGATAAGCAAAAGACTGATCCCCAGTATTTTTAAATACAGGGCAGACTGAAAAAGTTTTCCAAGGTATTGTGAAGCATTTCTCCTTTAAGCAACGATTGAACTACTTTGTAAGAATGGGTGCTAGGTCCGGCTTAAACTTTTTAAGCACTATGATTCAAATTCAGGAGGTAGGCGGCCATTAGTGCAAAGGGCTGAATTTGATGCAAAGTTCTTTTCAAAAAGTTTTGCTCTATCGGAAGCCGACGAAATAACCCATGATTGATGATGGTTGAGATAGAGGTCACATATCTGTTCAATACCCTGTTTGTTATACATCAAGATAAAGAGTACGTTTCTACTGTGGAGAAAATCCACCTCTTCAAAAAGACTGAACATTGGCGGATAAGACAAGCATAGATTAAAGTTTATTTGTACCAAATATCATTGGATTGCAGAAAGGATTATGAATTTTATTAACGATTCTATGGATGGGGCATTTAATGTGGGTCTACTTGTACCTTTTACTACCAAATTACACAAGAAATTATATTTACAAGCTGAAATAGTTAACTGAGAAATGTTATCTTAAAAATCTTCCTTCATTTTTTCATTTTTTTCATAGATATATTTCTTTTATTTTTTAATATTTTGTCTGCTTTAGACTGACAACTTAGTGCCTGTTATGTGTATGTGTGTGTTATGTGTGCGTGTATGTATGTGTACGTGAGTGTTCGTATTATACGTCGAGCTTAAGTTTTTGATTACATCTTGACTCTGCAGTCGACCGGATATTGACTTAATACTTTATAAAGTAATGAAAATAAAATAAAAACTTACCAGTAAATAATATTCTTAGATGATTCGAATTATTTTTATGGGCTAATTACGTGTTCAATTTAAGAAAGTAATTCAATTAAATGTAACCGTAAAGAGAAGACTTTGGCCAGAAAAAGTCAATATCAAAAGCACTGGTCGAAACATGTTTACAAATGTCTAACCAAATAATCTCTACACAAATAAAACATATTTATGCCTATATATATATATATATATATATATATATATATATATATATATATATGAACAACTCTCCCACACAGGCACTTCTCTTGGACAACATTTGGTCAAAAAAAGCCACTACACTATACTTAATGTCGGCATCCTCAACTCGGTCCTCAATGTCGGCCAACTTCGCATTTCGGAAGCCATTCTTATATCTAAATGTCCCCCCTTTAAATAACCGATTCGAACTTTCTTCTCTATTCATTCTCTGATGCCTACACTCCTTACCGCTCCTTCCCTGCCCGACCCTTCTTCGCATACCTTCTATGCCTACCATATATCTACCCAGAACCAATCCACCCCACACTTCTATGCCTTTTATTCTGTGCTTAAATATCACTTATAATTACAATATTAATTTTACATGAAATGAATAAAATTTAAAGAAATTAATTTTAGGAATAATTATACCCTATATAACATTACATATCAATAAAATAAATAAGAATTTTAAATATACACTTTATATGTATATATATATGTATATATATATATGTATATATATGTATGTATATATATATATTCATAATCTCTAATTCCCCCCCCATCCATCCCTTTTTTATTCAACTGAGTCTTGATCTTCTTTGAATTTTATCATTCATACTACTGTAATGTTACCTTTTGTTTCCCAATTGATTTCAGTTTTGAATTTAAATTAATTCTAACCAGATTTTAATCTTGCAGTTGCCACCCTTTGACCGTTCATTTTCTAGTAAAATCGTAACGACTTTCACTAATTAAATAAATTATGATAGAAATTAATTAATATTAATATCCAATTAGCTTACCTAAACTAATTTTCTGCGTATCTGCTACCTATTCTCTGTGGTATTTCGTCAACAGTTGTGTCCATCTCGTTTTTCGACCATTCGGTCATATTTTTTATTTTTATCTTTTGATAATGAGAGGTATCACTCTCGAAAATTTAAGGTTACCCTTTTCCGGACCTTTTAAATTGCTTGACAGTGAACTTTTTTCTATTTACTGTTCTGTTATTTATATTTATATATTATTTACCTTTACCGTGAAATATTAATAAATTGATTTGAGATTCCATTCATATTCTCTCTTCTCATTTATTTTTGTTCACCTGTTCCATCTTCCGGTACCTATATCACATTGCTCCTGCCTTGGATTACTAACATTTATATATTTATATATTGTTACTTTCCTGCACCGATGAGAGCAATAAGCTTGAAACGCTAGCGTCTGTAGGTATTAATAATTTAATATTTATTAATGAATATTATACTAAGCCCCTTTAAGAAATTAAAGTTGAGCACTCTTGGGGGTGTTAAACATAGACTGTCAAAAAGCTCTAATGCAAAGTTCCGAATACGTTCGTCGAACACTCTCGACAAGTCTTCTATCTGTGCCCGCTTCTAGGTACATATAGATCTTAATTTCCCTTAATTACGTGACAGTTTCCGTTGGCCGAGTGGATATGGCGACTGCTTGCAGATTCTAGGCTGACTCTGTTAATCTGGTTCGCGCCTCCGTCTGAAATTGTTACTGTCCTGCACTGATGAGAGCAATAAGCTTGAAACGCTAGCGTCTGTAGGTATTAATAATTTAATATTTATTAATAAATATTATATATATATATATATATATTGGGGCAACTCCAACTAAATAATAAAGTTTAGAAAAAGAATATTGTGACCACGTTACTCATTGTGTTGCCTAGAATATATTCCATAATTCATAATGATCGGTTTATAATATAGGTGTGAATCCTATACATAAACATACATATATCGTTATTTATATGAATTATATGTTTACATATTTGTATGTACATCCGATCTATTTAAAATAACTGTTTAATATTATTTTAGCTCTCATTCTTTCTCTCTTTCTCGCTTTCTCTCTCTCCTCTCTTTCTCTCTCTCTCTCTCTATCTATCTGTCTGTATCTCTCTCTCTCTCTCTCTCTCTCTCTCTCTCTCTCTCTCTCTATATATATATATATATATATATATATATATATATATATATATATATATCTATATATATATATATATATATATATATATAAAGTGGTGTACTTAAAGTGAACTTTTAGGAAAGGTAAAACATATATATATATATATATATATATATATATATATCGATATTCGGTCATGTGGGCGTCGCTAGAAAAACAAGCCCTCTCTTATAGAAGTAATTATTTAATTCAATACTTTAAACCGTATTTCCGGATTTCATCTTACGCTTTTATTTTAATTATAACAATAATAATTATCCGCCTTAATATCTAACTTTAATAATATATGGTAATAATCTAGTAAATCCACGATAATTACCCTTAAAATATATCATAAAAACAAAAGCATCCCTTGATAAGTACAAAATTAATCTCATATATAATTGTAGGATTAAAGTTCAGCAATAAATCTGGAGGTTAATGTTTTAATTAAACTAGAAAAGCAGAATAAAAAAATAATAATACAGTTAGGTTCATCGGTCTTTACCTCAACGCGTTTAAAGCGGAGTAAATTTTGATTGAAATTAGTGACAAAATGTGTTGGGTTAAACAGCGTTTTGTAATTAAATTAATAATTAATAATCCAGTTTAGATTTTATGTTTGTCTTCCACTTATTTAATTACGAGGATGAAGAAAAGTAGTTAAATTCTGGTAGGAAAAATATACACTCGTATGATGATAATAGGGTTTAGTGGAAGTACCACGCTTCGATTGTCAGGTTTTATAATTTTCTGATATGAATATCTTTTTCACATTTGACATAATTGTGTGGGGATTACTTTTAAATTGGTTTTTATATATAGAAAATATATCTTAGTCATTTAACTCAAAATAAAGTTTAATTTTTACTTCAAAATTAAATTAGGTAAAATGAAAACACACGACATTATAACGCGGATGACAGCCGGTTGTAGACTAAACTGATGGATCGAATTTGCTGGCTGTGCGCTCTGTTAATTTCTCCCTTTTTCATTTTGGGATTACTGGGTGGGTTTCAAAACCGATTTTTACTTTTGGACACAGTGTAGTGAAGACTCTAATGCGTTGAAACACGAATTGATTAGTGTAGTGTAATGTTTATCTAATTTTATAAAAGCTTTTCTTTGTGTTGAGAACTTTTTAAAAATATTGTATTTTGTTGATTATGTTGACAAAATAACACACATTAACGACTTCCATCAGCCCCTGCTAACTAATGGCTACTCGACTTCTACAATAGTCCACCTAAATAAGTCCACCTAAATAAGACGAAAACACGCCGGCACAGCACCCTCTCCAATACCTGCTTATTAAAACTCTCTTTTCATAACGATAAAGTCACCACTACCATTCGCAAGGTCATACACAAAGAAAACCATGACATCCAACTTAAGCACATACTAACCATACCCCTGAATCCTGCTCTCTAGTCAATTGCCTTATCCTTAACACTCAACTATGCCCCGCACTAATTGTATATATAACTTATAGTGTACCAAGTGCAATAAATTCTATATATAAAGCATTACAAGACCGTTACACCTACGCATCAAGGAACATATGAACGCGCGTATATCTTCTTTCTACAAAGACACCACCTGATGTAATACAACGCGACATCCGCATCTCTATATTTGCGTCTATCAGAAATATTGGGGATCTAAGACTCACAGAATCGATGCTTATCTCCAGATTTTATCCCTCATAAATTAACGTCATGAACTGAACTCACCCGTCACCATATAATCTACTTTTACACTAACTGACCAACTCTCATATTCAACATCCCTTCTATTCCAATTTCACTTTTCGCTCCCCCCTTTATTACGTTTCTGCTCAACTTCCATATTGGTCTACTTCCTACTACCACACACCTTGCGACTATTGATATCAATAATGCAGATGCCCTACACCTACCCACCAACACACACAATTTACTTGTTTATATTTATTACATCTAATTGTGATCCACTTCACTCTCCTAACCGGTTTACCAATGAAACTTGAGTCAATTTAATATCTACTCTCCGTATTTCCTCTCTCACAGAAGAATTAAGTAAAGACACTCCTATCTTATTATTATTTTATTTTACTCTTATTGTGTCATCACAGTAATTCATCTCCTATTACTAGTATTAATTAATCAATCAATTAGTTCCCTATCTAAATATTTATCTTAATATACAGGAGGAGAAACGAGCTACTACAGCGGAAACCCGCATTTTAATTTACTCGTATTGTCTCATCATAGTAATTTCCCCCCCCCATTCCCTGTATTAATTAATTAATCAATTAACCACCACATCTAAATACATATTTTAATATATATATATATATATATATATATATATATATATATATATATATATATATATATATATATATATATATATCTATTATATAAATCCCACCTGTCTGTATGTATGTATGTATGTATGTATGTATGTATGTATGTATGTATGTAAAGCTTCTCATCCGAAAGTACCCAACAAACTGTCACACGGATGACATCATTCCGATCGGCCAGCCCAGGCGCGTCTAATATGTCGAAACCGGAAAAAAAATTGACTCTTCCGGGGTCGACTGAGCACTTTTCTCCAATGGGGGGTGGCTTTTAACTCCATCTTTCAACGTTATCTATTATATAAACGTCACCTGTCTGTATGGATGTATGTATGTATGTATGTATGTATGTATGTATGTATGTATGTATGTATGTATGTATGTATGTATGTATGTATGTTGGTCTTCTCCTCCGATACTACCCAACACACGGTCACGCGGGTTACATTATTAAAACCAGCCAGCCCCCAGACGTGCTATCTCTGAAAATTGGGGGGAAACGTTCATATTTTCGTATAGAAATGGCTCGAAACGTTGAGGGGGGGGGGATGTTTTAAAAAATCACGACAGAGTACAAAAACGATTTGCGCATGCGTGAAATATATGTCACTTCCTCAATAAGACCATTTTGAACGCGCCAAATATGAAAAACGTAAGTTTACGTACTTTTTTTATTTGTTTCTGTAATCAACAATTATAAACAACTTAATTTTTATTTAAACAAAAAAATTCGCTAATATTATTTGTTTATTAAACGTATCGTAAAAAATATATATATATATGAGTTTATTATGCATTCTGTCCTCGTGGGGAGACAAGTAAATACTGATACAAAAACATGTTTGTTTAGTTTCGCAACGTGAAACGCAATATATTTTAATAAATAAACAAAATAAATACATTTTAAAACATAACCGTACATTGGCCTCACCATCCATAATCAACAATTAAGATCGATAATTTTATTTACAAATATTTCTATAACTTAATTTTTTTGTTTATTAAACGTATCGTAAAAAAAAAAACACGATATGACTTTATTATGCAATCTCCCTTCGTGGGGACGCAAGTAAATATTTACATTTCTCTTCGTAAGCGAAATAAAACGGTATTTTCACACTTAAATAAAAACATTTGACTGACAAGTGTTCATCCCCCCCCCAAAAAAAACACAACAAATTAAAATATATTTATTGCTAATATTATTTGTTTATTAAACGTATCGTAAAAAAAATATATATATATGAGTTTATTATGCATTCTGTCCTCGTGGGGAGACAAGTAAATACTGATACAAAAACATGTTTGTTTAGTTTCGCAACGTGAAACGCAATATATTTTAATAAATAAACTAAATGTATACATTTTAAAACATAACCGTACATTAGGCATAATCAACAATTAAGATCGCTAATTTTATTTACAAATATTTCTATAACTTAATTTTTTTGTTTATTAAACGTATCGTAAGAAAAAAAAAACACTATATCATTTTTTTTTTTTTTTGGTAAATTTATAGAAGTGCACCTTTCGTATTTCGACCCCTAAAAAAAAAAGTTTCTACTTTTTTTGGCAAATTACATGTAAACAGCCTAAAAAAATATCTGCTAAGAAAAAAATTTATGAAAATTGTTATTATTTTATAATTTAGGAGGGGGGTATTTTCCTATATAAGTTATAAGTAAAGTGTGCACGCATTTCTGGTCCACCGAATCTCAACTCTCGTATGAATAATCCGATATTTCATATTATAATAATTTTAAAAAAAAATCACCTCTAACAATTAATATAAAAATTTTACGTTTTACTTATTTACATGAAGTTTATTAAAACAACTGTTACTTATACAGAATTTGAACTTTCTTAAAATCGTTTTAAACGATCACTATTGACAAAATAGTCAATAGAATTTGAATTCTTACAATGAAAAAAATCACTAACTACTCATTTCATTGATAAATTTTCACTTCAGACATTACTGTTGCCTACTTTCAGAAACTTTTCATTCATACAATAAGATAAATCGATGACTTTACATTCAGTCTGGCACTTCCGGTTGACTCGGTGGAATGAATGGAACTCTTCAATTATTAAGTCCAAGTGACGTTTGAAATGCAGAACTACCCTTACTTATTACAATAAAATATCAGAATTTGTTAAAGTTTTTGTATTGTTTTTTTTCTTATTTTTTAGAGTTTAAAGTTTTATTTTTATTTTATTTTTTAAAATGAAAAATCCGTGTAAACTGATTAAATGTTCCCCCACCCACCCCCACCTAAATACATTTGACTGACAAGTGTTCATCCCCCCCCCCCAAAAAAAAACACAACAAATTAAAATATATTTATTGCTAATATTATTTGTTTATTAAACGTATCGTAAAAAAAATATATATATATGAGTTTATTATGCATTCTGTCCTCGTGGGGAGACAAGTAAATACTGATACAAAAACATGTTTGTTTAGTTTCGCAACGTGAAACGCAATATATTTTAATAAATAAACTAAATGTATACATTTTAAAACATAACCGTACATTAGGCATAATCAACAATTAAGATCGCTAATTTTATTTACAAATATTTCTATAACTTAATTTTTTTGTTTATTAAACGTATCGTAAGAAAAAAAAACACTATATCATTTTTTTTTTTTTTTGGTAAATTTATAGAAGTGCACCTTTCGTATTTCGACCCCTAAAAAAAAAAGTTTCTACTTTTTTTGGCAAATTACATGTAAACAGCCTAAAAAAATATCTGCTAAGAAAAAAATTTATGAAAATTGTTATTATTTTATAATTTAGGAGGGGGGTATTTTCCTATATAAGTTATAAGTAAAGTGTGCACGCATTTCTGGTCCACCGAATCTCAACTCTCGTATGAATAATCCGATATTTCATATTATAATAATTTTAAAAAAAAATCACCTCTAACAATTAATATAAAAATTTTACGTTTTACTTATTTACATGAAGTTTATTAAAACAACTGTTACTTATACAGAATTTGAACTTTCTTAAAATCGTTTTAAACGATCACTATTGACAAAATAGTCAATAGAATTTGAATTCTTACAATGAAAAAAATCACTAACTACTCATTTCATTGATAAATTTTCACTTCAGACATTACTGTTGCCTACTTTCAGAAACTTTTCATTCATACAATAAGATAAATCGATGACTTTACATTCAGTCTGGCACTTCCGGTTGACTCGGTGGAATGAATGGAACTCTTCAATTATTAAGTCCAAGTGACGTTTGAAATGCAGAACTACCCTTACTTATTACAATAAAATATCAGAATTTGTTAAAGTTTTTGTATTGTTTTTTTTCTTATTTTTTAGAGTTTAAAGTTTTATTTTTATTTTATTTTTTAAAATGAAAAATCCGTGTAAACTGATTAAATGTTCCCCCACCCACCCCCACCTAAATATATAAGAGACAGCGACTACATAATAACGTGCCACCCATTATAAATAATATTACAATATTTTTATAAATAATATTACAATATTTTTAAGTATAAAAACTCATCCGACATAATCACATATGCATTCGTAAACGTCGATAATTAAATATGATACACTTCTTTTAAAGGCATTAGAACTTTACACGATAAAAAAACAATTGACAAATTCGGATATTTTCCATTATAATAAATTAAAAAAAAAAAAAATTAAACTCACAAAAAAAAAATAAAAAAACAATTGCTGAAATTTTTTAATAAACACTTACGACAATTAAGAGAAATTCAGACTAACACAGGACTCACTGCTTCAGTTATTTTTTTTGTGTGTGTGTAATCATTATGAACAATTTCTTTTTAATACATGACTTTAGTTTGATGTATGATTAGTAAAAAAAAAAAAAGATCACTGATCATCACAAACGAAGGACTCTATAATAATAACTCTATTGCAATAATAACTACGTCATAGCTCTCATGTTTTTAATTACCTATTCCTCAAAATCATAAAAGAAAGAACATTCTTTGGGGTGGATTCTTGATGATAGCAAGTCACTAATAAGAACTTAACACAAACATTTCAGTACTTTCATATTTTGAGTTTTAAAAAGTGATTATTAATGATGTACATTTTTAGCCACATCATTTTGATTACTGTACTCATTCAATTGAATAATATATTTTCTAATTTCATCTTCCATTTCAGACAATTTGGTTGTTTTTCCCAATTACATCTTTCATTTAAGTGAATTTGCCTACTTAGTTTCATTAACCACACAATCAACCTGGAGATTTCGATGATGACAATGTAGCTTGAAATTTATTTTTATATTCTTTTATATAAAATAAAATGAAGACTATAGCAAAAATCTTATTACAAATAATCAAAATGAGGACGGTTAAAAAAACGTTTTATTACTAAAACATCACGGTTGAACAATGTGTTTCTGTGATTGATATCATTAAGTGCTGCAGTTCCTTTTTTAAATTTGTGTTTTTATCTTTTGACACAATTACACATTCTCAAAAGACACATTAAAATAAAAATCACCCATTTAAATATAAAATTGTTTTTGTTTTTTTTTCATTATATTCTTGCTTGAAAGTGGTGAACAAACTTAAAATAAATGTGTTTCAATATATTGAGCAATAAACTAATAATTTTTCTTAAATATGTTAAGCACATTTTTTTACTATTGTTTTGTTGTTCATGCCTAGGTTTATAATCTGAAACAAACTCAGGAGCAATACATTATTACTGCACTAGGACACTTTCTAAATGTTGTATTTTGTAGAAAACACTGATCAGTTCCCTAGATGCAACAGATGTGTGCAATAATGCAGTAGGACACTCAAAACATAGTAAATGCTGCATTCGGATGTACTTAATACTCTAGATAGAGCAAGTATGTGTTATAATATAGTGTGACTCTTAGTATGTCTTATGGTGAATCTAACAGTGCACAATATCATAGAGATAGCATGTGTGTAATTTACTAATGGATATATACTAAATCAGTAACTGTTCAATATGTTTGATAGAACAGTGTAACACTTGGTAAGGTGTACCTGCTTAATCTGTCGGTGTTCTTTACCCTAAATACAGCAGCTTTCTGTAAATTCGGTCTATTCTACTTTTAACTAGAATGATCAGTCACCACAATACCACATTTACTCATAACCTTATATTTGCTTTTTGCTTTATTGAACAAGTTGTAAACTTTCATTCTTTTTAGTTTTTACGTACGTTAACCAAACACTTAAACTGGTACCGACTTCAGTTACCAATTAAGGGTTGTAGCATCCATCTGAACAAATACTAAACTTTGAATTATTTACTTGCAGAAAATATGAAAAAATTACATTCAAAACAAGGCTTTCAAAAGTGTTCTAAAGTAATAAAAATGTATATCCTACTATAACTAGAATGTTAGTCACCACAATACCACATTTACTCATAACACAAATTAGACACAAGACAGTCAGAAGTGTGGGAAAGAGTGTCGTCGGTCATCATTGTTCTAACATATGAAAAAAAAAATATATATATATGTTAAATAACCCAGCTAAGACATTTGTTGCTGAGCAAGGTTAGTGGAAGGTTAACATAAAATAGTAAATTCTTTACAGTAAGGTAACATTGGCATTTTCCCTTTAATGTTATCAATAATTAAACACTGCTTTTAATGTTATCCAGTAAAAGAGAATAGCAAATCAGTCAGCATTTTTTTACATTGAAATTTAACAAGATCTAGGCGCTTGATTGTGATAGTGCTCTCTTGGCCTCCTTATTTTAAAAGTGCTCATTATCCTACATAGAACGAGTGTTTAATTAAATAGAGTTCAATATCCTAGATAGAGCAGATGTGTTTATTATACACACCATAGCACAGGATTAAAAAAAAAAAAAATGATGTTCGGGGAGCAGTGAAACAGTGAAACAGTCAAAGCTGGAGGTTTGGGAAAAGATTCAGAGCTTGCAGTATATGAAAGAGTCACCCTGATGTTTAAGGAGTCGGAGCCAGCTCTTCAGGAAGTAGTCAGGTCCTAATTGTTCGGGTAGGAGTCAGAGCCTGATGTTCAGGAAAGAGTCAAGGCCTGGAGTTCAACCCGAATGGTATATTACGGAGTCTGAGTAGAATGTAATAGGAAGGGTCCCCATTGTTAGCACTATTATTTATATTCATATAAAATAATGTCTCGATCGGTGAATTTAAAAGAAAAAATTATTCTTCCCCATTGATACCATTTATTATATTCATATAAAATATTTAATCGGTGATCAACCTAGGTTATTTAATCTAACATACACAAACATGAAAGAAGTAAATAGACACCATTATTATCATTAACAAAGACTGCTGTCAGAGGGGCCTGATCAACCTAGGTTATTTTATCTAACATACACGGACATGAAGAAGTAAATAAACAAACACCCTTATTAACAATACTAATGAAGACAAATATGGTACTTTTAATAGAAATGTTACATTTTTACTCCAGGGAATGGAGAGGTAGTGCAGAGTTTTGGGGAGGCCGGAGATAGTGTAGCCAGGGTGAATTGGCAACCATGTACGTGACATCTTTTACTCCTGGCAACTGTGGAAGGAGGCGACTGGAGAAGTGATCGCCGTGCAACGCCAATAGGTACGTATATAGTATGCGCACCGGGGCTGTAATAGGTACGTAAGAATCTAAAACAAACGAATAAACAAAACAAAATTGACAACTGAAATGTGTAGAACACAATAAAAATACCAATATTCATTGTCATCATGTTCTTTTTCAGTAAGTCACCAATTTCAAACTCCTCAAGAGTTTTCAGAATTCTAAATTCATTTTAACTCCCAACATGACCTAAAGTCTAAATAGGTAAGAATCTAAAATCAACAGATAAACAAAAAAAAATTGACAACTGAAATGTGTAGAACACAATAAAAATTCCAATATTCATTGTCATCATGTTTTTTTTCAGTAAGTCACCAATTTCAAACTCCTCAAGAGTTTTCAGAATTCTAAATTCATTTTAACTACATTTTGTTTATACAAATTACCAATTCTAAAATGACAACTCTCCCAGAGTTTAGAATAATTAAATAATGAATGATGCCCCCCCCCTGAGTTGAGAATAATTAGAAAATGAATGACACATCCACCAGAGTTGAGAATGACTTAAAAATGAATGACACCTCTCCAGAGTTGAGAATAACTTAAAAATGAATGACAGTTGTGAATTGACTAAAAGAACATGGTTTTGGTTGTTTAACATCCAAACATGCTTCCCAAAATCCAACCTCTGGTCCCCGTTCTGGGAGGTGGTAACAGGGTAAAACAGTGTAAATGCTTAGGAGGTTATGGATGTAACTTTACACCAGTTATTATAGCCCGTTTCACTCTGTATAACCCTGGCTAACAAGGCTCTGGTAATGTATTCTTCAACTATTTTGTTTCAAACAAGTATTTTTATTTGCTTGCTATTTAATCTATTAGTCTGTCGATGTTACATTCAATAAACAGCATGTGTATTATTCTATTAACTATGCAACACCATATAAATACTGCTACATGATATAAACCAAACCATGCACACAGATGAAGCAAGGGAGACAGTCGGACAGATAGGGGAAAACAGTCATTATCAGAGAAAATATTTTTGTTTACTTTTTTGGTGCACATTCTTTTTTTTATAATTATTTTCACTTTCTAAGTAAATGTTTGAAAACTATTAGCACTGAAACTTAGTGAAAACAATGGCACTTTGGTGAGAAGTGAAATGACTGTATAGTCCCATTGAGACTCCCTCGTGAATATAGTAAAGCACCTCACCCAACAGGCAATAGTAAATACATCTCCTATTAGAAAGTTACACAAAGGAAAACGTCAACACAAATTTACACTAGAGTATTGATTTACTCCTCTCCAGGAGTTAGGCACAAGGCCAGTTTTTATCTTACTCCCACAAGTCGGGTTGGGAAAGTGGGGTTTAAAAATTGCCTGGGCAGCCCCGTCGGCATTCCCCGGTAGGGGCGCCTCAGGCAGTAAGCAATAAACTTACTCCTCCCCAAAGAGGGGAGGCAAAGCCTGGGAAGGTGGACCTCCTAGAACTGCACAGGACAGACCCATAGACCGGCGTAAATCAAGCCCCGAAGGCCAAGACGATACCAGTTTATGGGGTGCAGTATCCATCGGAACAGATACTACACTTTGATCTTAGCCAAAAGGCGTTATTTAACCCCCACCCACAATAGGAATATGTGACAGAAGGACTGAAAGTGGGATTTGAAAAGCCAGCGCTCGAGAAGGTGAGCACTCTGGCCATTAAAAATTGCCTGGGCAGCCCCGTCGGCATTCCCCGGTAGGGGCGCCTCAGGCAGTAAGCAATTAACTTACTCCTCCCCAAAGAGGGGAGGTAAAACCTGGGAGGGTGGACCTCCTAGAACTGCACAGGACAGATCAGACCCACAGACCGGCGGAAACCAAGCCCCAGAAGGCCAAGACAATACCGATCTATGACGTGCAGTATCCATCGGAACAGATACTACACTTTGATCTTAGCCAAAAGGCGTTATTTAACCCCCACCCACAATAGGAATATGTGACACAAGGTCGGAAAGTGGGATTTGAAAAGCCAGCGCTCGAGAAGATGAGCACTCTGGCCATTAAAAATTGCCTGGGCAGCCCTGTCGGCATTCCCCGGCAGGGGCGCCTCAGGCAGCAAGCAATTAACTTACTCCTCCCTAAAGAGGGGAGGTAAAGCCTGGGAGGGTGGACCTCCTAGAACTGCACAGGACAGATCAGACCCACAGACCGGCGGAAACCAAGCCCCGAAGGCCAAAACAACACCGATCCATGAAGTGCAGCACCCATCGGAACAGATACCACACTTTGATCTTAGCAAAATGGCCAAGCTATTTTACTACTAAACAATATCTTAGTTCTGTTTCAGTTTGGAATTGCTTAACAGCCTGAGACCCCCCAGTACCAGAAAATCTCAATTGAAGCAGCCTTTTTCAATAGAGTACAGCATTTGTTCTTTGTAATTATATATCTTTTACTACAAAACTATCTATTTTTAAACAAACTGCATTTTATCCTTTTCTATTCACAATTCAGAACACCTTTGAAATAGATTCCTTTATGTTCTATATATTTGATGCTTTCTTTCCTTCAGATTTGATTATCAGAGTCCGGCTTTACCACAATTTGAATTAAGAGAAATTCAGACTACCCATTATCTTATGCATGGATTAATAGACACCATTTATTCTTATAAACACAGGACTCACTGCTTCAGTTATTTTTTGTG
Organism: Sepiola atlantica; assembly: GCA_963556195.1. Classification (NCBI taxonomy): domain Eukaryota; kingdom Metazoa; phylum Mollusca; class Cephalopoda; order Sepiida; family Sepiolidae; genus Sepiola; species Sepiola atlantica. Next base: position 67,879,731 of record OY744536.1, on the reverse strand, counting down.
TTTGTGTGTAATCGTTATGAACAATTTCTTTTTAATACATGACTTTAGTTTGATGTATGATTAGTAAAAAAAAAATTTAAAAAAAAGATCAGTGATCATCACAAACGAAGGACTCTGTTCTTGCAATAATAACTACGTCATAGCTCTCATGTTTTTAATTATCTATTCCTCAAAATCATAAAAGAAAGAACATTCTTTGGGGTGGATTCTTGATGATAGCAAGTCACTAATAAGAACTTAACACAAACATTTCAGTACTTTCATATTTTGAGTTTTAAAAAGTGATTATTAATGATGTACATTTTTAGCCACATCATTTTGATTACTGTACTCATTCAATTGAATAGTATATTTTCTAATTTCATCTTCCATTTCAGACAATTTGGTTGTTTTTCCCAATTACATATTTCATTTAAGTGAATTTGCCTACTTAGTTTCATTAACCACACAATCAACCTGGAGATTTCGATGATGACAATGTAGCTTGAAATTTATTTTTATATTCTTTTATATAAAATGAAGACTATAGCAAAAATCTTATTACAAATAATCAAAATGAGGACGGTTAAAAAAACGTTTTATTACTAAAACATCACGGTTGAACAATGTGTTTCTGTGATTGATATCATTAAGTGCTGCAGTTCCTTTTTTAAATTTGTGTTTTTATCTTTTGACACAATTACACATTCTCAAAAGACACATTAAAATAAAAATCACCCATTTAAATATAAAATTGTTTTTGTTTTTTTCATTATATTCTTGCTTGAAAGTGGTGAACAAACTTAAAATAAATGTGTTTCAATATATTGAGCAATAAACTAATCATTTTTCATAAATATGTTAAGCACATTTTTTTACTATTGTTTTGTTGTTCATGCCTAGGTTTATAATCTGAAACAAACTCAGGAGCAATACATTATTACTGCACTAGGACACTTTCTAAATGTTATATTTTGTAGAAAACACTGATCAGTTCCCTAGATGCAACAGATGTGTGCAATAATGCAGTAGGACACTCAAAACATAGTAAATGCTGCATTCGGATGTACTTAATACTCTAGATAGAGCAAGTATGTGTTATAATATAGTGTGACTCTTAGTATGTCTTATGGTGAATCTAACAGTGCACAATATCATAGAGATAGCATGTGTGTAATTTACTAATGGATATATACTAAATCAGTAACTGTTCAATATGTTAGATAGAACAGTGTAACACTTGGTAAGGTGTACCTGCTTAATCTGTCGGTGTTCTTTACCCTAAATACAGCAGCTTTCTGTAAATTCGGTCTATTCTACTTTTAACTAGAATGATCAGTCACCACAATACCACATTTACTCATAACCTTATATTTGCTTTTTGCTTTATTGAACAAGTTGTAAACTTTCATTCTTTTTAGTTTTTATGGACGTTAACCAAACACTTAGACTGGTACCGACTTCAGTTACCAATTAAGGGTTGTAGCATCCATCTGAACAAATACTAAACTTTGAATTATTTACTTGCAGAAAATATGAAAAAATTACATTCAAAACAAGGCTTTCAAAAGTGTTCTAAAGTAATAAAAATGTATATCCTACTATAACTAGAATGTTAGTCACCACAATACCACATTTACTCATAACACAAATTAGACACAAGACCATCAGAAGTGTGGGAAAGAGTGTCGTCGGTCATCATTGTTCTAACATATGAAAAAAAATTAATATTTCTATGTTTCCCCAGCTAAGACATTTTTTGCTGAGCAAGGTTAGTGGAAGGTTAACATAAAATAGTAAATTCTTTACAGTAAGGTAACATTGGCATTTTCCCTTTAATGTTATCAATAATTAAACACTGCTTTTAATGTTATCCAGTAAAAGAGAATAGCAAATCAGTCATCATTTTTTTACATTGAAATTTAACAAGTTCTAGGCGCTTGATTGTGATAGTGCTCTCTTGACCTCCTTATTTTACAAGTGCTCATTATCCTACATAGAACGAGTGTTTAATTAAATAGAGTTCAATATCCTAGATAGAGCAGATGTGTTTATTATACACACCATAGCACAGGATTAAAAAAAACAAACTGATGTTCGGGGAGCAGTGAAACAGTGAAACAGTCAAAGCTGGAGGTTCGGGAAAAGATTCAGAGCTTGCAGTATATGAAAGAGTCACCCTGATGTTTAAGGAGTCGGAGCCAGCTCTTCAGGAAGTAGTCAGGTCCTAATTGTTCGGGTAGGAGTCAGAGCCTGATGTTCAGGAAAGAGTCAAGGCCTGGAGTTCAACCCGAATGGTATATTACAGAGACTGAGTAGAATGTAATAGGAAGGGTCCCCATTGTTAGCACTATTATTTATATTCATATAAAATAATGTCTCGATCGGTGAATTTAAAAGAAAAAATTATTCTTCCCCATTGATACCATTTATTATATTCATATAAAATATTTAATCGGTGATCAACCTAGGTTATTTAATCTAACATACACAAACATGAAAGAAGTAAATAGACACCATTATTATCATTAACAAAGACTGCTGTCAGAGGGGCCTGATCAACCTAGGTTATTTTATCTAACATACACGGACATGAAGAAGTAAATAAACAAACACCCTTATTAACAATACTAATGAAGACAAATATGGTACTTTTAATAGAAATGTTACATTTTTACTCCAGGGAATGGAGAGGTAGTGCAGAGTTTTGGGGAGGCCTGAAAATAGTGTAGCCAGGGTGAATTGGCAACCATGTACGTGACATCTTTTACTCCTGGCAACTGTGGAAGGAGGGCGACTGGAGAAGTGATCCCCGTGCAACGCCAATAGGTACGTATATAGTATGCGCACCGAGTCTGTAATAGGTACGTAAGAATCTAAAACAAACAGATAAACAAAACAAAATTGACAACTGAAATGTGTAGAACACAATAAAAATTCCAATATTAATTGTCATCATGTTCTTTTCCAGTAAGTCACCAATTTCAAACTCCTCAAGAGTTTTCAGAATTCTAAACTCATTTTAACTACATTTTGTTTATACAAATTACCAATTCTAAAATGACAACTCTCCCAGAGTTTAGAATAATTAAATAATGAATGATGCCCCCCCCCTGAGTTGAGAATAATTAGAAAATGAATGACACATCCACCAGAGTTGAGAATGACTTAAAAATGAATGACACCTCTCCAGAGTTGAGAATAACTTAAAAATGAATGACAGTTGAGAATTGACTAAAAGAACATGGTTTTGGTTGTTTAACATCCAAACATGCCTCCCAAAATCCAACCTCTGGTCCCCGTTCTGGGAGGTGGTAACAGGGTAAAACAGTGTAAATGCTTAGGAGGTTATGGATGTAACTTTACACCAGTTATTATAGCCCGTTTCACTCTGTATAACCCTGGCTAACAAGGCTCTGGTAATGTATTCTTCAACTATTTTGTTTCAAACAAGTATTTTTATTTGCTTGCTATTTAATCTATTAGTCTGTCGATGTTACATTCAATAAACAGCATGTGTATTATTCTATTAACTATGCAACACCATATAAATACTGCTACATGATATAAACCAAACCATGCACACAGATGAAGCAAGGGAGACAGTCAGACAGATAGGGGAAAACAGTCATTATCAGAGAAAATATTTTTGTTTACTTTTTTGGTGCACATTCTTTTTTTTATAATTATTTTCACTTTCTAAGTAAATGTTTGAAAACTATTAGCACTGAAACTTAGTGAAAACAATGGCACTTTGGTGAGAAGTGAAATGACTGTATAGTCCCATTGAGACTCCCTCGTGAATATAGTAAAGCACCTCACCCAACAGGCAATAGTAAATACATCTCCTATTAGAAAGTTACACAAAGGAAAACGTCAACACAAATTTACACTAGAGTATTGATTTACTCCTCTCCAGGAGTTAGGCACAAGGCCAGTTTTTATCTTACTCCCACAAGTCGGGTTGGGAAAATGGGGTTTAAAAATTGCCTGGGCAGCCCCGTCGGCATTCCCCGGTAGGGGCGCCTCAGGCAGTAAGCAATAAACTTACTCCTCCCCAAAGAGGGGAGGCAAAGCCTGGGAAGGTGGACCTACTAGAACTGCACAGGACAGACCCATAGACCGGCGTAAATCAAGCCCCGAAGGCCAAGACGATACCAGTTTATGGGGTGCAGTATCAATCGGAACAGATACTACACTTTAATCTTAGCCAAAAGGCGTTATTTAACCCCCACCCACAATAGGAATATGTGACAGAAGGACTGAAAGTGGGATTTGAAAAGCCAGCGCTCGAGAAGGTGAGCACTCTGGCCATTAAAAATTGCTTGGGCAGCCCTGTCGGCATTCCCCGGTAGGGGCGCCTCAGGCAGTAAGCAATTAACTTACTCCTTCCCAAAGAGGGGAGGTAAAACCTGGGAGGGTGGACCTCCTAGAACTGCACAGGACAGATCAGACCCACAGACCGGCGGAAACCAAGCCCCAGAAGGCCAAGACAATACCGATCTATGAAGTGCAGTATCCATCGGAACAGATACTACACTTTGATCTTAGCCAAAAGGCGTTATTTAACCCCCACCCACAATAGGAATATGTGACACAAGGACTGACAGTGGGATTTGAAAAGCCAGCGCTCGAGAAGGTGAGCACTCTGGCCATTAAAAATTGCCTGGGCAACCCTGTCGACATTCCCCGGCAGGGGCGTTTCAGGCAGCAAGCAATTAACTTACTCCTCCCCAAAGAGGGGAGGTAAAGCCTGGGAGGGTGGACCTCCTAGAACTGCACAGGACAGATCAGACCCACAGACCGGCGGAAACCAAGCCCCGAAGGCCAAAACAACACCGATCCATGAAGTGCAGCACCCATCAGAACAGATACCACACTTTGATCTTAGCAAAATGGCCAAGCTATTTTACTACTAAACAATATCTTAGTTCTGTTTCAGTTTGGAATTGCTTAACAGCCTGAGACCCCCCAGTACCAGAAAATCTCAATTGAAGCAGCCTTTTTCAATAGAGTACAGCATTTGTTCTTTGTAATTATATATCTTTTACTACAAAACTATCTATTTTTAAACAAACTGCATTTTATCCTTTTCTATTCACAATTCAGAACACCTTTTAAATAGATTCCTTTATGTTCTATATATTTGATGCTTTCTTTCCTTCAGATTTGATTATCAGAGTCCGGCTTTACCACAATTTGAATTAAGAGAAATTCAGACTACCCATTATCTTATGCATGGATTAATAGACACCATTTATTCTTATAAACACAGGACTCACTGCTTCAGTTATTTTTTGTGTTTGTGTGTAATCGTTATGAACAATTTCTTTTTAATACATGACTTTAGTTTGATGTATGATTAGTAAAAAAAAAATTTTAAAAAAAGATCAGTGATCATCACAAACGAAGGACTCTGTTCTTGCAATAATAACTACGTCATAGCTCTCATGTTTTTAATTATCTATTCCTCAAAATCATAAAAGAAAGAACATTCTTTGGGGTGGATTCTTGATGATAGCAAGTCACTAATAAGAACTTAACACAAACATTTCAGTACTTTCATATTTTGAGTTTTAAAAAGTGATTATTAATGATGTACATTTTTAGCCACATCATTTTGATTACTGTACTCATTCAATTGAATAGTATATTTTCTAATTTCATCTTCCATTTCAGACAATTTGGTTGTTTTTCCCAATTACATCTTTCATTTAAGTGAATTTGCCTACTTAGTTTCATTAACCACACAAGCTACATTGTCATCATCGAAATCTCCAGGTTGATTGAAATTTATTTTTATATTCTTTTATATAAAATGAAGACTATAGCAAAAATCTTATTACAAATAATCAAACGGTTAAAAAAACGTTTTATTACTAAAACATCACGGTTGAACAATGTGTTTCTGTGATTGATATCATTAAGTGCTGCAGTTCCTTTTTTAAATTTGTGTTTTTATCTTTTGACACAATTACACATTCTCAAAAGACACATTAAAATAAAAATCACCCATTTAAATATAAAATTGTTTTTGTTTTTTTACAATATATTCTTGCTTGAAAGTGGTGAACAAACTTAAAATAAATGCGTTTCAATATATTGAGCAATAAACTAATCATTTTTCATAAATATGTTAAGCACATTTTTTGACTATTGTTTTGTTGTTCATGCCTAGGTTTATAATCTGAAACAAACTCAGGAGCAATACATTATTACTGCACTAGGACACTTTCTAAATGTTATATTTTGTAGAAAACACTGATCAGTTCCCTAGATGCAACAGATGTGTGCAATAATGCAGTAGGACACTCAAAACATAGTAAATGCTGCATTCGGATGTATTTAATACTCTAGATAGAGCAAGTATGTGTTATAATATAGTGTGACTCTTAGTATGTCTTATGGTGAATCTAACAGTGCACAATATCATAGAGATAGCATGTGTGTAATTTACTAATGGATATATACTAAATCAGTAACTGTTCAATATGTTAGATAGAACAGTGTAAAACTTGGTAAGGTGTACCTGCTTAATCTGTCGGTGTTCTTTACCCTAAATACAGCAGCTTTCTGTAAATTCGGTCTATTCTACTTTTAACTAGAATGATCAGTCACCACAATACCACATTTACTCATAACCGTATATTTGCTTTTTGCTTTATTGAACAAGTTGTAAACTTTCATTCTTTTTAGTTTTTACGGACGTTAACCATCCATCTGAACAAATACTAAACTTTGAATTATTTACTTGCAGAAAATATGAAAAAATTACATTCAAAACAAGGCTTTCAAAAGTGTTCTAAAGTAATAAAAATGTATATCCTACTATAACTAGAATGTTAGTCACCACAATACCACATTTACTCATAACACAAATTAGACACAAGACCATCAGAAGTGTGGGAAAGAGTGTCGTCGGTCATCATTGTTCTAACATATGAAAAAAAATTAATATTTCTATGTTTCTCCAGCTAAGACATTTGTTTAAAAGAAAAAATTATTCTTCCCCATTGATACCATTTATTATATTCATATAAAATATTTAATCGGTGATCAACCTAGGTTATTTAATCTAACATACACAAACATGAAAGAAGTAAATAGACACCATTATTATCATTAACAAAGACTGCTGTCAGAGGGGCCTGATCAACCTAGGTTATTTTATCTAACATACACGGACATGAAGAAGTAAATAAACAAACACCCTTATTAACAATACTAATGAAGACAAATATGGTACTTTTAATAGAAATGTTACATTTTTACTCCAGGGAATGGAGAGGTAGTGCAGAGTTTTGGGGAGGCCTGAAAATAGTGGAAGGTTAACATAAAATAGTAAATTCTTTACAGTAAGGTAACATTGGCATTTTCCCTTTAATGTTATAATTAAACACTGCTTTTAATGTTATCCAGTAAAAGAGAATAGCAAATCAGTCATCATTTTTTTACATTGAAATTTAACAAGTTCTAGGCGCTTGATTGTGATAGTGCTCTCTTGGCCTCCTTATTTTAAAAGTGCTCATTATCCTACATAGAACGAGTGTTTAATTAAATAGAGTTCAATATCCTAGATAGAGCAGATGTGTTTATTATACACACCATAGCACAGGATTAAAAAAAACAAACTGATGTTCGGGGAGCAGTGAAACAGTGAAACAGTCAAAGCTGGAAGTTCGGGAAAAGATTCAGAGCTTGCAGTATATGAAAGAGTCACCCTGATGTTTAAGGAGTCGGAGCCAGCTCTTCAGGAAGTAGTCAGGTCCTAATTGTTCGGGTAGGAGTCAGAGCCTGATGTTCAGGAAAGAGTCAAGGCCTGGAGTTCAACCCGAATGGTATATTACGGAGTCTGAGTAGAATGTAATAGGAAGGGTCCCCATTGTTAGCACTATTATTTATATTCATATAAAATAATGTCTCGATCGGTGAATTTAAAAGAAAAAATTATTCTTCCCCATTGATACCATTTATTATATTCATATAAAATATTTAATCGGTGATCAACCTAGGTTATTTAATCTAACATACACAAACATGAAAGAAGTAAATAGACACCATTATTATCATTAACAAAGACTGCTGTCAGAGGGGCCTGATTGACCTAGGTTATTTTATCTAACATACACGGACATGAAGAAGTAAATAAACAAACACCCTTATTAACATTAATAATGAAGACAAATATGGTACTTTTAATAGAAATATTACATTTTTACTCAAGGGAATGGAGAGGTAGTGCAGAGTTTTGGGGAGGCCGGAGATAGTGTAGCCAGGGTGAATTGGCAACCATGTACGTGACATCTTTTACTCCTGGCAACTGTGGAAGGAGGGCGACTGGAGAAGTGATCCCCGTGCAACGCCAATAGGTACGTATATAGTATGCGCACCGGGGCTGTAATAGGTACGTATATAGCATGTGAACAGGGATGGTGATAAGTAAGTACATACCATGCGCACCTGGGCGACAATAGATACGGATTTAGCATTCACACCAGAGTGGCGATAGGTACTTATATATTATGTACCTATATAGAAGGCACAGACAGAGGTGGTACTTTTTATAGAAATATGTCATACTTTTGCCCTGGCCAACGTAAGAGGAATGGTGGAGAAGAAACAGCTTTCGCAAAAGGCAAAATGAGAAAGTAGCTGTGAAATTGGGCGACCAGAGAAGAGAAAAGTAGAAAGATAAAGAGACGGCTATAGAGAAAGGGAGAGAAATAGAAGTTTGAATATAAAGATGTTACACACGCGATTTTTCTTCTATTCTATAACCTGAGCAACGCCGGGTAGCCCTGCTAGTTTATACTAATTGTAGAAGAAAAATAATGCAAAGTCACGATAAACTAGATATGACGTCAGAGTAAGGGAGTGGCGGGAGGAAATTTACTCACACTACAACCATTTTTTCCTTTCTTTCTTCTTTCCCTCTCACTCCCACACTTTCTACCTTTCTTTCTTAATTATTAATAGACGCTAATATTCCTTCCCCCCTCCCTTCCTCACTATGGCCGTTCTGTTATCCTGATATAATACTTCAAGGCATTACCTCCTCCTTTCAGGCCAATGAGGGGGGGGGATGTCGGCATTCACCGATGTGAGCGCCACAGGCCAAATCTGGGGAGAGGGAGTGTCGGCATTCGGCGGTGGGGCGCCTCAGGCCAAATCTGAGGAGGGGGGATGTCGGCATTCGCTGGTATGAGCGCCTCAGGCCAAATTTGGGGGGAGGGAGAGTGTCGGTATTCGGCGGCGGGGCTCCTCAGGCCAAATTTGGGGGAGGGGGAGTGTCGGCATTCGCCGGTATGAGCGCCTCAGGCCAAATTTGGGGAGGAGGAGTGTCGACATTCGCCGGTGTGAGCGTCTCAGGCCAAATTTGGGGGAGAGGAGAGTATCGGTATTCGCCGGTGGAGCTACTCAGGCGAAATTCTGGAAGGCGGGGGCGGTTTGACATACGCCGGTGGGGCGCCTCAGGCGAAATTTGTAGGAGGGGGAGTGTCGGCATTCGGCGGTATGAGCGCCTAAGGCGAAATTTGGGGGAGGGGGAGTGTCGGCATTCGGCGGTGGGGCGCCTCAGGCCAAATCTGGGGAGGGGGAATGTCGGCATTCGCCGGTATGAGCGCCTCCGCCCAAATCTGGGGAGAGGGAATGTTGGCATTCGTTGGTATGAGCGCATCAGGCCAAATCTGGGGAGGAGGAATGTCAGCATTCTCCGGTATGAGCGCCTCAGGCCAAATCTGGGGAGGGGGAGTGTCGGCATTCGCCGGTATGAGCACCTCAGGTGAAATTTGGGCATTCGGCGGTGGGGCGCCTCGGGCCAAATCTGGGGAGGGGGAGTGTCGCCATTCGCCGGTATGAGCGCCGAGGGCGAAATTTGGGGAGGAGGTGTGTCGGCATTTGGCGGTGTGAGCGCCTCAGGCCAAATCTGGGGATCGGGCAATGTCGGCATTCGCCGGTATGAGCGCCTCAGGCCAAATCTGGGGGGGAGTATCGGTATTCGCCGGTGGGGCGCCTCAAGCAAAATTTGGGGAGGGGGAGTATCGGTATTCGACGGTGGGGCGCGTCAGGCGAAATTTGGGGGAGGGGCAGTAACGGTATTCGACGGTGGGGCGCCTCAGGCGAAACTTGGGGAGGTGGAGTGTCGGCATTCGCCGGTGTGAACGCCTCAGATCAAATTCGGGGGAGGGGGGAGTATGAGTAATCGTCGGTGAGATCCCGACCGTGGGAGCGTATGAGCCTGTACTTTAGGGGAGAAGAAATGCCCCAAAGGAAAAGGGATTAAAAAATAAAATGATAATCTGATTTTTGATTCGACAGTGTAAAACAGACACCTATCGGATAGGACTAGATAATACACTTGATCTCAAGGCAAAAAATGCCGAGAACAGATACTACACTTTGATCTTAGCCAAAAGGCCGACAATTTATTTAAATAGATGCATCCTGGAAAACATTAACTCCTAGAGTTAAAATTACATTTCCAGAATGCATACCACCTTAGGCATAAAAGCCGACTGTGGAAGGGGGGAAGGTGGGGGTCGTAGGTCATTGTGACATTCATACAACTTTTTAAAACATTTTTTATTTGACAAAAATTTTTTCAAAAAAGACAAAACAAAGACATTTTTTATTTGACAAAAGAACAAAATGCACAATGACAAAAACCTACTCTACCCTAAACTAGACATTCACACTAAAATATTCGCAGTCACTCTATGGCTTAACCCTACTTAAAATATCCCCAAAATGATACATGAAAACATGAAATAACGTGGGAGTGGGATGACACAGTAAAAACACCCAAAAACAAAGAAAAATAAAGAACCAAATAAAATGATAAGGGGTGGTTAGTAGGACCCTCCCTACCCTCTTGCTAAGTTTGGACCGCCCACTGTTTTCCGGCTCGAGGCAGAAAACAAGCAGGTCGACCCCTACTTGGGAGTGGGAATAAAGTGGGGCGTTCTGAAAATAAATTAATCAGGATCTGGGTACGGGAATGGATGGCGTCTTCCAAGATAATAAAGCCAAGGGTTTCATCAGCCGGGGACAAAATAAATATGTGGAGTGGGCATCTTTGGAAGCTCTCTAGTGCCGGCAAAAAACAAAATCGGGACAGGACATAACTTATTCCTACTAGCTTATAGTTCGACTAGGCTAATAAAAAATAATTTTGTTTTATACTGGGCTGGGTTCCGTAGGACCCAGTACCGTCTGCGCCATGCTAAGGCGGGAAAACGTATTCAAACCTGGACCATCGTCGAATGCACAAACTAGTGTTGTGCACCCATCTTCTATTGAACTCCATGCGATGTAGTCGTTTCCAATCGCATCTGATTTTCACTTTAAGCTGATGCTTAAAGTAAACAACCAGATCACGATCCGAAACAGACCCAACCCCATGAACCTCATCTAGACGTGTAACCCACGTCACTAATCTCGCTGTGGCTAGGATCGCCAGAAAAAACATTCTTTTCTCCCTAGACTATGGCGGTGCAACGTTGTTGATAACGTATGCTACATCAAGTACCATCGGCTGCTCGGCGTCGATGCGAGCCGTTACCTCTCTGACATACTCCCAGAGACGACGAACTTTGCTGCAAGTGAAGAAGGCGTGCTCGGCCGTTTCTTCCTCATTGTCCTCACAGCGCGGGCATAAGGGAACGTCCCTTATGCCATCCCTGCGTAATCTGCCATAGAGGGGCAGTGCATTTCGAACCAATCGCCAGGTCAGAGAATACTCAGAATTGTTGAGATAACTCTGGCCTGGCGCCCAACTCCACTGGGAGCGAGCCTCCTCACTCGACAATCCAAGCCGCCTCTCAAGCGGATCCGAAGCGGACCCCTCCACTAGATCCCGATATAGTCTCTTCCTAGACCGGGCAAGGTCACTGGACCCCGGCAACGCCTTAAGCGCGGCTCGGCATTCGGCGACGAACATGGACTCCCCTCTCGATCTACGTCGACCTTCGACCGAGTGGTCGGGTATGAGGTTGGGAAAGGCGTCCTCAACCGCAGGGACCCACGGAGCGTCCTCCGTCAGAGTACGACTCAGGAAAGCCAGTCTCTCGGCCTGTCGATGACTTGCCAAGTCAGGCATCCCCAAGCCTCCATCGCACGGACGTTGCGTACATACCTGTCTGCGGACGTATGCTTTCCGCCCCTTCCACAGAAGTGAAAAGAGCAAGCGCGTGAAAGCAAGAAGGCGGTCCGCGGGCAGAAGGAGTACAGACAGTCGGTAAAGTATGAGAGGAAAGACGTAAGTAGCGCACGCCTCCGCTCTCCCCTTCAAGGCAAGTTTCCTTCGAATCCAAGTTCTTACAGACGATTCGACCCTTGCCTGTACTTCCGACCAATTTTTCAGCTGGAGACCCGGTCTGAACCAAACGCTAAGGATCCGAACCGGGCCATCGGTCCAGTTGAAGTCACCTGGAAGTGCGGTCTCTCCGCTCCAGGCAGCCAACCGCAGGCCGTTGGACTTGCTGCGGTTGACAATGGCCCCTGTAACCTCTTCGTAACGAGCGAGCGCCTTAATCACCGCTTCTATGTCTTCACGGCTGGACACAAAAACGGTGACATCATCGGCATACGCGGAAACCCTGGCTCGCGCATAGTGAGGAGGGATAGCGATTCCGCGCAGGACTGGTGTAGCCGCCCCGTCCCTTAATTTGCGAAGGAAGGGCTCCAACGCCAGGACATAAAGCAGGGGCGACAGCGGATAACCCTGACGCACCGAACGAGAAACCACGAACGATTCCGACAGCCTACCGTTTACTTGCACCGCTACCGTCGGCAGACAATACAGAATGGAGATCCACTTGCGGAAGTCCGCATTAAAACCGGCAGCCTCTAAAACAGATTAAAAAAAACCATGGTCGACCCTATCGAAAGCCTTGGACTGATCTAAATTGATCAGCGCTGCTTCAGTGTCGTCTTCTATACCCTCTAGGATCGTACGGACCAGATGCAAGTTGTCTTGAATTGACCTCCCCTTCACAGCATAATTCTGCTCAGGCTCGATCAAATCAGCGATGACAACCTGCAAACGATTCGCAAGAACACGGGCCAAAATCTTTAACTCTGTGTTTAGCAGAGTTATGGGCCTGTAATCATCTAGATTCCCTCCACCAGGTTGGCTCCCCTTCTTCAACAATGTGACCACTCCTTTGGTAACCTGTCCAGGGACCGAACCCTGAACAAACCAGTGGTTAAACACATCCTTCAGAAGAGGAACAAACATGGGCGACAGCCTCAAGTAAACTTCGTACGGCAGACCATCGAGTCCTGGAGATTTGTTTAAGCCGACCTGCTTCAACGCAGTAATGATCTCACCCTCTGTAACCATGCCATGACAGCTAGCCGCTCGAGCCGCCTCTAGGCGGGGCGAGCCAGCCAAATAGCTGTCAAACTCCTGGACGCGGAGTCTGGGTAGTTGGGTGAAACGTTCCTCCAAATGCTTGCGGAACCCCTCGCAAATCTCACGAGTCGATACCAGGGTATGTCCTTCCAGGTTTTTCACCTTCCGAATGTACCCATCCGAGCCACGACGTAAAGCAGCTTTACGCTCAACAGCGTCAACGTTCACAGCTTCGTTAGAGACTTTCTTTAACCTAGCGCAAACTACTTGACCTTCATATCGCTCGCTAGCCAAGCGATTGAGGTCCCCCTTAATTAAGGCTATCTCTAGGGGATCCCCCCAGCCACCCCCGGGTCATCTTATTCTCTACACGCTTCTGTGTCGTAGCCCTATCTCGAGCGAGGCGCTGGCTATAGCGGACACAAAAGCGTCTAACGTGAGCCTTAGTTTTAACCCACCAACTACTCCCGATAACCGCCCCCACTAAACTCCGCTGAAGTAGTAACATTAGCTTGTCCCGGAAGTCGGGTATCTCCAGTAAGGAGGTATTCAACTTCCAGTACCCAGCTAACCTAGGCCTATCGCTTAAATTCAAACGGGCCATAACCAATTTATGGTCCGAATGACCTAACCAAGTGAACGTGGGACAAGATAAGAAATATATGTCGCCTCTTCTAACTAACATTCTGTCCAAGTAAGTACTTGAACAGAAGGCCGCGCTAGTATGCCACGTCCACATCTCCCGCCCTGGGTGATCAACGCGAAATCTGTCGACAAGATCGCATGAGGCGATCAGGTCAGACAGACTGCTATCACACCTATCCGACCCTCTATTACCCCCGACCTTATCTATCTTGGGGTCAAGGACGGCGTTCCAATCCCCCATTAAAACTACTCGCTCCGGACCCCCGAGAAACGTCTCTAACCGTCGATAAAAGGAAACCCTCTCACCAGTAAAGTTGGGCGCATAAACCGCAACGATCCGAAACTTACTGTTTTCAACGGCAAGATCGACTACGACCAGCCGACCTACCGCATCCGTATGAACAACGCTCACTGTCGCAGACAGAGTGCGTCTCACTAGCAAAGAGACACCACAACTACGGACATTGCCATATGCTGAGATGACGTCATAGTCGTCAGTCAGCACATCACAATCCCCATACGAAACGAAGTGGGTCTCCTCGATCGCAGCTATATCTACCTTAAAGGCCACGAGATCCCTCAGCACGCGAACAGCCTTGCTTCGAGATCTCATGCCCCTCACATTCAATGTGGCCAGGTTTAAAGCCATTATCCCTTACTTATATGTCGCAAATGGGCCTAAAGTCCTCGGGAGTGAGGACGCCGAAGGCCTGACCAAGACTGCCGGTCAGCAGTTCGGATGAAATCCGTCCGTCTCGAGCCAGACCTCCCACATCTAGGGGAAAGGTTAATTTAAGTGCCCGAAATAATGAAGGGGTGAACGTAAATCGGGACCCTCACCGGACATTTCGACGCTAATTTTTTAAAAAATGGGTGCTCCTCATCTACTAGTCTCACACCTGGTATGGCGTCCCTTGCCGCCTCCAACATTCTCCAGAGGGCCTTTGCCCTACTACCTTTATCTTGTCGGACGAAGGTAGTTATCAGGGGGATGTTATTGAAGCTACGGGGATCCTGTATCTTCTTCCCTTTCACATGTGTAAAGGCCTCCAATTGCTGGAGATATTTCCGCTGCCGGACATTCAAATCGGATTGAACCAGTGAGGCGTCCGCCTCACAGATTCTTTCCCCAGGCAGGAATGGAAACTTTTTTGACCTTTCTTGTCTAGGAGGAGGTGAGGAGGTTGTTTCAATGGGAGTCACTTCAGGCTTCTCCGTACCCTTTTTCTCCACCTCTTGTGTCCCTTTCACGATTTTCTATTGGGTTTCTACCGTAGGTTCTTCAACCATTGCCACGGGTTCTTCAACCATTGCCACGGGTTCTTCACTCACTGAAGGGGTGTTGTAGAGGGGAGGGGTACATTGCTCAACCAAATCTGTCGGGACTGGGGATTGGGGTTCTGCGGGTTGAGCAATTATTTCGTCTTTTTTATCTTTGGTTTCACGGATTTTTTTCGGTTTTGGGTCTTTCGCCTTAGATGTCTGGGCTTCGTCTCCTTCCACTGTCATCCTTTCCCCTTCCTCTTGTCTTTCTTCATCAGATTCCGATGACGAGGGGTCACTAAGCTTTCTTTTTACGGCTGATGATGGGGCTATCTCAGGCCTTGGAGACACCTTCTTCCCTTTCTTGATCACCACCGTACTCCATTTTTCCTGGCCTTCTTCCTGCTTTTCTGTATGGTCTACTACCTCCTTTTCAGCTACGGGTGTGGGGGCCTTCGGAGTCGCTACTATTTTTTTGTACCGGAGCCACAGGTGTTTTAGGTTTCTCCGGGTTTCTTTTTGGGCACACCTTTGCCATATGACCTGGCGTCTGGCAGTGCCAGCAATAAGGTCTTCGCCCTTCCACAATTAGGGACATCACCCATCCCTCGCAGTTTAGTTGAGCCGGGATTCTGAGGAAGTTCTTATGATCCACCCTTATTTTTATCTTGTAATCACCATTACCGATGTTTCGAGGCCCACGCACTGGGATTACCCCCTCGACGTCACCATACTGTGACATGATTGCCCCCATGTGATCAGGGCTAATGCAGCATGGGACGCCGAGGATTGTGACTACAGTTCGCCTTTTTTCCAGATACTCTGGTTTTATTTTCATATTCTTCCAAGTAAAATTTCCCTTGGCCACCTTTTCAGCCTTTGGGGAGCAAAATATCCCACATCGCATATGATTTTTTAACGATATAGGTTGCTGGGATATTTAACTCCACCAACATATCCATCATTCGTTCCTTAGTAACTGTGATGAGGCCTTTTAATTTCAGGTCTGTTGTAACCAAGGATACGATTCGCAGTCTTAAACTTTCCAGCGTCCCCGGAATGAGTTTGATCTGGTTTCCCTCCGTCAGACTTGCGTACTTTTCTTGGAAGAGAGCCCGATACTCTTGGGGAGTTTTCTGTGCTTGTGGACCCCAGCCTGTTGTTTTGGTCATTGCAGAGATGTTGTTCTTTTTCTGGCCAGCCGTAATTTGAGTATCTTGGCTTTTCAATGTAGGCCACGCATTTGTAGCAAGTTTTGGGGCCCTCTTTTTAACTTTTGATAGAAGTTGACTTTGAATTTTTCCCGGACCCTCTCCCCATGTTGAATCTGAATCTGACTCATCTGAGGAGCACCCTAAAAAAATTGTAATTCTTTTCGGCTATCTTTAGGTCCAAAGAATTACACTTCCTTAAGTGTGGATTCTTAGGCATGATAAACGTGGTTTTTTTCATCTCAGCGAAAAATTCCTCCTGGGAGATAAGTACTTTGGGGATAGAATTTTGCTGATCAAAGTCCCCAAAGATGATAGAATCTGGGACGTCATCGGGTGTGTCCATCCCCTCGACTGAAGAAACCAGGTCGCACTCGGGTGTACGACCCCCTGACGCTACTGGAGTGCCGCTCGGTGCGACACTCCCCAACACAGACGACGAGGTGCCCTGCGAGGCCACACCTGTTGGGGCGCACTCGGGTGTGCAACCCCCCTGAACCTGAGCTGGAGTGCCGCTCGGTGCGACACCCCCCACAACTGAAAGTGAGGTGCCCTGCGTGGCAACACCTCCTGGGGCGCACTCGGGTGTGCAACCCCCCCCCCCATCCAACTGGAGTGCCGCTCGGTGCGACAATCCCCGACACAGGCAATGGGGCGCACTTGGGTGTGCAATCCCCCTCCATTACGACTGGGGCGCACTCGGGTGTGCAACCCCCCTTCACGGGCCATATCATCAGATCGTACTCGGGAGTACGACTGACTAGGTCTAAAAGGGTGCCCTCGGCTGTCACACCCTGGTCGTTGCCTACGTCCGTGGCAACTCGAACTTTTGAAGCTTGGCTGGCTTCCATCAAAAAACGGGTCCTAAGGAGGTGCAACACCCGCCGATTTGGAATCGAGGAGACCGTCACCGAAACCGGTATGTAAGTCTCCCCGAACCTGCCAGCTGCTTAAGTGTGCCACTCAATAGGACGCTGAAAAAGGAAGAAATAAAATATTAAACAAATGCCCAAGAGGGGCTAAACAAGAAAGAGAAAAAATCCCCAAAAGGCGGAGGAAAAAAGTGACAAAAGCCCCAAAAGGGGGCTTGGTCAAAGAAAACGCTTTAAACCTAGCCAAAAGGCTCGGTAGCGAGGACGCTGGTCTTTGGGAAGACGAGAATGTCGTAACTGAGAACAGATACTAAACTCTGATCTTAGCCAAAAGGCCGACAATTTATTTAGATAGATGCATCCTGGAAAACATTAACTCCTAGAGTTAAAATTACATTTCCAGAATGCATACCACCTTAGGCATAAAAGAGCCAAAAGGCCCACAAAGCATCCGAAATTCAAATTTTTAGACACATTTCTATCAGTATTTATAACGAATCTACGACAGTACAGCGGTCTATCCACTATACACTGTTTAAATTACATTAATAAATTAACATTGTATAATACTATTTGAGGAAGAGTCAGTTTATTGCTTACTGCCTAAGGCGCCCCTAAATACGTTTCTCTTTGGACTATTTTGCAAATGAAAAGCGGGGGGGGGGAGGATCGGTTTGAGTGATTTCATTAGTGTTCCAGAAGCCTCCTTGATTTTTTAAATACTCGGCGTTGTCTGGGGAAAACTGCTCAATATCCTAGATAGAGCTACTGTAGTGATAGGTTTGGAAAATATTTTAACGCCATCTTTGTTCCCCTTTGGACTATTTTGCAGATAAAAAAGAAGTGAGGATACCTAAATGATTTCAGTAGTGCTCAGGAGGCGTCCTTGATTTTTAAAGTACTCGGCGTTGTCCGGGAGAAAAGTGCTCAATGTCCTAGATAGAGCTACTGTAGTGATAGGTTTGGATAATATTTTAACAGCATCTACGCTGAAAAGGATGGGGGAGTCGATAGGAGTGATTTCAGTAGTTCTCAAGAAGCCTCTTTGATTTTAAAAGTACTCGGCGTTGTCCGTGAGAAAAGTGCTCAATATCCATAATAGAGCTACAGTAGTGATAGGTTTTGAAAATATTTTAACGCCATCTTCGTTCCCCTTTAGACTATTTGGCAAATGAAAAGAAGGGAAGATACCTAAGTGATTTCAGTAGTTCTCAAGAGGCCTCCTTGATTTTCAAAGTACTCGGCGTTGTCCGGGAGAAAAGTGCTCAATATCCTTGATAGAGCTACTGTTGTGATAGGTTTGGAAAATATTTTAACGCCATCTTCGTTCCCCTTTGGACTATTTAGCAGACCAAAAAGAGAGAGTATACCTAAATGATTTCAGTAGTGCTCAGGAGGCCTCTTGATTATCAAAGTACTCGGCGTTGTCCGGGAGAAAAGTGCGCAATGTCCTAGATAGAGCTACTGTAGTGATAGGTTTGGAAAATATTTTAACGCCATCTTCGTTCCTCTTTGGACTATTTTGCAGATGAAAAGTACTGAGAATACCTAAGTGATTTCAGTAGTGCTAAGGAGGCGTCCTTGATTTTTTAAGTACTCGGCGTTGTCCGGGAGAAAAGTGCTCAATATCCTAGATAGAGCTACTGTAGTGATAGGTTTGGAAAATATTTTAACGCCATCTTCGTTCCCCTTTTGGACTATTTTGCAGAAAAAAAAGAGTGAGGATACCTAAGTGATTTCAGTTGTACTCAAAAGACAACCTTAATTTTCAAAGTACTCGGCGTTGTCCGGGAGAAAAGTGCTCAATATCCTAGATAGAGCTACTGTAGTGATAGGTTTGGAAAATATTTTAACGCCATCTTCGTTCCCCTTTGGACTATTTTGCAGATGAAAAGGAGGGAGTATACCAAAGTGATTTCAGTAGTGGTGAGGAGGCGTCCTTGATTTTTAAAGTACTCGGCGTTGTCCGGGAGAAAAGTGTACAATGTCCTAGATAGAGCTACTGTAGTGATAGGTTTGGATAATATTTTAACAGCATCTACGCTGAAAAAGATGGGGGAATCGATAGGAGTAGTTTCAGTAGTGCTCAGGAGGCCTCTTTGATTTTAAAAGTACTCGGCGTTGTCCGGGAGAAAAGTGCGCAATATCCTAGATAGAGCTACTGTAGTGATAGGTTTGGAAAATATTTTAACGCCATCTTCGTTCCCCTTTAGACTATTTGGCAAATAAAAAGTAGGGTGGATACCTAAGTGATTTCAGTAGTGCTCAAGAGGCCTCCTCGACTTTAAAAGTACTCGGCGTTGTCCGGGAGAAAAGTGCTCAATATCCTTGATAGAGCTACTGTTGTGATAGGTTTGGAAAATATTTTAACACCATCTTCGTTCCCTTTTGGACTATTTAGCAGACCAGAAGGAGAGAGTATACCTAAGTGATTTCAGTAGTGCTCAGGATGCCTCCTTGATTTTCAAAGTACTCGGCGTTGTCTGGGGAAAACTGCTCAATATCCTAGATAGAGCTACTGTAGTGATAGGTTTAGAAAATATTTTAACGCCATCTTTGTTCCCCTTTGGACTATTTTGCAGATGAAAAAGAAGTGAGGATACCTAAGTGATTTCAGTAGTGCTCAGGAGGCCTCCTTGATTTTCAAAGTACTCGGCGTTGTCCGGGAGAAAAGTGCTCAATATCCTAGATAGAGCTACTGTAGTGATAGGTTTGGAAAATATTTTAACGCCATCTTCGTTCCCCTTTGGACTATTTTGCAGATGAAAAGGAGGGAGGATACCTAAGTGATTTCAGTAGTGCTCAGGAGGCATCCTTGATTTTTAAAGTACTCGGCGTTGTCCGGGAGAAAAGTGCTCAATGTCCTAGATAGAGCTACTGTAGTGATAGGTTTGGATAATATTTTAACAGCATCTACGCTGAAAAAGATGGGGGAATCGATAGGAGTAGTTTCAGTAGTGCTCAGGAGGCCTCTTTGATTTTAAAAGTACTCGGCGTTGTCCGGGAGAAAAGTGCGCAATATCCTAGATAGAGCTACTGTAGTGATAGGTTTGGAAAATATTTTAACGCCATCTTCGTTCCCCTTTAGACTATTTGGCAAATAAAAAGAAGGGTGGATACCTAAGTGATTTCAGTAGTGCTCAAGAGGCCTCCTCGATTTTAAAAGTACTCGGCGTTGTCCGGGAGAAAAGTGCTCAATATCCTTGATAGAGCTACTGTTGTGATAGGTTTGGAAAATATTTTAACACCATCTTCGTTCCCCTTTGGACTATTTAGCAGACCAGAAAGAGAGAGTATACCTAAGTGATTTCAGTAGTGCTCAGGATGCCTCCTTGATTTTCAAAGTACACGGCGTTGTCTGGGGAAAACTGCTCAATATCCTAGATAGAGCTACTGTAGTGATAGGTTTGGAAAATATTTTAACGCTATCTTTGTTCCCCTTTGAACTATTTTGCAGATGAAAAAGAAGTGAGGATACCTAAGTGATTTCAGTAGTGCTCAGAAGGCCTCCTTGATTTTCAAAGTACTCGGCGTTGTCCGGGAGAAAAGTGCTCAATATCCTAGATAGAGCTACTGTAGTGATAGGTTTGGAAAATATTTTAACGCCATCTTCGTTCCCCTTTGGACTATTTTGCAGATGAAAAGGAGGGAGGATACCTAAGTGATTTCAGTAATGCTCAGGAGGCGTCCTTGATTTTCAAAGTACTCGGCGTTGTCCGGCAGAAAAGTGCTCAATGTCTTAGATAGAGCTACTGTAGTGATAGGTTTGGATAATATTTTAACAGCATCTACGCTGAAAAGGATGGGGGAGTCGATAGGAGTGATTTCAGTAGTTCTCAAGAAGCTTCTTTGATTTTCAAAGTACTCGGCGTTGTCCGGGATAAAAGTGCTCAATATCCATAATAGAGCTACTGTAGTGATAGGTTTTGAAAATATTTTAACGCCATCTTCGTTCCCCTTTAGACTATTTGGCAAATGAAAAGAAGGGTAGATACCTAAGTGATTTCAGTAGTGCTCAAGAGGCCTCCTTGATTTTTAAAGTACTCGGCGTTGTCCGGGAGAAAAGTGCTCAATATCCTAGATAGAGCTACTGTAGTGATAGGTTTGGAAAATATTTTAACGCCATCTTCGTTCCCCTTTGGACTATTTTGCAGATGAAAAGGAGTGAGGATACCTAAGTGATTTCAGTAGTGGTGAGGAGGCGTCCTTGATTTTCAAAGTACTCGGCGTTGTCCGGGAGAAAAGTGCTCAATGTCCTAGATAGAGCTACTGTAGTGATAGGTTTGGATAATATTTTAACAGCATCTACGCTGAAAAAAATTGGGGGAATCGATAGGAGTGATTTCAGTAGTGATCAGGAAGCCTCTTTGAGTTTAAAAGTACTCGGCGTTGTCCGGGAGAAAAGTGCTCAATATCCTAGATAGAGCTACTGTAGTGATAGGTTTGGAAAATATTTTAACGCCATCTTCGTTCCCCTTTAGACTATTTGGCAAATAAAAAGTAGGGTGGATACCTAAGTGATTTCAGTAGTGCTCAAGAGGCCTCCTCGACTTTAAAAGTACTCGGCGTTGTCCGGGAGAAAAGTGCTCAATATCCTTGATAGAGCTACTGTTGTGATAGGTTTGGAAAATATTTTAACACCATCTTCGTTCCCCTTTGGACTATTTAGCAGACCAGAAGGAGAGAGTATACCTAAGTGATTTCAGTAGTGCTCAGGATGCCTCCTTGATTTTCAAAGTACTCGGCGTTGTCTGGGGAAAACTGCTCAATATCCTAGATAGAGCTACTGTAGTGATAGGTTTAGAAAATATTTTAACGCCATCTTTGTTCCCCTTTGGACTATTTTGCAGATGAAAAAGAAGTGAGGATACCTAAGTGATTTCAGTAGTGCTTAGGAGGCCTCCTTGATTTTCAAAGTACTCGGCGTTGTCCGGGAGAAAAGTGCTCAATATCCTAGATAGAGCTACTGTAGTGATAGGTTTGGAAAATATTTTAACGCCATCTTCGTTCCCCTTTGGACTATTTTGCAGATGAAAAGGAGGGAGGATACCTAAGTGATTTCAGTAGTGCTCAGGAGGCATCCTTGATTTTTAAAGTACTCGGCGTTGTCCGGGAGAAAAGTGCTCAATGTCCTAGATAGAGCTACTGTAGTGATAGGTTTGGATAATATTTTAACAGCATCTACGCTGAAAAAGATGGGGGAATCGATAGGAGTAGTTTCAGTAGTGCTCAGGAGGCCTCTTTGATTTTAAAAGTACTCGGCGTTGTCCGGGAGAAAAGTGCGCAATATCCTAGATAGAGCTACTGTAGTGATAGGTTTGGAAAATATTTTAACGCCATCTTCGTTCCCCTTTAGACTATTTGGCAAATAAAAAGAAGGGTGGATACCTAAGTGATTTCAGTAGTGCTCAAGAGGCCTCCTCGATTTTAAAAGTACTCGGCGTTGTCCGGGAGAAAAGTGCTCAATATCCTTGATAGAGCTACTGTTGTGATAGGTTTGGAAAATATTTTAACACCATCTTCGTTCCCCTTTGGACTATTTAGCAGACCAGAAAGAGAGAGTATACCTAAGTGATTTCAGTAGTGCTCAGGATGCCTCCTTGATTTTCAAAGTACACGGCGTTGTCTGGGGAAAACTGCTCAATATCCTAGATAGAGCTACTGTAGTGATAGGTTTGGAAAATATTTTAACGCTATCTTTGTTTCCCTTTGAACTATTTTGCAGATGAAAAAGAAGTGAGGATACCTAAGTGATTTCAGTAGTGCTCAGAAGGCCTCCTTGATTTTCAAAGTACTCGGCGTTGTCCGGGAGAAAAGTGCTCAATATCCTAGATAGAGCTACTGTAGTGATAGGTTTGGAAAATATTTTAACGCCATCTTCGTTCCCCTTTGGACTATTTTGCAGATGAAAAGGAGGGAGGATACCTAAGTGATTTCAGCAATGCTCAGGAGGCGTCCTTGATTTTCAAAGTACTCGGCGTTGTCCGGCAGAAAAGTGCTCAATGTCTTAGATAGAGCTACTGTAGTGATAGGTTTGGATAATATTTTAACAGCATCTACGCTGAAAAGGATGGGGGAGTCGATAGGAGTGATTTCAGTAGTTCTCAAGAAGCTTCTTTGATTTTCAAAGTACTCGGCGTTGTCCGGGATAAAAGTGCTCAATATCCATAATAGAGCTACTGTAGTGATAGGTTTTGAAAATATTTTAACGCCATCTTCGTTCCCCTTTAGACTATTTGGCAAATGAAAAGAAGGGTAGATACCTAAGTGATTTCAGTAGTGCTCAAGAGGCCTCCTTGATTTTTAAAGTACTCGGCGTTGTCCGGGAGAAAAGTGCTCAATATCCTAGATAGAGCTACTGTAGTGATAGGTTTGGAAAATATTTTAACGCCATCTTCGTTCCCCTTTGGACTATTTTGCAGATGAAAAGGAGTGAGGATACCTAAGTGATTTCAGTAGTGGTGAGGAGGCGTCCTTGATTTTCAAAGTACTCGGCGTTGTCCGGGAGAAAAGTGCTCAATGTCCTAGATAGAGCTACTGTAGTGATAGGTTTGGATAATATTTTAACAGCATCTACGCTGAAAAAAATTGGGGGAATCGATAGGAGTGATTTCAGTAGTGATCAGGAAGCCTCTTTGATTTTAAAAGTACTCGGCGTTGTCCGGGAGAAAAGTGCTCAATATCCTAGATAGAGCTACTGTAGTGATAGGTTTGGAAAATATTTTAACGCCATCTTCGTTCCCCTTTAGACTATTTAGCAAATAAAAAGAAGGGTGGATACTTAAGTTATTTCAGTAGTGCTCAAGAGGCCTCCTCGACTTTAAAAGGACGCGGCGTTGTCCGGGAGAAAAGTGCGCAATATCCTTGATAGAGCTACTGTTGTGATAGGTTTGGAAAATATTTTAACGCCATCTTCGTTCCCCTTTAGACTATTTAGCAGACCAGAAGGAGAGAGTATCCATAAGTGATTTCAGTAGTGCTCAGGAGGCCTCTTTGATTTTCAAAGTACTCGGCGTTGTCCGGGAGAAAAGTGCTCAATATCCATAATAGAGCTACTGTAGTGATAGGTTTTGAAAATATTTTAACGCCATCTTCGTTCCCCTTTAGACTATTTTGCAGATGAAAAAAAAGTGAGGATACCTAAGTGATTTCAGTAGTGCTCAAGAGGCCTCCTTGATTTTCAAAATACTCGGCGTTGTCCGGGAGAAAAGTGCTCAATATCCTAGATAGAGCTACTGTAGTGATAGGTTTTGAAAATATTTTAACGCCATCTTCGTTCGTCTTTAGACTATTTGGCAAATTAAAAGAAGGGTAGATTCCAAAGTGATTTCAGTAGTGCTCAACAGGCCACCTTGATTTTCAAAGTACTCGGCGTTGTCCGGGAGAAAAGTGCTCAATATCCTTGATAGAGCTACTGTAGTGATAGGTTTGGAAAATATTTTAACTCCATCTTCGTTCCCCTTTAGACTATTTAGCAGACCAGAAGGAGAGAGTATCCATAAGTGATTTCAGTAGTGCTCAGGAGGCCTCTTGATTATCAAAGTACTCGGCGTTGTCCGGGAGAAAAGTGCTCAATGTCCTAGATAGAGCTACTGTAGTGATAGGTTTGGAAAATATTTTAACGCCATCTTCGTTCCTCTTTGGACTATTTTGCAGATGAAAAGGAGTGAGGATACCTAAGTGATTTCAGTAGTGCTAAGGAGGCGTCCTTGATTTTTAAAGTACTCGGCGTTGTCCGGGAGAAAAGTGCTCAATATCTTAGATACAGTAACTGTAGTGATAGGTTTGGAAAATATTTTAACGCCATCTTCGTTCCCCTTTGGACTATTTTGCAGATGAAAAGGAGTGAGGATACCAAAGTGATTTCAGTAGTGCTCAGGAGACCTCTTTGATTTTCAAAGTACTCGGCGTTGTCCGGGAGAAAAGTGCTCAATATCCTAGATAGAGCTACTGTAGTGATTGGCTTGGAAAATATTTTAACGCCATCTTCGTTCCCCTTTGGACTATTTTGCAGATGAAAAGGAGGGAATATACCTAAGTGATTTCAGTAGTAGTGAGGAGGCCTCCTTTATTTTTAAAGTACACGTCGTTGTCCGGGAGAAAAGTGCTCAATGTCCTAGATAGAGCTACTGTAGTGATAGGTTTGGATAATATTTTAACAGCATCTACGCTGAAATGGATGGGGGAATCGATAGGAGTGATTTCAGTAGTGCTCAGGAGGCCTCTTTGATTTTCAAAGTACTCGGCGTTGTCCGGGAGAAAAGTGCTCTATATCCTAGATAGAGCTACTGTAGTGATAGGTTTAGAAAATATTTTAACGCCATCTTTGTTCCCCTTTGGACTATTTTGCAGATGAAAAAGAAGTGAGGATACCTAAGTGACTTCAGTAGTGCTCAGGAGGCCTCCTTGATTTTCAAAGTACTCGGCGTTGTCCGGGAGAAAAGTGCTAAATATCCTTGATAGAGCTACTGCTATGATAGGTTTGGAAAATATTTTAACGCCATCTTCGTTCCGCTTTGGACTATTTAGCAGACCAGAAGGAGAGAGTATACTTACGTGATTTCAGTAGTGCTCCAGAAGCCTCCTTGATTTTCAAAGTACTCGGCGTAGTCCGGGAGAAAAGTGCTCAATGTCCTAGATAGAGCTACTGTAGTGATAGGTTTGGAAAATATTTTAACGCCATCTTCGTTACCCTTTGGACTATTTTGCAGATGAAAACGAAGGAGGATACCTAACTGATTTCAGTAGTGCTCAGGAGGCGTCTTTGATTTTTAAAATACTCGGCGTTGTCCGGGAGAAAAGTGCTCAATGTCCTTCATAGAGCTACTGTAGTGATAGGTTTTGATAATATTTTAACAGCATCTACGCTGAAAAGGATAGGGGAATCCATAAGAGTGATTTCAGTAGTGCTCACGAGGCCTTCTTGATTTTCAAAGTACTCGGCGTTGTCCGGAAGAAAAGTGCTATTTATCCTAGATAGAGCTACTGTAGTGATAGGTTTGGATAATATTTTAACAGCACTTACACTGAAAAGGCTGGGGGAATCGATAAGAGTGATTTTAGTAGTGCTCCGGAGGCTTCCTAGATTTTCAAAGTACTCGGCGTTGTCCGGAAGAAAAGTGCTCAATATCCTATATAGAGCTACTGTAGTGATAGGTTTTGAAAATATTTTAACGCCATTTTCGTTCCCCTTTTGACTATTTTGCAGATGAAAAGGAGGGAGGATACTTAAGTGATTTCAGTAGTGCTCAGGAGGCCTATTGGATTTTCAAAGTACTCGGCGGCGTCCGGGAGAAAAGCGCGCAATGTCCTTGATAGAGCTACTGTAGTGATCGGTTTGGAAAATATTTTAACAGCATCTATTTTGCAGATGAAAAGGAGAGGGGGGTCAGTAAGAGTGACTTCTGCGGTATTGCACCCGGGGAGTTCTTCTGCGGTATAGGAACCTGAGGCTTCTGCGGTATGGCACCCGGGGGGTGCTTCTACAGTATGGTACCAGGGGGGAGCTTCTGTGGTATAGAAACCAGGGGGGTGCTTCTGCAGTATAGCAACCAGGGGGCTACTTCTGTGGTATATAAACCAGGGGGGTGCTTCTCGGTATAGCAACCGGGGGGTGCTTTAGCGGTATAGGACCTGAGGCTTCTGCGGTATTGAACCCAGGGGGTTCTTCTGCGGTATAGGAGTGTGCTTCTATAGTATGGCACCCGTGGGGGTGGTGCTTCTGCAGTATGGCACCCGGGGGGTCTTCTGCGGTATGGCACCCAGGGATGATGCTTCTGCGGTATAGCAACCAAGGGTGGGGTGCTTCTGCAGTATAAGACCATGAGGCTCCTGCGGTATAGCAACCGGGGAGGGGTGATTCTGCAGTATAGGACCACAAGGCTTCTGCAGTATAGCAACCGGGGGTGCTTCTTCGGTATAGCAACGGGGGGGGGGGGTGCTTCTGTGGTATGGCACATGGGGGGTTTTTTTGCAGTATAGGAACCTGAGGCTTCTGCGGTATGACACCAGGGGGCTGCTTCTGCGGTATGGCACTCAGGGCGGGTGCTTCTGCGGTATAGAATCACGAGGCTTCTGCGGTATAGCAACCAGGGGTGGGGTGCTTCTGTGGTATAGGACCACAAGCCTTCTGCGGTATAGTATTCACAGTGGGCCGGTGATAGGTACGTATTTCGCATTTGCATCGGGGCTGCGATAGGTACATATGTAGCATTGCACCGGGGCAGCGATATGTACGTATGTAGCATTCACACCGGGGCATGGTTAGGTACGTATATAGCATGCATACCCGGGCGGCAATAGGTACGTATATAGCATGCATACCGGGGCGGCAATAGGTACTTATATAGTACGTGCACTGGGGCGACGATAGGTACGTATATATTCTGCGCACATCGGTGGCAATACATACGTATATAGTATTAATACCGGAGCGGGGATAAGTACCTATATACAAAGCGCAGATAGAGGGGGTACTTTTTATAGAAATATGTCATACTATTGCCCTGGGCAACGTAGGAGAAATGGTGTGGTAGAAGCAGCTTTCACAAAAGGCAAAATTTGAAAGTAGCGGTTAAATGGGGCGACCAGGGAAGAGAAAGGTAGAAAGATAAAGATAAAGAAGTTTGTAATATAAAGATGTTACACACGCGATTTCTCTTCAATTATATGTTTTTATGACCCCGAGCAACGCCGGGTAGCCCCGCTAGTATATATATATATATATATATATATATATATATATATATATATATATATATATATATATCTATATATATATACATATATATATAAACAATATATATTTAA
The DNA here is from genome assembly GCA_963556195.1 of Sepiola atlantica. Lineage (NCBI taxonomy): Eukaryota > Metazoa > Mollusca > Cephalopoda > Sepiida > Sepiolidae > Sepiola > Sepiola atlantica. Next base: position 67,851,598 of record OY744536.1, on the reverse strand, counting down.
TATTAAATAAAATATTAAAATTCAAAATAAAATTGCCTTTTAAGTATATGCTCTGTGAAGTACAATAATGTATGGACTTTTGTCGACTGAATCTATAGTATTAATTTCAAGCACCTGTCTTCTAAATCATAGACTCCTTTTCAAGTCTGACATAAAATTAAATTTATGTCGGATTTTAAAATTTTGCATAAAACAAAACAAAATAAAGTATTTGAAATTGGAGATTGAAATCTGATATCCTAAAATTTAATTAATATCACTCAGAGTCATTCTTCTTGCACCTTCATTGTTTTACGGTTGAAATCTAAATTTTAATTAGCTTCATCTACTTCGATAAAATTATATATAGACTATAAATGTATTTAATTAGTAACATATTTCATTAATTCTATAATTAAATTTAAGAAAACTTACAAACAATATTGTTTCTTGAATATAAGATAATCAAAAGAAAATTTAATGAAAAATATAAATAAATAAGATTTTATAAAAAAAATAAATAAATGAAATTATATTATTACAAATAAACAGTTGATTACTGACCATATAATACCTAGTTAATTAATTTAATATTACACACTTATTTTTGAACACCATATCTAAATGTAGAATGGAATTTTAACATTTATTGATTTATTGTTGGTTGCGGCGTTCCCATCTACATCTATGGACCTGCTCCTGTTTGCATTTCGACTTTCTGGCATTCATCTTGCTGAATTCCACACAGTCGGACTTTTCTTTTTGTGCCCATTTTTGACAAGGGGAGTGTCTCCCGAAATATCAAATGACGTTTCACACAGCTAACAACATACTTGCTGTTCATTATGTAAGGTTGAGAAGAAAAATAAATAGGTAGTTGTAAGACCTCTCCTTCGATTGTTTCTTTTTGTTCTTTCCAGCTTCTCATCAATCCGGTTCTCCGCGTTGCCGTAATACTATTATATATATATATATATATATATATATATATATATATATATATATATATATATATATATATATATATATATATATATAAAGTAAGCTATGAAAAGCACTATTGAAGTAAATGCTGAAAATTAAAACATACAAATTATATCTCATAAAATTTTATGTGGATACATGAAATAATATATATATATATATATATATATATATATATATATATATATATACTTAACTTTATATATAGAAAGCTATCTTAAAGATACAACGACCCTCAAAGGTCCTAACATTAAGAGACAATTGTTGCAGAAACAGCATTTGATGAGTGTCTCTTAGGAATATGACATCCGATGTAATGTAAGGATGTGTAAGGTTAATGGATACATCAATATTATATAATTGGTGAAACGCACTTTTTATATTCTCATTGGGAATTGAAAAAAGACTGAAGAAAGTCGAAAGTTGTTTGAAAATGATCATTACAGAAAAGAAAGAAACATTAATACGTACTTTTAATTGTCGAAAAAGTGCGGAAGAATTTGTTGCAGTTTCTGTAATTAATTTGTTTCATATTACTCTAAGTAAAAACCACTTTCGATATTTTTGAAAATCGTAGGGACATTTTCGGCCGACACGCGCAAGAAAAACTGAGGTTTCGCGATAATTCTGTCTGCCAGTTTCCTGTGTTCATGATTAGATAACTTGTGCACGTTAAGAATATAAAAAAGCACATTCATCAGGCAACGTGTAGTATATGTTCTATCATCTATCTTAGGAGGATACATGTTAACCTTTTTATCTTTGTTCAAATAAAATTTTTAGGGAGTTGGATTTACCTCAAATTAAAAGAAAAACACCATGCGCATAACTTTGCCCTCGTGTGGAGGTGAGTAAATAAAGATTCACGGACAATGACAAGAGAAGTCCTTTCCAATTAAACAAATAGAAGAAAAACATCAACTGTGCAGGTGGCCAGCTGTAGTAGTTTTTCTTTGTTTCGCATGCATCATTTTGTCTCAACCTTTGCAAATCTCAGAAAAGTCACGTTGTTGGCTCTTGTCTTTTTAACTCAGGTGTCCAATGGAATGCAGCAAATGATTTCAACTCACATTTACCTTTCACTATAGTCTATAATCACAGTTTTTCCATACGGATCTATCTATCTATCTATCTATCTATCTATCTATCTATCTATCTATCTATCTATCTATCTCTTTCTTTTTGGATACATTCTTTTCATACTTGCATAGTATATTCAATATACGCAGTTAAACAGCCACGAACACCCTTAGTCAAGGTGTTCGCCCTACACCCACCACTACCTCGGAATACATCTCTCTAAGGGTATTCTCTGTTTTCTTGTTTTGCAAGTCCTGCTAAACTGTTTCCTAACCTTATCAATTACTCAAATTCTATCTATCCCAACCGCCGTGTATTGGCTATTAGCATTGACTAAATCCGGTGGTAAGGCCCCTAGTGGGGATCATTAGTAAGTAGGGTGTCATCCCTTGGTTGTCATTACTTTCAAATCAACTCTGACCAAGAATAGAAGTAGGACGGTGCCAAGCTTTTCACTGTTAAATATAATTTATTGCTTGTAGATTTTTTACAAAATGATTAGACACTAAAAATGTGTGATTAGACACTAAAAACTTTATGTATTTACCAAATTTACTGAATTCGGTATTAAATGACCCAAAAGACTGACATGTTATTAAATAAATCAATTACCCCCCTTTTTCTCCCCTCTATTTATCTCTCTCTATATAGCCACCTCAAGGCTCTGTTCTTGGATTGATTATCTTCTTCCGCTATCCGATATTGTGGACGAGACGGTTCTTCTTCTTTGCTTCACAAAGTCACTACGACAAAATGTGAACAGGATTGAATCGAATCTGAATGGAGGCATTCGATTGGAGACTGCCTCTAAAGGCTTCAAAATGCATCAATTTGTCCATAGATGTTGCTACTTATGCTCATTTGTCGATCGGTTTATTAACACAACCAATGACGATGGTATCACCTACAAATGATTTGTGTGTGATGATCGACACCTCTTTTAAATCATCTAGCCACTGTATTGCCGCTTTAAATAAAGCTCGAAGGTTCTCCTTCTTCATACGCAGATCTTTCAATGATCTATTCATAGACGTATTTCACCCTCCATATGTGTCGCTTGTTCGACCTATACCGGAGTATGCAGTTCAGCCTTGCAGTCCATAAGAAGGACATTCTTCACCTGGCGACACGCATCGTAAAGGGACTTTCCATGCTAACTGTTGTAAACCATGTAATTTAGGTTATAATAATTAATAACTCGTAAAACAAAATGGATGACTTTTCAACAGAAAGGTTTAACAGATTTATTAAAAGTGAAATTAGAATGAAATGAGTTATTTAGCCGCTGTAACGCGAGATGAAATATGAGACAGTCTGATCCGTGTCAATATTTACTTTTCACTCCGCTAGACACTCGACAAGGGGTGATAACTCTGAAATAGTCCAAGGGACATAATTGCGTTTTCTTTAGTTATCCTAACATCTCCCCGTTTTAGTCTTTAACTGTATCGAGCGCACCTGGGGTCAACTTGGAGGTGCTTTACTCTTCATTCTTTGGCCAAGTCCTGGGAGGTCTTTGATAATTCTCATCTGAATTTGTCTGCATGAGAGGTGGTGTAGATGGCAGTTCAAATGTGTCCATTAACAAATCAAACGGAATGGTTGTTCTGTTGTCCACTAAGTTGCCTACAGAGTATCTGAGACGCAACTGGTTTTTGTGCCGTGCCCAGAATTGATTTCCGACTTGAACATCATACAGAAATTGTCCATTTATTTTGCGGATGATGCCTGGTACCCAGTTTGGCCGGCCAGGTCTGTAATTTCGAGTAAACACTGGTGTGCCAACTGAAAATGCTTTTGTTTTGTTAGGGCTTGGTTGTTGCCTTTGTGGCTGGGGACGTAAAGCGTCCAGTGTGGTACGGAGTTTTCGTCCCATAAGTGTCTCTGCTGGTGATAGACCATTCTTCACAGCTCCATTTGGTGTTATTCCATATGGAAAGGAGGAAGGCATGTAGTATCTCCTCTGCTGTTCCCTCCCCTCTTGCTTTTAGTAGTGCTCTTTCGAATGTGTCTACAGATATTTCGGCTTGGATGGTTCGGTAGCGACCGAACGTGTGTTATGCTGAATGTAACCCTGGGTTGATGGCTGACGAGTACGCAACATTGTGCGCAATTTCTGCTTAGGACTGTTGTATTGCGAGGACCCGAACCTTGCTGCTGCTGCTGCTGGACCACCAGGCGGGAGATGCTGTGTAGAAAAGTAGGAAGCCTGTTGTTGAGGCTGTGGCGGTCCATACCAAGTTCAGCCTTGCAATCCATAAGAAGGACATTCTTCACCTGGCGACACGCATCGTAAAGGGACTTTCCATGCTAACCCGACAAGGAGCAGCTGCTTCGGCTGGACCTAATTACTCCGAACTTCAAACGTCATGAACGGAAATGTCAATCGAAATCCTGGTGAGTTTTCCACCCTAGAGTCATGCCGAGGTCTACGCGATCATATGCACAAGCTGTACTGTAGACCGTTTCGACTTAACAGGCGAAAGGCCGATAAATCTGTTTGTATCTCTGATCCAGGGCACCGCTTATTCAGGATGTACTCCAGCAGCCAACACAAGCGCATTCAATAGACCTTGACAAACTGTCTTAAGGATGTATATACATGTACATACCTGTTTTTGGAGGTTGGTTTGTTTTTTACTTCTTATTTTTTTGTTACAGACATCGATTTGCTAACGTTTAAATATTTCAAATTAGTTTCATTAAGTTTTAAATATTTTCAAGGATGACATAAACAAATTTTCCTCCAATTCAATCTGAGTTCCCCCGGGTCCAATTAACGATTCCAATGATCACCCACCTGGGGTGTCATTATTTTCAGACCTATACAAAAATAAAGAAAAATGAAACTAGTGTCAACATCTTAAAATGCTTATTGTAATGCGGTTTATTCGGTGATGTCACTCCGGCGTCGCTGAATTTAAATCGTTAACGACTTTCCTGGAACAATGCGAAAAACGTCTTTGTGAAATTTTTATTTTTCTCCAGCGTTTTGTTCATTTACTTTTGGACACCGGAGGATGATTCGACGAAGAATCGAAAACGTTCGTCAAACCTATGGAACATTTATTAATTTTTGTGATTATAATACAAAAAGACAACTAGAGAAAATATTATGAAAATATTATGTTATTTTTAACAATATTTTCATATATATATATATATATATATATATATATATATATATATATATGTATGTATTTTTATGTAATTATTTTTATCGGTGATTGTAGCGTTCGTTGTTATTTTGCTTACTATTATTTCGATTGTCTCACTTTCCTCAGTGATTAAGATGCAGAAAATTGCATTATTAGTCGCCCTTAACTTCATAGGACGTATTTTTTCCGTTAATATATATTTTTATTTATTTTATACGTACGTTAGCTATGCTGATGACGGCTGTGAGCCAGAAACAGGTGTACATGGATTACTTTTATGTACGTATAAAATAAATAAAAAAATATATATTAACGAAAAATATACGTTCTATGAAGTTAAGGGCGATTAATAATGCAATTTTCTGCATCTTAATCACTTAGGAAAGTGAGACAATCGAAATAATAGTAAGCAAAATAACAACGTAGCAATCACCAATAAAAATAATTATATAAAAATACATTAAATATTTAGATGATAAAAATCGTACATATTTCTAGACGGTGCGTCTTGGTCCAGTGGTAGAACGCTGGACTATAGACATCAATATCGAAAGTTCGATCTCTGTCTAAGTTAGCCATGCTGATGACGGCTGTGAGCCAGAAGCACGTGTCCATGGATTACTTTTATGTACGTCTAATATATATATATATATATATATATATATATATATATATATATATATATGTTGCTTTATTTCGCTCTTCTATTCCCTCTCCTTTCGCCCCCTATCCCCCGCTATCCCCCCGTCTTTCTTCCCCTCTCTCTAACAACTATTTTCCCTCTCTATCCCCGTATTCACTCTCTCTTTAAATTATTTACATCATTCGCCTTCTTCCACAATTTCTATGAAGCGCCATTTATTTCCTTGATTCGCTTTTGTGACGTCATCCAGTGTACATGAAGCTTTTTGTGACGTCATCCACTGTTACGGACACAAAAAGCAAGCAATACAGATATAACGATTACAAGATCACAAATTTATTAATGCACATACATGCAGATATGGAATACTCGGATATCTATGTATCTTATATAGAGAAGTGTTAGAATCGAGAAGGGGTCCTTTAATTTCTGAGAACTTCGACTGAAGTAAAATGAAAAAAAATAGAGAGAGTTTTAATTACCTACTAGACACATCCTAGAGTGTCTCCGGTCTCTCTGTGTAAGAGTTTGTCCGGACAACCTGACATGAGGATACTTCACCCTACGAATAAATCCTGACAAAATATTCAAAATAACAATATTTGAAGCACAAATTTGCTCTACTCTTCACGGCTATATATTGACTCATACGAGGAATGGTGCACTTTCACCTAGCGATGTGAATCACTAGGTGAACGTGCACCATTCCTCGTATGATGTAACAACACTTAGCTGGATAGTCCACCAGACCAGATAAATGATTGTCCTGGAATCTAGCAAAATGAAGAAAATACCACAATAAAGATGAACTATAACATAATTAATTGGTCAATTCAGGGGAGACGGAAAATTAGTGTTCGTCTTCACTTCTTTACTAACTCAACGTTTGAGAAGTAGAGGGAAATCTTGATTGAACACTCGAATATCTACGTATCCTATAAAGAAATCAAGTGTTAACCCCTTAATTTCTGAGAACTTACTGAAGTAAACTGAAAAATAAAGGGAGAAATATATATATATATATATATATATATATATATATATATATATATATATATATATATATATATATATAACTCTTATATATATATTATGTATGTATCTCTCTCTCTCTTTCTCTCTCTCTCTCTCTATATATATATATACATATATATATATATATATATATACATACATAGAGATAGATATATAAAGAGAGAGAGGAGGAGGGAGAGAGAGAGAGAGGGGGGAGGGCAAAATACTATAAAGAACAAAAACGAGACGAGATACATCACGTCGGATTGTCGTGTCGAAAATGGCATTTTTTCAAGCAGAAACGCTTGCCAATCAGTTTCACACGGCCGGCAAATATGACATTTCCAATTACTGATATTCGGGACAATCGGCACGGTGTCGGGTTTCAGGGAAAATTGGTCTATCGTATATTACTGATCAGACCATCCGCCCGACCAGGTGGACGGAGGATGTGCCGCAGGGACGAGGGGGAGACACTAGGGGTGTGCGTGGTGAATGGGTGACGAGGACAAACAAATCTATATAGACGAACTGTTCAATAAAAAATAACAAAACAGAAATTGAGTTTTCTTATTTCATTTGAAAGTTTATTTTATTTGAATTCTTTTTCGCTAGGAGCCAGTGTATAGCTTTTCTGATATTTCATTTCATCTTTTCTTTTCCAGTGAAGAAGAAATCTTTCTAGACAGAGGTAATTTTTAGTTTTAAGTGTCCCTTTTGGAGAAACTAGATTTTCCCCAGATTGTGTCTATCTCTGTCATTGTGATGGGTTAATAAATAGAGACTCACTACGAAAATAATAAATATAGATAGATAGATAGATAGATAGGGAGAGAGAGAGAGAGAGAGAGAGAGAGAGAGAGAGAGAGAGAGAGAGAGGGGGAGATCGCTAACCAGATTCATTTTAATATCTATTCACATAAAAACAATCGAACACATACTATAAAATTTATCAATTCTTTGGCTGACGTTTACAACATATTATTAGTGACGGCTTTTAGGAAATGAAAATCGAAGTTATTTCTGACACTAAGACACGAAACCACGAAGTGTAAAAAACGTATTGACTATTTATGGTAATTTAACGTGGCGAGTGGGACGGTTTAGTTTTTTTCTTTTAACTAGACAAATAAATATAATTCACCGGTAACATTTTTTACACGTTTTAAAATTAAAATGAAAAATGAATAAAATTAATTGTATAAAACAAGGAATATTAAAAACGTTTGTATAGCTAAGAACTGATATCCTCTCATAAACGTACACTGATTGTGTTTTTATTTTTTGCAAAGGGGAATTTTAAGTAATAGTCTATATACACACACACAAGAAGGAAGGTACTACTTTATATGATTAAAAATATTTTGTCAATAAATTTATTGGTCTAATTATTATTGATAAAAGTGTTTAATTCTAAAACACGGGCATCTGTGTTTCATTGTTAAATGATCTGTGGGGCTCACACAACACAGCGACTACGTCTTTCTATGTAAACAGAATGATGAGAAGACGTATTTGCTAGCGCGAAGTGGCGTGTGAGTAACGCTCATACGCAAAGCAACTAGCCATAAATTATATTTGTGCTTCCAATACTTATTATGTACTTGTTATTTTGCATATTTGGTCAGGGTCAGGGTTAGGTTTAGGGTTAATGTTAGGGTTTGTTCTCACGAATAAAGGTCCGGTTAGTTTTACTTCCTATTTCCTGTTCTATTGTTCTGTTTTCTATAGAGTAGCCTATATTCTGTTTCTTTGTTGTGTCAATATAATGGGTGAACTTATTTTAACACGTGGTTATTTGTATTTCTATTTTAGATTTTAGTTTGTAAGTTGTTAGGTTTTAGTTTAGTTTACTGTTTTTTTTTACTTATTTGTTTGTTTATTTATTTGTGTATTGTTAGCCTAAGGTAAATTTTATTATGTGCAGGCATCTGTTTGCTATTTCACTTCTACGGTTTAATAGATTTTGGGGGTCTTTACAGTTTAGGATTTCAAATTTCTCATTCAGACATAATCTACACGGGTCGTTTAAATTTCTACATGTACTGGCCTTTCCATTCAATTATTGGTGAGCGTCCATTTTCTGTGAGCTCCCTATAGTGGTTTGCTAGTGCTGTTTTTATTCGACGTTCTTTGTTTTTAAATGTGCTTTTGTGGTCATAATATCTAGTTTTAAAATCTAGGGAGGTCATACCCATGTAGTAATTCTTGTTATTCGGTCTTTCCTTGGCAAATTTATGGCTTGGTAAACAATACTTTTGGTTAGGCATTTATTTTGTAGTGGACAAAGTGTACGAGTTATGCATTTACATCTTTTTTCTTCATTGCCAACGTTTTCATTTCTATTCGGGTGATTACAATTAGGGTTTTGTTTATTTCTATTTGTAGTGTTTATATTTTTGTTCTTCTTAGATTTTTGCTATATTTGTCACTTTTTATGTAATTTGTTATTTTTTTCTTCCACTCTTCTGTTATTGTGTCCTTTAAATATCATTTCTAGGTTTTCGCAGCAGCTGTAGGAAAGCTTTAGGTTATTTTTATTGAATATTTTATGCAGGGGATTGGTTACGGGGAAGTGTTTTTCAATCAGATTTAGGTATTTTCCCGGCAAAACTAACTCCATGCAATTTAGCCTGAAGATTCCGCCCGGGGATGAAACGCAGAAGCCTCTGTGTAACTTAATTGCCATAAATATATTTTCATAACTTACTACCTAGCTCTACTTACGTATCGAACACTGTTGAAGTAAATACTGAAAATTGATACATAAAAAAAATATATATCCTTATAAAATTCAAAGAAGAATGGTTCGTAGACAGCTCTCTTGGACATGGCCTCTTTCCGGAATTTTGTGCGAAATGCACGTTGAACACGTGTCCATGATTCAGTTTTTGAAAATTTAAGGATGCAAAACGCCTTTTCTAGTTTAGTGAACGTAATTACTGGGACTGAAAAAATATGAAAAAAAAAACATTAGCATTACAAACACACAAATGAATTTAACTTTAAAATGGTACCAGTTTCATCTTACTACTATTCATAGTCAAGCAGATATGAGAACTTGAAATGTGCCCAAGACTTTTAGAACACTTTGTATATTTTTAACTATACATCCCTTTTTTATTTTAATTTCATACAATTGTTTTAAGTTGTGGTTACCTTTCCCGTGAAACTTTAATAAATAACTTTTTAAATTATCTAATTAAATACCTTATTTTTAAGGCGTAAATAAGAATATTGAAAATTTGGGTATTATTTTAGATTAACAAATTAATTTTCTCATATAAATGTAACGTAAAATTATCCTCCATTTCCGGGCAGTTCTAGTGTTTTATGGCAGTTAATCATTTTTTCTATTAGAGATAATTCTGTACGTTATTTTGGGGAGTATTTACTTTCTTTAGGCGATTACATGTAGTTACTTGACCTTGTCAGTCGGACTTAGAGTTAATGTAAAAAGATGTATTAGCTAATGAGTTAAAATTATTTATAAAATGTCAAATTTTATAGGGGATTTAGCTGAAGGTGTTAATTTACAAATTTACCAAAGTTTGTTGTTAAAATTATGGAATTCTCTAAGTAAAAACATTTTTTTAACTATAAGTATTATTTTTTTAAACTATAACTATTAATTGCTGTCATTAATGCGGGTAGGTTTTGCTAGTATATATATATACGAACGTCATATCACTTGAAATAGTTGTCCGCTATTAAAACTACCTACCCATGACCATCACAATAACACCAATTTTTCTAACAAATCCTTTCCTGTTTACCAACTTGACCACCCAACAACCACCTACTAGACCCAAAACTACTAAAACCCAAACAGATGTTCTCCATTTTCTAACGCGAACAACACCGCATAACTCCTAACATCTTCCGTTCCCAAGGCCTCACCCTTAAAGGTCTTAGGGAAAAAACCTTCTCTCTGACAAAGGCAAAGAGTTCTGCATCATCTCCCAAGAATCCTACAACACTCTCGCCTTTGAACACCTTAGCAATACCATCCTATACACACCCGCCAACAACATGTCAGTTACCCAAATACAGACTTCTATTAATAGCGCTTTGTCCCAAGTTTATGTTAAAAGAAATCTCACCCCAAAATACAAATTTAACTTCACCACTAAAACAGTAAACTCCCCACATTTTATCACCTTATCAAAACATATAAGACTAGCACTCACACATAGATCAAACCTATCGTTTCACCTACTGAAAGACGTATAATACCAGATCTATGGCTCCTCTTACAACTACTCATACACCTACTTCCCGCCTGTTCTAGCACATGTTAGTAGCTCCAACCAAGTGATAAATAGATTTAACTTACTTCAACCCCAACAGCTACGCCTCAATAATGACATTTTTAGCTTTGACGTTGTTTCCCTATACACTTTCACACCCGCACACACCACGATCAACCTCATCATTAACTACATTTCTTTTAATAACCTGGATTGTTTCGGGATTACTCCGACTGATGTACATGCATTTGGATTACCCATGGGTTCTAGATTTTCCGGCCTTCTAGCTATCTCTTACATGGACCGACTTGAACAACAAGCTTTAATCACCTGTCACTCCTACATATTCTTCACGAGATACATTGATGATATTTGTATCCTCACATCATCTCGTGTAGAAGCCACTATTATTTTCAACACATTCAACAATACTGACCCAACCTACAGTTTACTATCGAACACCACCCCACCTGAGGCTTACTCTCACTTTTAGATTTAATTCTTATAATGATAGAGGATATATCCATACGCATTACCTTTTACAGAAACCTACCTGCATAAAACTTTTAATCAACTTAAAACCCGCCTTACCGATTAAAGCAAAACTAGGTTATGCACACACATACATCACCCGTATCCACAATAACTGCTCCTCTACTACCAATAAAACATAACACACTAAAGCCTTCCACCAGACCCTCTTGCCTAATGGTTTCCCCCTCCCGACTATAAAAAGCCCCAGTAACACCAGAAGACGCAGACAACACACTTTATCCAACACCTGCTTCCTTAAAATCCCTTTCTTTAGCGATAGAATTACATCCGCGATCCGAAAAGCGATAATCTTGACATACAACTCAGCCACACAGGTACTACCCTACGATACCACTTAGCTAAAAACACAGCACCCACACCACTGAACCCTGTTCCCTAGTCAATTGCCCCATTCCCAATTCTGGGCTCTGCCTTTGCAATGTGCTAAGTGCAATAATTTCTATATCGGTAGCACTGTCAGACCTCTGTACATTTGAATACCCGCATTTCGTCTGTCCACAAGCATATCTTATCGTGTGGCAACACACAACGTATTATCAATGCCCGTATCCTTGCATTAGTCCGAATTAACGGTAACTTAAGAACATCAGAAATCTATAAACACAAACCCTCTATTAAAAACAGGGCTAACGTGCGTCCCCACTTCAATGATTTCATCCATTTATCTGCGTGATCCACATTATCTCGCCGCTCCACATTCTTATTTTCCTTTGCCCTTTCATGCAAGCACGTTTTCCGCTCTCCCTTTAACCCACGCTTATCTTTCCCTATGTATATTTCCTTGTGAACCTATCTTGTATACTTCCGCACAATTTCTGCACCATTTTATACACAGTCTTAGACCTTCACACTAAACGGATTAGGACTTACTTGCTTCCTCTGCTACTGCTTTATTTCAACATTTCCAGATACACTCCTCTAAACTATTCCTCTAAACTATTCCTCTAAACACTATGCATAGATAATAAAAAGGAAGAGGGAGAGAAAAAATGGGATACGTAAACTAAATTCCTCCTAAAAATAAATTATTCGAACATGTTCTATAGACATTTAATTCTAACTTTTCCGTTGAATCCAAAATCCAGCCAGCAGACCCTAAATACCCTCACGCCCCACTTCTGAAGCTATTATGTAAATTATTAATGCAATTTTTATTTTTTGTTTCATTTTTTATGTCTTTGATTTCTTTTTCTTTTAATTTTCTTCTGTTGTTCCTATCCCGATTCCATTTTGTTTGGCTTTATTTTGTCTTTTTTCTTGACATATCTCCCCCATTTTCAAAATTCACCACATCACATGAATCCACTTTTACCCACTTATGTTCGTGCTATTGTTGTTTGAGAATATTTTCATTCTAACTGGACATCAAAATACGGGAGGTGGAGGTATTTTCAAAATAAAAGAAAACAGGTTCTTTATGAGGCATGGAAACTTATTCTAAATACATAACTTGGAGTTTTTATGCTCGCAAAAACTAATGGAGAGTAGAAAATTTACTGTGGATGCACTTTCAGCAGCCATGTAACTCTCGCTTCCCCTAATTTACACTTAGTCCTCACTCTATGAGTGATGTTTCTGACGAGGAGAGAAAAAACCGCTATCCCCTGGGGCAGCAGTGTAGTATGAGAAGTAGATGAAGATGACGTGAATAATTCTATCTCTATTCTTGTTGCCATGTCACTAATAAGGGTGCTGGAGGTAAACGTTTTCTTGGGCTTACGTTATCCGCCTGATAGTCCAAAAACCTTAACCTTGGAGTAACCCACAAGGAGGCTGTCCTGTCATCAAATGTATAATACTGGAGCTGCTTTATTGTCATTTGATGAATTGAGTCTGGATCATGCAGTCATCTCTGGTAGGGGCTCTCAATGCCATATTAGTAGGAACTGCTACAGCTTTTCTTTCTTCAATAGTTTCAAAGAAATCTTACTTTTACTCAATCTCTCTTTGTTCTGTTCTAAACTCGTATGCTGACCTATTCCACAAATGTTCCATTCCTAACCAATCAAAAGCTTAAAGCTAAAACCTCAACTCCCAACGTAGATCCTTACTATCACGTCTACTATTTTTAACATCAGGGGTCTACGTTCCACCCTTCCGAAAATTGAAATATATTTACACGAGACGAAACCTGATCTGCTGTTCTTATGCGAAACTGGTATTGGCTCGTCAGTTTCTACTGATCTCAAGATACCCAAATATGATCTCTAAACCCGACCCCCGTGAACGCCATGGTCATGAAATCTGTGCCTACACCAGGAATAGCTTTTCTTGTGGTAGGGGCACTTCCTATGAATACCATAATTCGCACTATATGTGTTTTCGTGTTGCTCTTACGCACAACACCGCTTTAATTTATTCTCTTTGTAGTCCCCTCTCCGACAGGTTTACTGTAATTGAGCAAATTTCTGACAAAATTGATAAGATCCTGTCTGCCCACCCTTTTGCTAACATCCATGTGTGTGATGACTATGTTGATTGGCTAGTTCATTATAAACAAGACTGACGATGAAGGGCGGTTTTGTCACGATTTTTACCTTTCTTATGATCTAACACAGATTGTTGACACACCCACCTGCAATCCGGATGTTGACGGACAATTTGCAACTCTTCTTCATCTTTTCTTTTCTGTACTGTCTCCACCTGGATCTTCCGATCACTCAGTAGTTCAATCAAGATCAGAACAAAATGCAACAAGTCCTTTGAAGTCTTTCTCCATCGCACAGTGTATCGATACCTGATGGCCGATTGGGACGACCTAAGATCCTTCATCTCAAAAATCCCTCTACATCTGAAACGAAAGTCCCTTTAGGGCTGCCATCAACAACTATAAAATGGCTATAAAAAGCGCAAAATCATAGTATGCCCAATCTAGTAAATCAAGAGTGGTCAAACAGAAGCTTGATTCCAACGAGTTCTGGGGTATTACATACAGGGTCCTAAACAAAAGCGTATCCTCTATTCCAACCATCGTCAATGGATCAGAGGTGGTTGCCTCAGCGTCTGATAAAGCCAAACTTTTTGCAAAGAACTTTGCATCAAATTCCATCCTCTGTGATCAGGGCCGCCTACCACATGAATTCCCTCCCACCATGACTGTAAACACTCTGAGCGTGCATCCACATATCTGTCGGGATATTGCCAAACTAATCCAAAACATTGATGCCAGGAAAGCAACTGGTCCTGACAACATCCCAATCATCGTGATTAAGAAACGGCAACCTAAACTAGCTCCTATTCTTACAAAGCTGTTCAATCAGTGCTTAAAAGAGAAGTGGTTCCCAAAACCTTGGAAAACCTCGTAAGTTTGTCAAATATTTAGAAATACTGGTGACCGATCCTCTGCATCTCATTACAGACCAATCAGTCTCCTTGTGTCATGAGTAAGTTGCTAGAATATGTGATAAACCAAGAAGTTGTTAATCATCTTAGCAAAACCAGCCTCCTCAGCAACAAGCAATATGGTTTTCGTCCTGCAAGATCAACAGCTGATGTGCTTACTGTAATATCACACAGGGTCTGTGAATCTATTGAAGATGACTTCATTTCTAGATAAATAGCTATTAACATATCAAATGCTTTTGCTAGTGTTTGGCATAAAGGTTTACTTCACAAAATCGCTAGCTATGGAGTATCTGAAATGTACTCTCAACCATCAAATCCTTTCTCTCTGATAGATTTATAAAAGTAGCCGTTGATGGACAGAAGGCTAAAGCAGGCAATATCGACGTCAGCGTGCCTAAGGGTTCCATTATGGGCCCAACACTATTCCTGATCTTCATAAATGATCTCCCAAGCCACATCCTAAGATCATTCGTCGACATCTATGCTGATGACACACCCATCTATGGAAACACATCGAAGAGCATTAACGATCAGGTTCTTCCTGGCTCTCTCTCTCTCTTCCGACCTGAAGCAAGTGGTGCAATGGGAGAAAAGGTGGCTGGTTATTATCTTTAATGCGTCTGAAGACCAAGCTCCTCTTCTTTCATCACGAACGCTCCGACCCCCACTTGGTCCCAGTTGAAATGAACGACCCTCCCCTTGAGGAAGCCGACTGCTTTGATAAGCTCCTGGGACTGACCTTTCTACAGAATTGAAATGGAAGACTTACATCAAATATGTTGCAAAGACGTTGGAAAAAATGGTTTGACCATTATACGGCTCAAGAAAGTCTCTCACGCCCGACGCCATTCTCTACATGTACAAGAGTCAAATACGCCCTAAGATGGAGTACTGTTTCCATATATCGGAAGCAGCAGTTCACAGTTACCTTTTCTTGCCTTGACAGAGTCTAAAATCGACTTTGAAATCTAGTGGGTGATGTCTACTTCTCTTCCATAGTCACTTTCTCACAGAAGAGAAGTTGCTAGTCTTTCTTTGCTCTACAGTTATTTTCATGGCGGGTGCTCGACTGAGCTCAAATCTATTGTCCCAATTGTAAAACATTCACAACTAGAACTCGCCTAGCTACTACCACTGTAAATAATGTACCTTTCTCACTCTGCGTATCCAAGACGACACGAAACTTCCATGAGAAGAGTTTCTTTCCTATAACTGTCCGTCTGTAGAACAAATTTGATTGCATCCATATATTATATTTATACTTATTTATATGGATTCATGATACAATAATATATTAAATAACATTTAAATTAAATACTATATTTAATTATGTATAGTTTTCCATTTTTTACACCTTTCCATTGCTTCAAAATCTGCCAACATGTATTTAATATAAATATGGAAAGATATAAGAAGGTGAACATTAGATAAATTCTATCTAATCAAGCATTAATTGACTTTTTTGCCTAACCATCCTCCTTTGACCGTCACTTCACATTTCATCTGTTGCTTCGATCCCAACAACACTCAATTCAAAATATTAAATAACATAATCGAGATTCAGTAATTTGAGCTGATTACCTAATTAACCGCTCTAATTATTACTACCTACCCCCTCACCATCTCTTGATCCGATCCTTTATTTATTTAACAACAACAGTTAACAACAAACATGTCGATAATGTAGATGATTACTTAATTGTCTCCCTTAGTTCTTTTCATTCTTCTCTATTATCTGTTGTTAAATATTAAATAATAGAAAATATAAATAAACTATTTAATATATGAAAAAAATAGGTTTTACTAAATTAATTCTTCTAGGTAAATTTTAATGAATTACATATTTATTGTATTTCAATTTTATTTTTCTTCTTCTTGTCATATCTTTCTGCGAGCCTTATTTTTTCCTCTGCGAACCCCATGTCTTCAATAGCCATGTCTATTTTGGTTCTCTCAAACCGACAGAACAGCAGGGGTTATTGCTCTCGAAATCATCAAAATTCTTACAATTCCGGACGTTTAGTATTTAGCAGTGCCCAATGTACTGTCTTTATATTTAAAGTTTATTTGAAGTATTAATAAATTGATTTGAGATATATACCGTCTCTCGCCATTTATATTTTCATTCCATTTTCCACATTTCCGCTTTTCAACATTGCATTGCTCCTGCCTTTATGCACTCACCTTCATGCTTACTTATTTACCAGTAATGCTTCAAGCGAACTACCATTTCCTTTTCTATGTATGTATATATATATATATATATATATATATATATATATATATATATATATATATATATATATATATATATATATACAGTCTTGGAAGTTTCTAAACCATTAAAACTATATGAAAAAAACAAACTTATAGTCCCAAGTCTTTCAGTGGAAAATCACTCATGTAAGTCAATTTATTTTTTACAGTTATTATATTAGTTTGTTTCTAACACTATTTTAAGGGATCATCAGTTGTTTACCATGAAAAACTGTTTCGGGAATTTAAAAACAAGACAGTATTTAATTTCATGGCTTCCCAGCAGAGTTGATCAGACCCCACTTCTCTTAAAAGACAAAAACATAAACGTTCCTTATACTAAATCTACGTTTTGTTCCATATAAATGCTTTGCTAACTTATATTAGTTATTTAAAAAAAAAATTTTTTTCTTTACCTGTGCTGTTTGTCTGTCTAATAAAATTTATCCGTTACTTACAAAAATGTTGCTGCATTTTAAAGTGTTTGGACGAATCCATTACACTATTATTTAGGTGATTAATGTATTATTTTTAGTTTTATATTATAAATATAAAAAATATCAACACATCAAAAATAAATATATATATATATATAATGTGTGTGTTTAACGTTCAAGTTTCAAAGTATTGCATGGAAAGTTAATAAAATTGAAATATAAGCCAAATTAGCAATACAAGATTAATTAATTTTTTTTTCTTACATTAATCCTATCGATTACGGAATAAAATTCCTTCTTCAGGGGTGACCAGTATTGAGTCATTTTTTTTTTGTTTTTCATAAAAAAAAACAAGAATAAAGAAACTTATTTCTTTGTTAATTTGATAAACGTCAATGATGGTACGACGTCATCGCCTTGCTGTTATGAATGGCGGGTAGAATTAAAAAAACCGGTGTCGAACGAGGGATGCGTTGCACGCTGTCAAGTAATGTGTGTGTTTATCGTTCTAGTTTCAAAGTATTGCATGGAAAGTTAATAAAATTGAAATATAAGCCAAATTAGCAATACAAGATTAATTAATTTATTTTATATATATATATATATATATATATATATATATATATATATATATATATATATATATATATAACAATTACACAACACTATAAGTATTAATTATAATACTTATAGTATATTATATTAATAGAGTAACTATTCTTATATGGTGGTTCAGAAGTGATGTAAAATTGTAGTTTCATTTTATTTTACTGGGTCCACGTAACATAAGACTAACAAGGAAATACTTGCTTGCCCTCTTTTCATTGGACAATTCGCCTCGCAGTTTTGGAAGCTGGTTTAGAATTGATGACTCAAAAAACATAAAAGAAACTTCCACTGCTTACTTTATTTGATGTTGCAATTTTTCTCACATTCTTCTATTTCATGTACCGTTATAGCCAGTGCCGAAGACATCTTCGCTATCCAGTCACAAAAGTCGCTCTGATGTTTACTCATTCCCTACGAATACAATTGTTTTTGTTTTTTATCCATTCAATAGTTTGTTTCTGTGCAGTAATTGCTTTTGTTTATTTTTTCCAATCTCACAACAGAGTATTTGAATTACACCAACGCATTTTTCATTAAATTCCAAAATTACACCTAGCGCACATTTCGTCTCAAATATTATACCACCCATTTACCCCACCCCTTCAGTGACAGTTTCGGTTCAGTTGGAGCATGGGTTTCTTGGTTTGTTCTTTCATTTTCCCGGGTAGCGCCTGCTTACGGATTCCGCTAGTATATATATATATATATATATATATACTTTCTAGTTGCATTCCAATGACAATTTTTACATTTCGGTGAATACTTGTATTTTTTCTTCGTCTTACAAACAAAAATTTAAGAAAATGTTTGTTTATTTTTTACAAATTTAATATTTTTTTTATATCTCACGCGCATTTCACAGCAACGGCAAGATAAATATATAGACATTAGTTTAACATTGCTGATCATCATTTAATGGTAATAGGGAAATATATAATTCCAAAGACTGAAGAAAAGAAGATGAAACAGTTTAAGTGGAAGTCTTGACAAAAATAACGGAAAGTCAAAATACATGAAAAAACTCACATGAAAAATGGTGATAAAAGTCCAGAAAGAAAGGAATAACGTTATATATATATATATATATATATATATATATATATATATATATATATATATATATATCGCTATTTCATTTTTGTTCGTATTTTGTTCATGTCTCTTTCTCTATTTCCAATTCGTGCGATGACACTTGTTTCCCAGTGTCTTTACACGAAGAAGCAGCATTCGACCTTCTAGTGACTGTGTAAACTCAGAGCAAAGCAGGGAAAGTCTTTCAAAAACGTGAAGTGCCAAAACAAACAAAAACGAGGGTCATTTGTGACCTTTCTAGCTAAACAAAAACCGACAAAAATACGATCAGGACTTGAAGCAACAATCTTGACCTTTTCACCAGTTCCCGCTTTCTTTGAATAGAATAATCCAAATGAAAGACTGTGGTTTTATTTCCTATGTTGCTTTTTATTCCTCCGAACTTTTCTATATTCTGGTATCGTAATCATTCTATTTTTAGAATTAAAAATGCAATGGAATAAATGCCGTAAAATGCATCGTGTTTTCTTTGCCATATATTGCATGTCTACGTCCTTCAACTCATTCTTAAACACATTAATCACAGACCAAAGATGTGTAAGTCTAAAGGATGCTGTGGGAGTGAAGAACGAGTAAAAGTGGAAAGAAACAAATACTATTGAGATTTGCCTGTTTAAATTATTTTTAATACTACTACTACTACTACTACTACTACTACTACTACTACTACTACTACTACTACTAATGATAATAATAATAATAACCATTATTATAATCACTTCAGAACACGTTCTAAATATATTAGAATTACTCCACATGTAGTCTAAAGTTCTGTAGAATGTCGGATGTAATATAACTAATATAATTAGAATGCTAAAATAAATCTTTCTGTGACTTTTCAGTTTGTTTACTTAAACAATGCAGACATTACTTAAAATCGAACGAGAACATTTGAGAAGCGTAGATTAACGCTAAGAGTTAAAAACTGAATTGACAATAAATACAACTTTCTTCAAATTAGCAACAATATTGCACCATGGAGGCGGAGTTATTTCACCGGGGGGGGGGGCTGTTACTTGGGTCAGAAGTCAGTAGTGAGATGCATGGGAAAATAGAAAATTAATGCTTCGCATGAAATTCAAATACATGGGCGAAAAGTCAGAAGTTGGATCCCACGTGGGATAGCATAGAAATCAGTTGAACGAAGAGTTTAAAACATAAGGCATTTATGCATTCTCCACGTATAGCCACACTGAAGATTTGTGATACAGCGAAACAGCTGTATGTGTATGATTCTCGCTCTCTCTATATTTTTATATATTTTTATGGTAAATTATCTACCCAGACTCCGTGTGTTAGACAAATATGTGTGATGTCAGACTATGCGAAAACAAAACAAAAGAATTTAATGCAGAAAACTAAGTGCTTTGTTTATCAATCTCCGCCTGACATTTTGTAGCACAATTAGAAGCACATATAAATATTTTGTTTTTTTCTCCTCTATGCAGTTATAATTTTCGGGTCATCAGCTACGAAATATGAAAACAGCTAGAAATTATCTGTTGGTTTATATATATATATATACCGACCTGTTTGAGCGGTGCGAAGTGACTGGATTCAGATGGACGTGCCTTTTGAGATGGTCGGCGTGTCAACCTTCTAAAAACTTAGAAATGTTTTCGTCGCTTTACGAGTGGTTTAATTTGACTTAAGTTGACATTCCCTGAAACATTTCATGCTCCAATAAGAACGACTACAATAATTCCCCACTTCCTTTTTTCCAAGCGAAGAAATGACATGCTTTTGAAATTGCCAGTTTTGGGCTACAACATGATTAAAAAGTTACACTCTAATGGGGTAGTGTCATTCTACGCAATTCAATGTTTGAATCATCGCTATCTCAAAATAAAAATAACAAGTAAAATGATAAATCTTTATAATAAATACACCCTGGCTAATATTAAGCCATGGAATTGTCTCTGATTCTCCCCCGTTGTTACAAATGGAACAATCGATGTCGTAAATGATGTTGGAATTGTCACACGTAAGATGCGGAGGTTGGAGTTGGATGTTGGTGTTAGGTATGTTAAAGAGGAGTGTGGGGTTTATGTGTGCGCATCGTGGTTTGTTGCATTTGTAATTACCATGTTGCGGTGTGTTTTGGTGGTTGTCTGATTGCATTAATAGGAAGGTTACAAATGGACATCATGGAAGGATTAGTTTGTAGGTTTTTCAAATTTTTTAAATGGTTACTTGTAGTTTTGTGCATGTGTTGCTCATGGGTTAAGATCATAGGGATGCGGTTGTTAGTGTTTTTTTGTTGTTTGTACTTAAGGAGACGCAATCTATACATTCTAGTGATTTTGTTTATAGCTTTTTTATGTATTTGATGGGGTATAAGCTAGTGATAAATTGTTGCATGAGATTGGTGGCATCGCGCATATAATCATGGCGGTCTGAGCATATGCGTTTTATACGTATGCACGAACTGTAAATAATTGATTTGTTTAGTCTTAGGAGTGCTTAGTTCCATTTAAACTATATATATATATATATATATATATATATATATATATATATATATATATATATATATATATATATATATGAAGATCAGTTACTCTTAGTGCTAATGCATAACGGTACAGACGACACGCGTTCCTTAAAAAAAAAAGACAATGGATTTCTTTACCTTTCGGCAGAAAGATTTCGCGTGAACTAATTTAACGTTAACACAAACAATGAACGCTGCACGCTTTTGAAAATTGTACTTTTCTCAACAGTTTGAATTTTCTCCATTTTCTTCATTTCGTATCGGTTTTTGACAAAGGGTGGAGGACTACTCGAAATATCAGAAGAAAATATAATAATTACATCGTTTTTATGCTTAATCATCTTTAAAACACTTCTCTAGAAGCATGCGTGAAATAACAAACAAATTTACATATTATGAGTTGTGGGCATATTTTTGACGGACCACAACTCCACGCCAGGAGAAAACTGCAAAACTTATATATTAAACTGGATCAAACAAGATCGGACATTATGTTTTTTAGTCAGTCCAAAAAATGGACTTTGTACCCGCAGATTTTACCATAAAGAACACTTTCCAATACGGAATTAACAACTCTAGTAAACACAAAGCACAATACATATATAACAATACCTCCGCACAGTCGCGGAATCTGGCACAATACAACGCATATGCAAGACAATGCTCTCTCTCTCTCTCCTTCTCTCTCTCTCAAACCCAAGAAAAAATATACCATTTTCTCCACCGAATCCTTCCGATAAACACTACTAACCAAATCTGTCAATCCATTAACCGCATTTACCAAATGTATTTGCATAAATTGCTATTTAATAAGAATCACACACTGAACAAGCATAGAGCTAAAGATCCAATCCTCAAACACATACCCAACTTACGAAACCCCATCAAACTACAATGTTCACTCCACTTACACCAAACACAATTTTACGCTAACACTATACGCAATTGTCAACCGCTCTCAATACACCCTCATAAAATATTAAGTATCCCTGCTGGCAAGAGGAATTTCATTCTGCCCAACACAACATCTCAACCCGGTAAACATATGTTTCGACATGGAACATTAACTTCGCAGAATAAGACTAGAAATGGCCTCGTGTTTCGACTAAGCTAGCCCGAATATCAGTTGCATTAGTTGAAGTCTTTTTGACCCTTGGTGAACTATTTAGCTGCTTTTCGGATAATCTGATGGGTTTTTTTTTGGGGGGGGGGGAGATAATAAAATGTAGTTATGTAACAGAAGACCAGTCAAAAATCAGAGAAACCTCAGATATGATAATAGGAAACGCTACTTGATGACGATTGGTCCTTTTCTAGGGATAGCTGGTAAGATGCTCTTATTCTCCATTGCTCTCACGTTTTCTTTTCATATAGAGCACATCGCTGTATGAAATCACATTAAACTTATTTAAAATTAATAATTTTAATCGACCAACGTAAACGACGAAGAAACTTCCAAAAGAGAAATGGAATCAAGTGCAAAACTAAATATAATGTAATCTTAGTTCCAAGTGGTTACTGTCCTTGCGTGAATCAGGGCTGACGATGTTCTTGATTATCCTTTTCTCGGCTTGATTCTCCATTCATTAAATTTAAAAAATATATTTGATTAATATTAACTATGAATACCCATCATAAATCGGAGTTATTTGAGACATCAAACGAAATAATAGAAACTACAAAGGCCCAGGTAGGTGAATTTAAAGCAATTTAAGCTTAATGTTGAGCTATTGAAAGGCGACACTGGAAATTGAGGGTTGGAACAAAAACAATCACTGTGTTGCAGCTTGTTCGCCGAGTAGAACTGGTTCTACCGCCCCCCCCGTCTGGTGCATTTTAACAATGAGAAGAACCGTGCCGGAATATAACGTGACTATAAAAGACGCCTGGTATTTCTTTTATTCCAAAATCCGTCGCCTAAAAATGTTAATTTTTAGAAATTAAACAACAAATTACATATTTCCCATATATTCACAGCAATTATTTTAGAGCAGGATTTCCATAACTATATACAATTGGGGACAATATTATTACCCCCCCCCCCCTTGAACACTCCTAAAAGTCTGAAACTTTTAAAATGTATCTCTAACCACAAGGAATATTAAACAAATGTTTATATTTATAAATATACTAGTTTTATTTCAGAAAACTACATCATGTTTTCAATGTGTACGTCTGTTGATATCGTTCACTTTTCTTTATTGTGAGTCATATTTGAAAATCTTTTCCTTAAATAGCTTGAATATTCATGAAAAAGAACAACAATAATTTTAACTTAACGTATATTTCATTTCATAAGCATTAAATATCGCTGAATCATCCGCCATCAATTTATTAGGATGACATATTTCTTTACAAAATCTTATTTGATATTGAATTTAAATTCAAATACTTCTGTTTGTCACTTATAAAGTTAAATAGTGAAAATAGCTGACATATTTGTGAAAAGGAGAATTGAACTCATCATTTATACATTTTAACGCCTGGTCTATTCTTTTGCTACGCGTTGTTTCTGGTTGGGAAATCTTCAGACGTGTCTAAGCGTCTAACTCTATCAGCAACTCATAATTATTTACAAAAGTCCAGTTTGCAACTGACATCCAATTTAAAAATCTTTCCCTATTTAACATGATCGACCTGACCTCCCATCTGGGCCAACTGCTGACCCGCAACTTATAATATTTCAGTCATACCTAATAACCTGCTCACACCTGGGAAATCCTGTGAAACCTTAACTTAAAAAACTATTTCTGTCATGTATTATTGAACAATTATTTTCCCCATAACACAGAAAATGACATCTCCAAGCTGAAACAATTTAGTCCATCGGATGCTAATTGCTAGTTGTGTATTCTTGTTGATGAATAATAGCTTGCAGCTGTTTGCTATCGATTTTCAGAGTTAACCTATGAGACCGTCAGATTGAGATATTGACAAAATGAAATGGCCGCCAACAGTCTGGCTTCTGTTTACAACTTTGTCGCCAACGAATTATTTTGAAACTTGATGCCAGTATTTTCATTATAAAAATTAATTTATTGGATTCATAATTTTCAGGTTTCATGCAAAAATGTAATTCGATGGCTTAGAAAATATTTATTTTCTTGGCGCTCTTGGATTTTCCCAAAAAATAAAACGATAAATTAAAACAAAGAAAATGACTGAACCAGCCTCGGCTGATACCACACAAAACAGTCGTGAAGACAGGAGGATGGGAAGACCGAGGAGGGAGAGCACTAACCAGACCTCCACTATAAGAGCGCGGAGAGTACTGGGAATTTGGGGAGACTTATTGCCGTCCGAATCCCAGAGGAGACCAATGGTCGTTACCAGCAATAAATCAATAGTAAGCGGACGTTGCGATACCGCAAAGTCATTTACAATGCTTACCGAAAATAGGTGAACCGTACTCAAACTCCAGGTGATTATCAGTGGGCAATCACTAACAATCACTTGTGTTAGAATTCCTAGTGAGAAGAAGAAGAAGAAGAAGAAAAACAACAACAACTACTACTACTACTACTACTACTAATAATAATAATAATGGAAGAAGAAGAAGAAAATGCAGGACCACTACAAAACGAACAAGAGTTGAGGGTCCTTTGCGAACATTACCTATAAATATATGGGAGTTCTAAAGCAGACGTTAACAAATAAGCAGAAATGAAAGAAAAGATTAGAAAAAAATGTCTGAGAAAAACCAAAAAACTCTAATAAACCAAACTATATATAAACAGAATAAATACCTGAGAAGTATGACTAGTAAGATATTCTGGACAAAACAAGAACTCGGAAATGCTGGAGCAGAGGACTAGGAAACTAATGACGAAGACTTTTAGAAGACTTGAAATATACAAATTTAATCTTAAAATATTCGCAATTTAATTTTAAAAAGATTATCTATATGTGTTTTTTATCACTATGTTTGCAGCTGTTTGCAAAAATGTTTGAGAATTTATCTATGGCTACGCATACCGGTCAGCAAAATGTAAATATTAAGAAGTATCAAATTTGACTTATCTCCTCCTATTTTCAGAGTCTATCTTTCTTAGTTATTCTTAGTGACGAAGCCAAACAATTGGTGATTTGAAAGAATCTGCTTGGGTGTGGGGAGAATTCAAAAACGCTAATTAATTCATGATGCGCCTGACCCCACCCTCACCACCACCGAAGTGAAATCCATATGCAAATTGGTCGGTCGAGTGTGAAAAAAATGTTAGGAGTTTGATTTACGCCATAATTTACTTTCTTTTTGTCGGTTTAATTTAATTAAAATGGCTGACATGTATATTAATATATTAGAAATAATTGGTACGCCTACATTTTAAGATGCATGACCGCTTTGAGTATTTCCGTAAGCGACTGAAAAAAAGTTGATTCATTTAATAATGATTTGAATAAAATTATTATTTAAAAACCCATTCTTACAACGGGAGGGGTGTTAATTGACCTTAAACAGGAACTCTAATTTTGGTGGTGGCAAAAAAATAATTGAAATTTAGTAGATGACTTGTTTTCGGAAATACTCGAGCCGTCTATGGATCTCCAACTGTAGAAACACCCAAATTTCTTTTGAGAGGGGGGCGGTTTGTAGTTTAAATTTAACGTATTCAAGCCAGAAATTACTATCTTTTTGTCAGTTTGTTAAAAACTTCAAATGTATTATCAAATTTCAAAGTGTATGATAGACAATACAAGCCATCCATTTAAAGAAAATCTGGACAGAAAAGTACGTTAGCAATCTACAACAATAAAAACACCTGTTAAGGGAGATTAATTAATTTCCGCAAGTTTGACGATGAAATTAGTTTTTATCATGAACAGAAACGAAAAAAAATTGTAACTCAACGCACTTGCAAAGTACATTTTAATCTTTATGGACATCCGTATTTTTCTAAATTTATTGTCACATTTTGATTTTTGCTATTCAAAATAAAATGTCGGGGTTAAAGCAATTCGTTCTTTTTCAGTCATGATTAAATCATTTTTTTACCGATGTTTTACTAAAAAAGTAAGTAATATTTTTACAAAATCTATTTTATTGATCCTTAAATTAAGTAATAATCATTAAAATAACTCTCGCGGGACGAGATTCAAATTTTTCGAGTTTTTAAAACTATTTTAACAATTGTTAGTATCACTTAAAATATGTGAAATGTTCTGCTTTTCTATTTATTCAAACAAAATTTAATGAGTATTATTATTTTGCTGCTTTTACAAATTAGGGCAAATCTACAGAATTAGAACAAAGCTGTTTTTATGACCTTAACTGGACCATAAACTATGTTTTAGGTTTAATTCGGCAAAAGTCTGTTTAGTTCGGTTCACATTCTGTAGAAGCACCCAAATTAACTTAGCTAGTATATTTGGAATATGCTAACATTTTCATGAAACAGTATTTATAATTTATTTTAATTCGATTTCTTTTTGATTTTTGCACGCGCGATTTCGCAATAAAACGAATAACAAATTGGGTCATTCGATTTTTAAATATGAAAGGCAGTTTTCTCAATATTTCACCTAACACCTAATATTATTGATAAAATATTTAAAAAAAATTAAATCTACTACACAATTAGAATTCTAAAAATTACATACGTTTAGAAAATGTTAAGCATAAACTATATAAATGAAGCAATAATCGAAAATTAATTTACAAGGATATTTATTTGATAACATATTTAATATAATTTGATCCGTCTATTCGTATTAGATGTATTCTCGGATTATGTCTGTGTATTTACAAATATATTCAGTAAATGTGTAAATGGTATTAATGAAAGTAATAAAATAAAATTAAAAAAAACATTTCAGGGAGTTAGGGTTTGTGTTGTTTTTTGTTTTACGGATTATCAACTATTTTTGTGTTATTTAATGCTGAATCCAGTCATTTTGTTAAAAAATGGTTATGGGTCAAGTTGTTAATATCTTCAAATATTTATTCATGCTGTAAATGTATGTTTCATGTATGGACGGTTTGTAGAGGAATAGTTTTGTAAATAGCTAGTCTGTAAATAATAGATTCTATTTAACTCATACATGGAACTCTGACGGGTGCTACACCTAGAATACAACAATAATGAATCTAGGAAAATAAATGGGGTCACTCCAAAATTGGTGCATCGCCACCGAATATATTTTCAAATCATACGCAGGTCATCCAAGACTGGAGCTTTTTTCTTTAAATATAAATTCTTGTTTGCGTCAAACTGATATTACGAACTATTAGACGATAGTTTTAGATTGAGACTGCTCTCTCTAGTTACTTCTTCGAATAGTAACTATCCGATCTGATGTAATATATCAAGCCATTCTGTAAATGACACCATGCCAATACCTCTGATCGCGATCAGCCAACGGTCCTGACCAGTGACCGAGTTTTAATGAAATTCATCAGATACACTCAACGATAAAATTGAAATAGCCGAAAGAGAGGCCGGTCGTCTTCCGTGCCGTGCGATGTCCATGGAAACTGTAGAGTAACATAGATAATAACTAGCTGTCCCTATCCGGCGTCGCTCGGTACCTAAGTTTATATTGTTATAATTATATCTAAGATA
This sequence comes from Sepiola atlantica, assembly GCA_963556195.1. Taxonomy (NCBI): domain Eukaryota; kingdom Metazoa; phylum Mollusca; class Cephalopoda; order Sepiida; family Sepiolidae; genus Sepiola; species Sepiola atlantica. The sequence continues at coordinate 67,823,142 of OY744536.1, read as the reverse complement.
CATAAAGAAATGTAAAGTCAGAAAAGTCGAATTTCACAATGTAATTCATTAAAATAGCTGACTTGTTTTTTGAAACTGAAAAGAATTATATTGTTTTTTATGCAGGTAATTTTAGTAAATAATTTATGTTTTCAAAGTAATATTTTTACCCCGAAATAATTCACTGAAATGTCTGAATAAGAAACCGAAATATTAGATTAAATATTCCGAAATACATTCTGGTGAATCTAATAGAATCAGTAAATTATTTTATGCAAGTAAATATTTTTATTGTAAATAAATAATTATTTCTCAATCGGATTTAGAAATAATTAGATTCATTTCAATAAATAATGTGCAATTCATATAAGTGTTGTATTTGACTAACTTCGAGCATAACTGTTGCAATTATTGTGTACGGATGAAAGTTTATAAGCTAAGTGCGTTATCGGCGAACGTCTAAGAAAAGTAATATAAATTCTGTGACAGAGATGGTGTAGTTTTGAATGTATTTTTTATGTGTTTGGTATGCATGAAAATACAGAAATAAATAGAATATAGTCTTCCAATGTTTATGCCGATAAATATTCAAGGATAATATGAAAATGAAAACGAAAGGAAATCGTCTGTATGGATGCCATGTTTATTAGTGTGTATGAAGTATTTACCGCGCTTGTCTTAAAAACAAACGAAACGAATGCATTGGTCAAAGTGAGAAAGAACATTTTTTTGGTACTACTCCATGGTTTGCGCCTAATTTCCGTCACTGCCCAGCAGCAGCGAGCCGACAGCTCACGGAAGCGTCCGAGACCTGCCGAGTCGAAAACGAGGCTATAAGCAGACGATAACCATTGGAAGGAGACGCTATGGCAAACCGACAAAATGAATGCAGGGCTTGGATTACGTTGCGAGCGGGGACTTTTTTTTTCGAGATCAAAGTTGGAGATAGGTCCATCCTAGAGATGATCTACCTGTGGTCCCAGGATATGGCGACAGGGAAAAATCTACAAAAAGAATGCGGCGTACTGTCTCCAACCACACAAGTGGATTGGAAGAATTTTCTGCGGGAGATATGCACCGAACTTCTGGCTCGCAACCCTAGACGACTCGGAGGCCCAGGGCATACGGTGGAGATCGACGAGACTGTCTTCAACCGTCGTAAACACAATGTCGGTCGTGTTCTGCAGCCGCTCTGGGTCTTTGGGGGGGGGTGTACGACCCTGTAGAGAAGGAGGGTTTCCTGGTGCCAAACAGAAATGCCGAAACCCTCCTTCCAATAATCAGGCAGTACGTCGTCCTTGGGACCACGGTAGTCTCCGATTGTATTTCGCTAAGCCCCCCCCCCCAAAAAAAAACAAGCGCTACCTCTCCGGGAAAAGATCCCAAATTCCCCCCACCCCCTACAAAAGAAATCTATCAAAAACACAAAAAATGCCTACTTGCCAAAAAAAAGAAACGGTTCAAAGATAACAAAAAAAAAACAGTTACTTATTTCAGCGTTCATTGTTCATTTCTAATAAGTTAAAAAAAAATTGGTTAAAAAAACAAAAACAAATGTTTATTTATTTCAGCTATGGGTTTGTTCATTTTTCATTTTTTATAAAAATATATGCATTTCTTTCTTTCCGTATATTCATCGTCTTATATTGTCGTCTGCCGAACTTCCATTTTTTTTTTAATCACGATTTTTGCAGTTTTGTTTATACAACGTCGACGCCAGCCTCGTTTTCGACTCGACAGGTCTCGGACGCTTCCGTTAGCTGTCGGCTCGCAGCTGCCGATCAGTCACGGAAATTAGGCGCAAACCCTGGAGTAGTACCCATTTTTTGAATCAGACGCGTATCAAAGAGAAAACGAATTGAATTCTTTTTTCTATTCATTTATTTCCTATTTAAAAGACAAATAAATATTAATATTTATCTATTTCATGAATGAATGGGAAAGATTTACAAAACACTTATGAATGAAATTCTTTAAACTTAGGCATGAGCCTTAATCGTTTCGGGGGGAAAATGAAGGGGGCGATGGTCATACAATTTTGACAACACACTTTGTTTGTGGAGTCGATAGTCATACCTTCTGTTCAAACTACGCTGTACTTATTCTAGACACTCCCTAAAATACCGCATTCACTCTACGACTTGACCTTCTTACTTTGCGAAGCGATAGCGAGCTGGAACTATTTTTTTTGCTATTGGAGATAAATTCTGTGCGTATTTTTTTTTTTTTTGTTATTGGAGATAAATTCTGTGCGTAATTTTTTTTTTGTTATTGGAGATAAATTGTGTGCGTGATTTTTTTTTGGGGGGGGATCTACGTTTTAGTCGATTACGTATAGTTGTACGAGATTGCTAGTCGGGCGTGGGATTAGTGTTAACAAATATACATTACTTGACTGCCCTAATAAGTAAGAATTATCATGAAAAGTGGACTACTATTATTTAAAGGTATATATAATTTAGCTGAGGGTGTTAATCTACAAATTTAACAAAGTTTGTTGTTAATTTTTAATTTACAAAAAAAACTAGATTCATATTTAAAAAAAAATCGTCTTTTTTATTTTTGTTTTTAATAATGAAAGCGAAAAACACAAAATAACTATTTAAAATTATTCAGGAATATATAATTCTTTTATTTGGGAAATTTACGTTGAAATGGACGCAAAAAACAAATAGTCAACAAATAACTGTTGCCAAAGTCGTTAAAACTTACTTTGCTACCTACCTGCCTATTTTTTGTTTTAATTTGTTTTAAAGCGTTTTTATTTCTATTAAATGTTTGATCAAATATATTACGTTAGACTGAAAAAAAACAAAGATGGCTGACAGTTGATCGCTGACCGTTTACGAAGTCTGATGATTTGTGTTGTACTTTTCTCCTTTCAATTAGGTAGAAAGAACATTTTAAAGCATTTGTGGCAGTTATTTGTAGACTATCTGTTTGTTTTTTCACCTCAAAATACGAAAAACTCATTAAACAAACTTCGGGGATGTTTGCTTATGCCATCTTAAAAATGGAACTGTAATGCGATCGAATTGGGACAAAGTATTAAAATGCAACAAAAACGCCTTAAAATCCTTTAAAACACAAAAAATAGGCAGGTAGGTAGAAAAGTAACTTTTAGTTATTTGCTGATTATTTGTTTTTATCACCTTTTTTCCTGTTGGTTATTCTTGAAAATCCCCTTGTTTATTCCTTCAATTGTAGGGAATTCATTTTTATGCTTATACAAAATCAAATCTCAACATTGGTACATATCAAATAACACAGTAGCAATCATATTTTTGTTGTTTTTCTTCAAATTACCAAAATGTGAAAAGAAAATTGTTTCTTTGTTTTTCTGTAGATAAGGTTACAGCGACATTAATAGCTGCCCGGAAAGCGGGTGTTTTATTGCTAGTATTATATATAATCTCCACCTATATAATCTCTCTCTCTCTCTCTCTCTCTCTCTTTCTCTCTCTCTCTCTCTCTCTCTCTCTCTCTCTCTCTCTCTCTCTATATATATATATATATATATATATATATATATATATCTCAATATATAAATGAGAATGTGACACCACAAGTGAAGCACTCACGTCCTTCCAATGGACGGGGAAAATAGTGCAGAGTACTTTAGAAGTTTGTTTGGTGAACAAAATAATGTTTGGGCATTTTTATTTATATTCTAAGAATGTCATCGGGAAGAATATTTTTGTTGTTTTGTGTATTTATTGTAGTGTAATCGCTAGTCGATTTAGTGATTAATATGAAATGTGAGAATGCACGCTCTAAACGAAATAAAATGATTCTTATAAGATTTATTTCATATATCGTTACGGTGTTGAACGATAAGAATTTAGTAATTTGGGGGGAGTTAGTTACTCTTACTTCGTCTTTAAAATCAGTAAGCAATGAGAAAAGTGTTGATCGGATAAAATATAAAAATCGGTGCATTTTGAACAAAACTAAAAATTTGTTTTCTAACAACATCGTCCAATATATGGCAGAAATCTTAACTATTGCTAATAATAATACTTATACTACTAATAATATAATAGTTTGACCCGGTCGTTTTCCTGTTTTACGGCATATCTACACAATTTGTGTTATTTAATGCCGAAACACAAAACTTATGAGAAACGATTACTTGTATGCGAATTATTCGCTACAGTTTGCTATTTGAGCATTGGCTGATATCAAACTGGGTTTACACATTTTCCAATGGTATTAGTGTGTAAATGAGCGCAATAGATCTGATGAGATTTGGCAAATCACACACACTAAAAGGAGGAGGAGAAGAAGAAGGGTGGCAACATTATAAAAGAAAGATACCCCGTAATAAAACTAATATTGCTTATATGCTTTTTGGTAATATGAAATTTCTGACCAGTGACAATCTCTACTTTTCATCGCTATGGATATCCTAAAGAAGCTATGCCTTTTCTCCGATTCCATCCGTAAACAGTAAACCAACAGTGACAGTGTGATATACGCGTAGAATATAAAATAATCATAAAAACTGTATGCGTCAATAAAAGCTTGGAGAGAAAGGAAAGGATCCAAAATTGCTAAAAGTAACAGGAGCAAAAAGACAACGATCTGAGATTATTATTATTATTATTATTATTATTATTATTATTATTATTATTATTATTATTATTATTATTATTATTATTATTATTATTATTATTATTATTTCATAGTCTCAACTTTTGGATGTTTTTAGTTGGAGTTTTCTCTTTTGAACGTCAAGTCAAGCCTTTTGCAGAATTGGAAAAGAAAGTGTCTCGTTAATCTGTTTAAGCCATTTATGGTGGCTTTTCGTTATGGTTCCAAGCGTTCCAATTATCACGAGAATCACCTTTACTTCTTTACATTTCCATAGTCTAACTAATCCCCATTTCAAATCTTGATATTTTTTTGTGTTCTTTCTCCTGCACTCTGGTATCGAAGGGGCAGGCTATATCAATGATTAAGCAAGTTCTCTTGTTTTTGTTTAGAAAGATTAAGTCAGGTTTTAAATGCTCAAAAACTTTATCAGTCTGTATGCGCATGTCCCAAAGAAGTTTGACATTGTCGTTCTCCTGTACCACTTCAGGCTTATGCTAAGTGGTATGAACATAAGAAGTGTCTTATGCTCATACCACTTCTTATGCTCATACCACTTCTCATAAAGTGTGCATATATTCCAGTTTAGTACCTGAGCGACTTTGTCGTGCTTCGATTTTTTATACTGATGTTGTGCTAGCATTGGGCATTCAGACACAATATACGCTAAGCTTTCTTCTATTTCATTACACAATCGGCATATCGGTGATTCAGCAGTTTTGTCAATGTGATGTTTGATGGACCTAGTGCGGGTGGCTTATTCCTGGGCTGCCATTAAGGTGCTCTCGGTAGATTTTTTTAGATCACCCCTGACCAACCAATTCCATCTGTCATTATCTTTAAATGCAGTATTCTTTCCAAATAATTTTAACACAGTCTCTTGTAACCTTTGATTCTTTTTCCAATACTTTCAGAAATATATTTATATAGACAACCTTTTTCTATATTTACAACATCTTCAACACTAAGTAGTCCTCGACTACCTTCCTTTCTAGATAGATACAATCGATCGGTATCTCTTTTCTTTGCGAATACTCCATAAATTGTAAGCATTTTCTGTGTTTTGGTATCCAAACATTTTAGTTCATCTACATTCCAGTCAAGTATACCGACAGTATATCGAATGATAGCTACTGCACTGGCATTGATAGCATAGATTGAATTTCGACTGTGGAGGTGTGATTTAAGAATAATCCTTACTCTTCTGTTGTACTTAACTGTGACCTGGTTTTTCATTTCCTTGTTTTTAATCTTATCCGCTTTCAGAATTTCCAAGTATTTGTAGCCCTTCTCACTGTCTACATTCTTTATCAGATCTGGTGTTGGGAGTTAAAGGCTATCTGAATAGACAAGTTTATCCCTTTTTACAACAAGAATGGCACATTTAGTTATGCCAAATTCCATTCGTATGTCGCCACAATTTAACCGTATTGGGTTTCATTCTTTTATTATTATTATTATTATTATTATTATTATTATTATTATTATTATTATTATTATTATTATTATTATTATTATTTAGTATTATTCGATTGCTCATGAATATCATTATTAATGCGAGTTTAGGATTATTCGATTATCTTTATTAATGCGAATTTAAGATTATTTGACTCGACTTGTCTCCGGGAGACTCGGAGAAATGTCAAAGATTATAGACTATTAGGGTCTTCCGTTCTTTATGAAAACTTGATTTTCATACCAAATATTTAAGGAGTTTAATGTTTGTTGGCTCTGCTTGGTAAATATGCTCAGTCACTTATATAATATATGTTGATCGGTCTGTGACGCTTAAGTTTGAAATAATGGTTTTATCGCTAAACGCGCAGATTCAATCCGTTCTTGTAAAATTTCTTTTTATCATAATAATTAACAATGCATTTATATACGATGCCATTTGACCAAATAATTGCCATATATGGAATCGTTGATAAAATTAACTTTCTGCAATCCAACCACATTTGGTACAAATAAACTTCAGTGTATGCCTGACTTGTCCACCAACAGTCTTTGTCTTATCGGCGTTCAATAAACATACCTGGATGCAACGCGCAAGATTGTTAATAGCCCTGGCAAACTCCTCTCTTGGGACTTCACTGTTTTTCGCTGCGATGGACGGCTTCAGTTAAAAATAGTCTGAGAAAACACCACAGATAAAATTCGGGGGAAGGGCGTTAAGGACGATGAATGTGAAGTCTATTCAGAATCACATCTCCTATTGATGAGATGCACAGCAAAGTGTCCCCGCACATCAGTGAATCGACATTCATGGCTGAGACTTTGTGGACAAGTCAGACGTAAATTGAAGTTTATTTGTAGTAAACATGGTTGGATTGCAAACATGATTGTAGATTTTATTAACCATTGCATGGGTTGACTTTTTATAATGCGACTTGACGGAATATCCGACAAAGACAGAAGACTGACACAATCTTGAATCTTTTAATAACTGCAAGTTATCGAACCCTGAATAAATTCATACGAAGAAAAACATACTGGCTCGATGAAAACTGTGAAAACAGAGGAAAACATTTGAAATTACTTGAACTATTTTCACACTTTGTCTTCGGATATAGGTTGTGTATGGTTATTTCTTTGTGCGTTTGTTTAAATTCTAACAAAGCACACACCCTTAAACGTCAATGAGATTACATTTTCGGGGGGACTATGATTGCAATGATGATGACCACTATATTAGGGTTGTCAGCCATTTTCTCAAATTGTGACCAACTTAGACCATGTAGACTAAAATACGATGAACGACGATAAAAAGAATACGTTATTCTAATTGGATGAGAAGCAATTCATTTAACAATAAGTAATAAAGAATATGACTAAATTTGGAAGTTTCTGTGAATGTCTTCAATACTATCTACTGTATTCAAAATTGATTGATATTTATCAGTGAAGCAATAATAATAATAATAATAATAATAATAATGATAATAATGATAATAATGATAATAATAATAATAATGATAATAATAGTCATAATAATAATAATAGTCATAATAATAAAGAAAATCTACAGAAATGAAAGAGAAAATTTGAAAAGAATATTTACGAAGAAAAGGAAAACTGTTAGAAACGAAATTATATAGCAGAAATCACTAATAAGATACTCTGGACCATTCATAGGCTGAACTGAGGAAAAACTCAGACACTTTGATCAAAGGACTAGAATATTAATGACCATGCACAACGCACTACACACCAAAGACGATACGGACAGACTATACATAAAAAGAAACGAAGAGTAGAGGATTGGTAAAAGATTGCGTGGAAGACACAAAGAAACGACCTGGAGAAATACATAACTCAGAACACGGAAAAGCTAATAACCGCAGCAAGAGACACCGTTCCAATGAGCAACTCAGGACAGCGAAACCAAAAACAAAAAGACATTAAAAGTACAGTAGAAAGAAAAGCAACTACATGGACGCTTCATAAGACTGACAAGAGAAGAACCGAACGAAAATAGCTGGGCATGGCTAAGAAAAATACACATGTACAGAGAAACTGAATCTTTACTGATGGCTGCACAGAACAATGCGATTAGGACAAACTGCATTAAAGCTTAAATAGATAAAACCCAGGAAAACGGTAAATGCAGACTGCGTGGACAAAGAGACGAAACAGTAAATCATATAATAAGTGAATGCGGCAAACTAGCCCCAAAAGAATACAAGAACATACATGGTTGTGTGTGGAAAGCAGTACACTGGGAACCGTGCAGACGATTACATTTAGAACACGCAGACAAATAGCAGAAACATCAACCGGAGACAGTACTAGAAAACGAAAAACACAAAATACTCCGAGACATAGATGTACAAACAGATACACTCATACAAGCAAGGAGACTGGATTTCATAATATCGACAAGAAGGAAAAATCCTGCTAAATCATAGACTTCGCCATTCCAGCAGACCACAGAGTGAATATCAAGGAGACGGAACAACGAAGAAAATACACGGAACTAGCCAGAGAACGGAAAAGAATATGGAACATGAAAAAGGTCCAAGTAATACGAATAATTGTAGGAGAACCAGGAACAGTCCCCAAAAACCTGGAGAAAAGACTGAGAGAAATAGGGATCAAAGGGATCACTGAGACGATACAAAAGACGGCGATGATCAAAACAGCTGCAATCTTAAGGAAGGTCCTCGAATACGGACACCAACCTGCATAAGTTACGAATGACAACCATCTACATGGAAGTTACAACAGAAAGAAAGAAAAACTACAGGAGGACACAACCGCACAAACCAAGAAACAGAAACTGCAAGAACTATCATAAACTGCTCTCTCCAAAAAAGGTATGACAACAGCCTTGGCTGATACCACACAAAATCGTCGTAAAGAGCCAAAGAAGAAGAGATGACCGAGGAGGGAAAGCACTAACCAGACCTCCACTGGAATAGTGCGAAGAGTACTGGTACCTTGGGGGGGCGTATTGACACCCAAATGCCAGAGGAGATCAATGGTCGTTGCCAACGAGAAATCAATGATACCGCAATATCATTTGCGGTGGGTATCGAAAAGAGGTGGAGAGTACTGGAAATCTTAGGAGGCTTGTTGCCACGCAGACTTCAGGGAACACCACCGGTTGTTTACGGTGAGCAATCACTGATGATAACTAGTGTGATAACTTCTAGTGAATACAAATAATAATAATAATAATAATAATAATAATAATAATAATAATAATAATAATAATAATAATAATAATATTGTATATAGGCTTGCATCAAAATTCGCAAGATTCCGACACCTTTTGAACGAGCTCATATTAGCAATTAAAAATCTATCTTCAAAACATGTGACGTCATCTCAAAACCAATTTTTCTCATTTTTTAAAATTAATGTATATGGCACATTCATATTACGGGGGAGATATTAACATTAATATATAACTTCGAAATTATCATAACTTTGGAAAATTCCGACCATTTAGTTTGCCAATTTGATTCGACGAAGAAGCTTTTTCTTATTTTATTTTAAAATTAAATACCAAACGGATTTTAGTTCTATAATTTAAAATAATTTCAATTGCTGTGTGTTGTTTATGTTGTTGTTGTTGTTATTATTATTATTATTATTATTATTATTATTATTATTATTATAGATATTTCTGCTTTTCATTTTCCAGTACTATTTCCGGTTTCGGTCTGTACCATTTGTTCAAAGTGAATTCGCTTACATCGATACCAATGGACCATCTTCCCAACCGAGCATGTCTAATTTTGTATTCATTTTTATCTTGTTTGCTGCATTTACTTATGATGTTGCTACCGTTTCATTTATTTATACACGAAATCTACATTTACTACTGGGTCTTGTCTGTCTGGCTATT
>OY744536.1:67800717-67805717 GCA_963556195.1 Sepiola atlantica | reverse complement strand
GTTCATTAATCGTCTCTGTCTAACGCTAATAACAACAATGGAAGGGATGTAATTCAATTCAGTTGGTCTGTCTAAAGTGTTTAAGTCGCTATTAAATTTAGTTATTTCTAATTGTTAGGCTAAAATATTGTTATAACGAATCTATTTCTTTCCTTTTTTCTTTAAATTAATGTTATGGGTATTATTCTCTCCGGTGTGGTTCCAGTATTTCATCATCATCATCATCATCATCATCATCATCATCATCATCATCATCATCATCATCATCATCATCATCATCATCATCATATTATTATTATTATTATTATTATTATTATTATTATTATTATTATTATTATTATTATTATAATAATAATATGTTTTTTTGCTGCTTCTTACTTACTTACTTACTTTTTTTTAAACTGTTATTATTATTATTTATTAATTTATTTTATTTTTTTATAGTTATTATTATTTATTTATTTTACTGTTATTATTATTTAATTTTAATTTTATTTTTTTCCCTTCGGCATGTAATGTCGATTAACTATTAATGTTGTAAATTGAATGTTCACGCGTGGGCAGTCTCGACATTTCTTATTAATTCCTTATATTGTTTTAGTAATCTCTTTATTTTTTTATTTATTGATTTAATTATTTATTCATTCAATGTCTTGTTGTATTATTATTATTATTAATACTATTAATATCATTAATATATATTATTATAGGTAATGTTTTATTGTTTTTGTTAGGTTAAGTTATTACTATTATTAGTCTATAGACTTTAATATTTTTTATTTTTATTTTATTTATTTATTTTTTTAATTTTTTTATTTTATTATTTTATTTCATTTAAAAAAATGTATTATATTTATTTATAAACTTATTTATTTTAACCATTTATTTATCTTTTTTTAATAATTATTATTTATTTATTCATTTATCTTTATCAATTTATTTATTTAATTTTATTTTTATTTATTTATTTATTTTATTTATTTATTTATTTATTTATTTTCTCCAGTTATTTATTTATTTATTTTTTGTTGAGTGAGTATTTGACCTATGTTGTTTTATTATTTGTTATCATTATAAGGTGATGTTTAGTTAGATTATTAGTTTTTAGTATTCATTTAATGGTTAAATTAAGATAAATCAATACAACAAGAGTGAGATGTGAAACTATATCAGCCTAGAAATGATGATCCTAATTCGAGTCGGTGATTTATTTGCGGAGATAGTTTTGCTATTAGTATCGATTCTTTTATTCGAAGGTTGCCAACGTTTCTCTCCGTAGCTAGGATATCAATCTTGAATGATTTGCTGGTGTTGCCACATGCGTGGATGTGCTTGTGGAAGGAAGAGGTGCGTGTTTGCAGGTGTTCCTTGACTCTAATATGTAGGGGCCTCACCGTACTACCAATGTATATTTTATTGCATGTGGTGCACTGTAAACGATATACAGTGTAAGCACGGTGGCATTTGTCTGTGGTGTTCATGAGGCAGTTCGCCAAGGTGCAGGGAGTATTGTTGTAATTGGTGTTCCGCGTTGCCAATTGTTGTCGTAGAGAAAGACCGATGTGTGTTAGTTGAATATCGAGTTTCTCCTTTCTTATAGCTTTGCGGATAGCTGTGGTGATCCTGTCGTTAAAATGCGGCAACTTCAGGAAGCAGGTGTTGAAAAGAGCGTGTTGCGTCCGTCTTCGGGGTTTCCGGGGTTTCCTAAGGTGTTCAATGATTGGTGTAGGGTATCCATTGGTCTCTAGTACCTGTTGGGATTTCTCGCTGTAGGTGGTTTTGTCAGCCTCAATGCTGCATTTCTTACGGATGCGAGTTAGCTCATTCCTAGCATAACTTATTTTAGCCTTATGAGGGAGTGCTGATCTGTAATGTATGAATATGTCTCTACATGCATTTAGTGGTTAAGGCTTCTTCTTCAGAGATGTTGAAGCTGAAATCTAACAGTGCTAAGGATCCAGAGCTTTCAGGGTGTTCTATTGTAAATTTTATGTGTGAGTCGGTGTTGTTGAATGTGTCGAAGATTGTGTTAGTCTCTTTTTGGGACGATGAAAGGATAATAATGTCGTCCACGCATCGTGTGAAGAAGATGGGGGAGTGACAGGAGTTGAGGGCATGGCGCTCCAATTTATCCATAAAAGCAATGGCGAGCAGTCCCGAGAGGCTGGAACCCATAGGCAATCCTGTTATTTGTTTATATGTGTTTTGTTTGTATGTAAAGTATGTGTTGTCTATTATTATATTTAGGAGTTCATGTATGTCAGTGGAGGTGATGCCGAAGCAATAGAGGTCGCTGGATGAGATGCAGTCAGTAATTATGTCTACTGCTGGGTATGCGGGTACAGATTTGTAGAGGGCGACGACGTCAAGGCTGAAGGCATATCGGTTCAGTTTACGCTGTTCTGGTGGTAGTAGATGTACCTCTGGATGACTTCATCCGAGCAGCTGACATGTCCGGGAAAGGTTGGGATTAGGGGTTTAAGTAGATGGGAGAGGAGCCAGGAGACCTTGTATAGTGGTCCTTCAATGCTAGATACTATGGGTCTGATTTGTGTGGTGGTGCTGGTCTTGTGGGTCTTGATGAGGTGATAGAAAGTAGGAAGTTTACTGTTTCTTGTAATTAGGTTGTGTCTGTAGCTATTAGGGATGCTTCTTTTTTTGCAAATGCTGGTCCAGGCTGTATTAATCTTGTTCTCAATTTGTTCGGACGTAATGTTGGAAGCAGGTTGTAGAGTGTGTCATTGTTAAGGTGGGTGAATGGTAGTATGTCGTAGGTGTCACGTGAGATAAAATAGAATTCTTCCCCTTTGTCAGAGGGTAGGAAGACAAGGTCTTTATCTCTAAGGTTTTGAAGTGTGGTTGGTTGTGTTCTTGTCAAATTAAGTATAATGTTTGTCTGTTCTTGTTGTATGATAGAGAACATGTTACGTTTTAGACATGTGAGTTTGATGTCTAGCTCGCGGTTGTTGGGTGGTGGATGTAGTGGGTGATCAAGTTGGTATACAGGAAATTTGGCGGTGTTGTTGTCATGTGCAGTGTTGTTGCTGGTGGCCAACCACTTGAGGTGGTAAGCTGTCCTGCAAACTTGTGCCTCTATGTTGAGCTTGGTGTTGTTGTTGATTATTTGAGTGGTGATGAACTTGGGTCCAAGGCTTAGAAGCTCTTTTTCCTCTCGTGATAGGGAGTCTGTTAAGTCCGTGACGAGGTGGGGTATTATATGCTGTTTGTTGTCGTTATGGGGCAAGGTTGTTTTTGAGTTTGTGAGTGTGTGTATGGTTGTTACGGTAGATGAGCCATGTGAATTTGTTTTGTAGTCTTATTTTTTCGGTATAAACAGTGTAGTGATAGCATCGGTCTATTATTGTAATAGTCTCAAGGCGTCTGCGCTCGTCTGATATGCTAAGTTCGGCTTTAGCAGTAGTCACGTTACTGATATGCTGATGTAATATGTGGTGCAAGTGTCTATCCGTCACACCTCTGCATTGTATTGCATTCTAAGTATCACATTTCTATATAATAATAAACAATGCTTCAAGTAAACTACATAAACCTCTTATATATATATAGAAATATATATATATATATATACAAATATGTAAAAATATATAAATATATGTATATATATATATATATATATATATATATATATTAAAGAAAACTCCAGCACCATTTACGTACGTATGTAAACCCACAATCAAACCACTGTCCTTCAATATTTAAACACATATTCAAGTCAATAGAAAGTATAATTCGTAATAACTCATCAGACGAGACAACGTTTAACAACGATAAGAATATTTAAAGCACTGCTTTAGTGGGTACGTAAATGCTGATATAGAGTATGAAAATATAACAACACATGCTAACAACCATAGAAATAGAGACAGGAAAATAATCTTGTTTACACCCCCATTTAATATGATGTTAAAACAAAAATGGGTCTTACATGTATAAATTATCTTTTAGAAATAAAAAAAAAATACAGTAACACTTTGCTGTCCCGATACTTCTGGAAATTGATAGATAAGAAAAAACAATAATTAGATGGAGCATAATTAGAGAAGCTAATGCATATACATCACTCACCCTATTTCTTATGGTAAGAAAGAAACTTGAAATTGTAAAATTTAAAGATAGGGAAAAATTACTCAACGTCAGACACGAAACGAGTTTAAACTGCAAGATTTTAAGGAACACACACTAAGCGGACTTTAGATTACGAATAACTTCTATCACTTTATTGATTTTTACTTCATTGTTAGTATAAGACATACTCAAATTTTATTCCTTTTTCTTTTTTTAATTTTTAATTTTATATTTTATTTTATTTGTTATTTTTTAATTTTTTACTTTTATTATTATTTTTTAATTAAAAATTCTGATGTCTTTATATTTTTTAACTTAAGTAATCTATGTTATCCAAAATCACTACACCTCACACTATAATGATATTATTTTGGCCCTTCTTCATAGTAATCACTTGTTTATATGTAGAATTAACTATTGTAATTACATACACTATATTTAATTAGTTTGCTTGCCTTTATGGTACTTACAAGATTGTAAGTTCCTTGTATTGATCCTAGAGCAGGTATAATGTAAGCAAATTGAACTGAGATAGACAGGAGCAATAATGAATGATATAAGCACTTTAGATTTAATCATAGAAATATCGATGTTTGTGTACATATGTATGTGTTTGTGATCATGAATACAAATGTCTGTATACACCTGTCTATGTATATGTATGTTGTCTACGTACATATATTATGATTTTATGTATATTTATGTTATATGTGAATGTATATATGTATGTAGCTGTACTCGTGTATATGTATATACATGTACGTATGGGTTATGTATGCTATATATGTATATATAACGGTATATATATACATATGTAGTCGTGTATATGTATGTATATGTGTGTATGTGTTCATGTATGAGTATGTGTGTGTGTTTATATGTATATATATGTGTGTGTGTATATATGTGTATAT
>OY744536.1:67770717-67793217 GCA_963556195.1 Sepiola atlantica | reverse complement strand
AACTGAGATGCAATGTTGATAGTAACGATCGGAGACTAATTTAAATTTGGGGACATTCCCGATCACTCAGATTTTCGGGAAAACCACTGTTTTTAACAGCGAGGCATCGCGGTTAATGATTGTGTGAGACCTCTTACAGAGTGGGTAATAACAGCGGCAGCATTAGTAGTAGTAGTAGTAGTATTTTAGTGATAAGCAGTAATGTAATTGAGATTTAGCGTCTCCTATATTACCGAACATCGGTGGAGTTACTGAAACATGAAGAACCCCTGTCTAAACCCGACTGATTTCCATTCCAAAATCTGGAATACCGTTCACACTTTACACAATGGATGGATCCACACATCATAAAACACTTAAAGAAAAGTCCAAATGTTTCTGTAGAAATCACAGAGGAATCTTAATAGTTTTACTCGCGTGCAATCAACTAAAAGGAATCCATCATCAGTTGTCCACGCATCGATATGCGTAAAGTAAAATAAACCCTCAACTAAGATCGACTTTGGAAAAAGGCGCAATGGTGTACATTTTAAAAGAAACAATAAACTTAATCTATATTTACAAGTGAAAATAACATCAAAAGAAAACGATGTTGCAGAAAACAGTTGTTTTTCTAAAGTTTGGTCATTGCTTATGAATCTTGTCGCCATTATATTGAATAACGTAAAATATTTCATATCTACATCTTTCTACGTTAAAAAATATATCATATCTATATATTTCTACGTTAAAAAATATATATCTACATCTTTCAACGTTAAAAAATATATCATATCTACATCTTTCTACGTTAAAAAATATATCATATCTACATCTTTCTACGTTAAAAAATATATCATATCTATATATTTCTACGTTATTTAGGATATAATAGAATGGCGAGGAGACCATAGAAGTATTCATCAGAAATAAGCATTATTTATTCGTCAGCATACATAAACAAAAGAAAAAGATTGATAATACAGCAAGTGCTTATCGAACACGACTGCCTTCTACGGTTGACTAAATCTGCGTGATTAGACAGCGTTGGCTTAGACAATTCTTGTAAAGCTTCTCCTACTACATCACAACACTTAGCTTATGGAAAACTGAAATAGAATGAAGGCAAAATAGGCAAATAGGACTTAAGTTCGATGCAGATTACCGTGACACTTTGAGAACACATTTTCACGAGAAGACACATGCAGCATAAATTGGAACACATACATAGAAGACATTGCTAAGGCTGCTGCAAATAAGGTGGCCTCCCTCTACCGAGCTAGAAAACTACTCACACCTGCTACTATCTTATATCTCTACAAAACCACAATCTGGGCTGGTGCATTTACCACTAGTCTCTTTCTATTAGACAGGGTTCACCAAAAATTCTTCAATCTAATAGGTACCGCAGTGTCCACCAAAGCACCAACCCCTACCCCATTGCTGTAATGTTGCATCATTGTGCTTGCTTTACAAGTAGTTTAATGGCTGCCTGTTCTCTGCTTCCCTGACTGTACTAATACCCAGAAATTTAAATGTAATGCGAACGAAGATTTCGCTGTTCAACTCCCTAATTGGAGTGTCCCTAACGTCTAAGTGACAATGTGCATTATTTGGCTGTGAATAAGAGTAAAAAAAGAATATTGCGTAAACACGCAGTACAAACCGTAGATTATGACGCCAAAGAAACGACAATTATAATAACGTCTACGGTTGTCGAACGTTAGAAAATCAAAGAATTACCAAATTCATGTGTGCAATTACTAATGCAGAAGGTTGATTTGTTCATTTTTCACAAGCAGCAAAAAACGTATGTAATCAAGCAGACGATCTGCAGATGTCATCACTGTCGGGACCATCCAAGCTGCGCTTGTTGCTTTGATCTTCTTAAATCTTTTTTTGTGTTTGCAATTTAATGGACATTTTTGAACACATCAACTAACTTCCTTGATGTTTCTTGTATTTTAGGTCCCAAATCATTTTTTTATTTGAAATAAAATGATCAGAAGTAAAGGTCAGATACTATGTCCTTATCGGGTGAACCTGTGGTTAATTACTTCACTAAACTCGTTAGTTTCAAGCAATCAGAACACATGAAATCGTCGTAAAGTACATAATCAATTTATTTTTAATTCATTCAAAAAAGTAAAACATAAAAAGAAATGAGTTTTTATTTTTTGAATAGTAGTACTTCATACAAGAAATACTGTTTTTTTTATTTAGTTTGGGTGCACAAATTATCATCATACTTGCCATTTGCCTCTAAAATTTAATTCTAGCCCCAAATTAATTTTCATGCCCAATTTAAAACTTTAAAATCAATTTCGAATTTCAAGCTATGCCAACTTTAGATAACCGATTACGGTTGTTTTAAATATATATTAGTCTAGTTATTTTCTTATAATTACATATTAATAGGTAGAAAATATTCACGACACCCGAATACCGTTTGCAACATTTCATTGAGACACCATTGTGGATAGATTGTAATCTATCCACAATGGTCTCTCTATGGGTGTACATTTCTTATTGTGCGTAAGTATTAGATTGTAGAGCAGGTAGAAACAGAGCAACTTAGCATTGCTGCCATAGCAGTTAGAAGGATTACCGGTATTATCCGACAAACCAGCTATTACAGATACATTTAGCTAAACTAAGTGGCAACTGTTTGTTCACTACATTCAACAAAATACTATTTATTTAAAATATATTACATTTTTAATACTTTTTTTTAGATTTCATAGAGTATCAAATTTTAAATCTACAAATGACTATGCTAAAATATAATTTACTGTATTATTAATTTGTGCATACTGCTTTATGTTCATTTTGCTCATGTTTATGAATATAATTGTGAATTGTCACAAGTTTAATAAACCCTCTATATAGGGTTTAAAATAAGGAAAATCAGATTACGTATTATTTAATTTCGTTTTTAAACAATAAATCATTAAACTCAGTTTCATGCTTTGATACTTTTGGGTTTGCATACTTTTTCATAATCTTGTTAAAAATTTAAACGCATTTCGGCTGTTAACACTAGGTGTTGTTTTGTGTGACAAAGAGGCATCGCATAGGTTCCCATTTTACAGAATATATAAATGGTAAATCAAAATATCTGTTTAGAGAGCGTAGACATCTGACGAAAGGATTTACTGGTGATTTGCTATTTTCTAAATCAAGTGCGTCCGAGTCTCTTTCATGATGACAATAAATCGTGAATATCGTTCACTTGACACACCAATTATTGGTTCCATGGGTCTAGCAATTCATTAGGCGTCAACTCAATAACTGTAGGCATTTCTATCATTTTTGTTGATTCTTTCAAACCAAAACGACCATAAAAACGCTAAGAAAAGTACTAAATGGACAGAGATGTATCCAAGGAAACCCCGCGTCCAATAATAAACCGGGGTCATTAAAAAGGCTACGAGCACGAAAAATAGAGGCGGGCCATTTGGGAATTATATTGTCTATGAAGACTTCGTTTACGGGCAACAGGCAGGTCAGATTGTGTTAAGTAAAGACTGGCAGACGACAGAAAACATATACTATCGGTATAGGAATAATAAGAAAATAAAGAGAAGTTTTGTGTTGGAATGTTCTAAAAATTATCGTTTAAAATGAATCTTTCAGGTGGCAGTCATTTACAGTTTTTAAAGCATAAAATAGTCATTAATGGCAGCGGTAAATGAAATAAGGACACTAAATAGAAATATTTTATTTAAAATTCAGAAATATATGATGCTTTTAAAATACCCTTGAAAGTATGTAACAAAATAAATGCTTCTATTATATAGCATAAAGGACATGATGGATTAACTTAAGTCTTGACCAAAAACACATTTTCTGTATATTGAGGGACGAGGTATGTAAGTATCGTGTATGTGTGACGTCACGAACGATAAGGGTTTCAGATTATGGGATCTTTCTTTGTCCATGCAGTTTCTTCTCACTTGGGTTTGTTTTATTACTTTCTATTTATTTTTCTAGTTATGTTTATATAGTGCTATTCCAGCTATTTAAAACTTATTAGTGGCTGGTTGATGTCACCCAGCTATGAAGGTTGGTTTCGGCACTCGAGGATTCTTCTTACTATCTCGTCTGTTTTCATCGATGTCTTTGTTTGTATGGTGTCAGTTCTTCCTATGATTCAATTTTCTCCTCGTCTTTTTATCAGTTTTTTCGGACCCTTTTCTGTTGCTTATCCTACTTGTTCCATATTTCTCTCAGCTCTTTTTTCCACAGATCGATGCATTTGCTTAGATTTGTCTCGTCTTTGATCTTCAACCTGTTTTCTGATCGAATGACAAATTTATTCTTTGACAAGTTTTTATTTCTTGTTGACTGTTATTACATCCAGATTCCTTGCTTGGAAGGGTTTCTCCGTCTGTACGTCCATGTACTAAAGAATTTTATGATTTTCATTTTCTAATATTATCTCTGGTTTATGTATGTCCCAATTTGTCTGTATGTTCAAGTTTGCACAGGTCACAGTGAATTGTCTTTCCCACAGTTTTGTCTTTTTGTATTTCGGGGACCTAGTTTGACTATTCACTCTACAGAGTCTACATTTACTGTTTTCCTGTTTTTTATGTCTTGGCTTTTATATAGCTTGTTTTAAGCGCATTTCTTCTGCGGCTTATCATATTTCTACTATATAGTTTGCTTTTCAGAAGCTTTCTTATATTCATATGATCTGCTCTTGCACCTTTGTTGACCTGTTGGTTTCAGCTGTAAGATATTTATATTTATCAACTTTCCCAAGCAGCCGATCACTTTTTTGTTGAGCAGTTCATTTTTCCAGTGTTTCCCTTTTTATCTTCAGTCGAGCACATCATTTAATTCTAAGATTTACATTTGAATCCAAATTGGTTAAAGATTCTCATTATATTTATTAGATTTTCTAACCTCTTTTTATTTATTTTTTGTTCTTCCAAATAATTTCAGGTCATTCATATATGCATGTGAGGTGGTTTATTTTTTGTGTCCGTAAATTCTGTATTGCGGAGTTATGTTTTGTGGCACCGTCACTATGATAACAAGTGATGCATAGAGAATCCCCTTCTGTATTTGTCCTAGTGTGATGTTGATCTACCCTATTTTGGGTATAGATGGACTCTTCCAGAGACTATGAATTGAGTTACGACTAAGTGTCGTAGCAGTCATTGGTGGCAATCATAGCTACAGTATCAGACGGAGACTTTCTGTAACCTACTATTTCTGTACTTCTGTAAATACACTCTTGTAAATATACCATCGTGTTGTCTTAATTATTATCGGCCTTTCCAGGTCACTACATGATTCTTGTTTGTGTCAGTACTTGTACTCCAGCTGTCAGTTCCAATCCCCGTGCTTATATTGCCAATGCTTGATAATTTTGTCAGATTACACCATTAAGCATTCACATATCCATGCTTGGAAGATTGTGCTGTAGGATTTCTTGTAGTCAATCCATGCCAGGGTTATATTCTTTTTTCTGCATTTTACTCCCTTCAGGATCTTTTTATCGATGTATAGCAGGCCACGTGCATTTCTTGTCGTTTCCGGTACCCTTTCTATTGATCAGGAAGTCAGTCATAGTCATAAAGGGAGTAATAGATCTCTATGCCGATGAAGCGGTCTTCATTGTTTACACTGAGGACAGTATGCAGGTGATAATGGAGTCTTCTCTCAAGCGTGCACCACCATTTGCTACACCATAATGCAATGTTCACCATTCTAGCATGAACTCCAGTATGTCGAACCTAAAATCTACGCCAAGGGGACCAGATTAAATGGATTTGACTACTTTGTACATCTTGGTAGTATCTCTCCGAGAAAGATTCCTTTATTCCGAAACATTTCTAAAGATAAAAAAGACTAGCAAATCCTTCGTTAGTATTGAAAAAAGCATGCGGTCATACAGAGCGAGTATCATCTAAACAAAGCTGAGTGTGTACGAATCGTCTGTCTTGTCTGTGTTTCTGTATTACTCGGAGAATGGGCCACGTACCGATGACACATCATGGCTCGAGAGAGCTTTCACCAAACGTGTATCAAGAGAATCCGAAACGTTAATTGACAATCGCTCACACCAGACATTATTGTTTTACGTGACGAACATAGAAGTGCTCGTTATCCGTAGTCAAATGCGCTGGGCAGGGTATCTTATGATGGAATATGGCAGCCTATCTTAATACTGTTGTATAAAAAACTGCAGCATGGCAAAGATCTGAGACACAAGCCAAAGTGACGTTTTAAGATGTAGTAAAAGACTATTTGAAAACCCTTAGCATAAACGTGAAGGACTTGGTGATGATGACTTCGAAACGATCTGTAAGAGGGTTTATGGTAGCTGCAACATGTGTATTCCATTTTTAAATGTGCTTTCCGAAAGTGTTGAACGCTCAAGGCACATTTCAGCCAAACTATGTGTGTGCTGCCATCGTCAAAATGATATTTATCATCTTGTCTAGACAGCCAGATAACTCGGAATCACACGGAGACAAAGGAAGCAATGAAAAACAACGAATTCCATTTAAAATAAAAATCCTTTATTCCCTGTAAAACAGGTAAAAAATCTGAAAATAAAAAATAAACAAAAGGTAACTCACTACGACGAAGAAGAAACAAGTATTCATAGATAAACGAAAGGAAAAAAGATGAAGCAAATCAGTACAATAAGATAGATGACTTAATTTAACTATTAGGGGGAGCGAGGCGAAGATGGGGTCGCCATACTAGGGAGGTAGAAATCTCGGGACGCCGTCGTAGGAAACCTGAGCGACGCCGGGAATGAGTTGTAACATTGTTACGACGGGGAGACATTGTTAATGAAAACATGGGAGGCATAATAAGGAGGATTAGCTTAGCAAGGAAAGGAGAGAATTAATTTACATACCAAGTTATGTTAGCGGGGGTCAGAATCTGCGACGCTAAGCGCCCTTGAATTTTGTTTACAAACTGCAGGAAAAATGGCGACGGTTGAAAAAACCGCCAAAAGAACAAGTGTCTAGCAAGTCACGCTAACGAGAGTGGGTGATAATTATTATTAGAATAAATAAATCGAAAATGAAGAATTAAAGCAGGATAAAACTAGCTAAAATCCTCATAGGAGAACGCAGAATAAAAAAGGAATGAAGAAAAAGAAAGACGAAAAGAAGAATGTCGTAGCGAAGAATGAAACACAAACTAAAGAAAAAAGCGGTGAAGGGATGAATCTGTTCCTGATGGAAAGAAGGGCCGGGTACGAAACATGACACTCCCCGTCTGAGATTGTGAAATCTCAATAAGTTCAGCTGAGAGCCTAGCGCAAAGCAGTTTGTGGTTTTCCAGCATTCCTCACAGGATGCTGAGCTGCCAGATGGGGATCCTTGGCCTGGTGTGTCAAATTAAGAGGGAGTTCCACAGCCTTAGGTTTGCTAGAACCTCCCCCACCTGCATCCAGTGGCAGCAGATGTGTCACTGGACGGTTAATTACGGGAGATTTATCAGAAAGAAGCGGATCAGTAGGAAGCGAGGTGTAAGCACCACCATCAGTGTTCACCATACTAGACTGAGACTGGCCCCTAGTCGTTGTCACCGGGGGAAGGCCAGAGGCACAGAATTGATTTTGCATTGAGGTTGGAGGGGTCACTTGTCGCTTGCTTGATAGTTGTTGGTTATTTTTTTGTGGTGGTGGTGGTTGGTGCGGAAGAGATGCCGGGGCAGCAAACTGGGCCTGTCCCCCTGGGGGTCCAACCGTGGGAATTATTTGCCGTGGGTGAGGCAATACCTGAGAGACGGGCGTCATTTGCGGCTGTTGTAATTTGTAGACGGTGTGCATCTGTTGTTGCATGTATATCGGTTGGTTTTGTAAAGGGTTCATACCAGCCGTATTAGCAGAACTTGGGAGTTGGGGTGTCGATGTGGGCTGTGATAAGGATTGCGGTGGCTGCTGTTGTTGCGGTGGCTGCTGTTGTTGCGGTGGCTGCTGTTGTTGCGGTGGCTGCTGTTGTTGCGGTGGCTGCTGTTGTTGCGGTGGCTGCTGTTGTTGCGGTGGCTGCTGTTGTTGCGGTGGCTGCTGTTGTTGCGGTGGCTGCTGTTGTTGCGGTGGCTGCTGTTGTTGCGGTGGCTGCTGTTGTTGCGGTGGCTGCTGTTGTTGCGGTGGCTGCTGTTGTTGCGGTGGCTGCTGTTGTTGCGGTGGCTGCTGTTGTTGCGGTGGCTGCTGTTGTTGCGGTGGCTGCTGTTGTTGCTGCAGTGGCTGCAGTTGTTGCTGCGGTGGCTGCTGTTGTTGCTGCTGCGGTGGCTGCTGTTGTTGCTGCTGCGGTGGCTGCTGTTGTTGCGGTGGCTGCTGTTGTTGCGCTGGTGGTCCTTGGCTTTGGTTATAAGACGAGGAAATCGTCTGTCCAGCTGCATGGAGCTGAGGAACAAACGGATGCACAACCGGCGTGGTTTGCGAGGTTGCTATGGAAGATGGTGTTGGAGGTGCAGCCCCTTGTTGACGAAATAGTTGCATTGGAGAGACAGTATTCGAAGCTGGTGATATCTGTGGGAACTCTGGACATTTCCTTGATGTGACTGACGTGTGTACAGGCAGACTGAAGGTTACATACATCCTGAATGCTTGATCTTGGTTCCCTTCAGGATGTACTCTCGCCAAACAAATCTTTGAACAAGACTTGTTGAGCAGATTGCCACCACAAACCTGTGTGCAGTGTGTTGCAACACTGTCCCTCTCCCCGCCATGATTTGGCATGGCTCTGACAGGGGGAGCCAGTGGTATAGGTCCAGGGTGATTTTCTGTGAGGTGACTCCTCTGATTGTCATCCGATGAATCGGGGTTGGGACCTTGCACAAGGTGAAAGGAAGCCTCCGTCTCAACAGCCTGATCGGATGGTAAGGCAGGAGGTTGTGGAGCTGCGGGTTGTAAAACGGGATGTGGTGTTGGCTGGGGAGCTCCGGTTTGTAAGGCAGAGGGTTGCGAGTGGCCCTGAGCAGCCAGCCCAGCCACGTACTCATTTGTGCGCTGTATGGGGTCGGCAGGGGCCTGGTCAACATTGATAGCGAAACTTTGTTCACTGCTGCTGACACACTCCTCGAAGGCCTTGACTGCAGCTTCTTTAATGGCTATCTCTCTAGCAGCCATTAGGGTGTTCTCCTCGGACTCCATTTTAGCCCTTGCCTCCCGCAGTTGGTTTTCTTTCTCAACGAACAGGAGGCTCGCCTTAGCCATTTCAAGCTGTGCGCGGGCGATTAAGGCTTTAGATGAGGCAGATGACGTCTTGGAGTAAGTCCTGCTCGAAGAAGTGGATTTTCCTGCCATGGCGCCGTGGATGTGGTCTGAGACAAGCGTCGACGAAGGGGAAAGCGGGGAAGTGCGAGACGAATCTACAGGGTGAGCGTGAGAAAGCGTCAAATAAAATCAAATGCGGGGTGTTGTCGAACAGGGAAGCCTCAGGACTGGAACCACAGGAGTCACGGGAAGGGAAAACGATGCTATTGCATTCCTTCACCCCAAGTGGAGACCAGACTTGATTTTTTACTGTGCTGCCATCGTCAAAATGATATTTATCATCTTGTCTAGACAGCCAGATAACTCGGAATCACACGGAGACAAAGGAAGCAATGAAAAACAACGAATTCCATTTAAAATAAAAATCCTTTATTCCCTGTAAAACAGGTAAAAAATCTGAAAATAAAAAATAAACAAAAGGTAACTCACTACGACGAAGAAGAAACAAGTATTCATAGATAAACGAAAGGAAAAAAGATGAAGCAAATCAGTACAATAAGATAGATGACTTAATTTAACTATTAGGGGGAGCGAGGCGAAGATGGGGTCGCCATACTAGGGAGGTAGAAATCTCGGGACGCCGTCGTAGGAAACCTGAGCGACGCCGGGAATGAGTTGTAACATTGTTACGACGGGGAGACATTGTTAATGAAAACATGGGAGGCATAATAAGGAGGATTAGCTTAGCAAGGAAAGGAGAGAATTAATTTACATACCAAGTTATGTTAGCGGGGGTCAGAATCTGCGACGCTAAGCGCCCTTGAATTTTGTTTACAAACTGCAGGAAAAATGGCGACGGTTGAAAAAACCGCCAAAAGAACAAGTGTCTAGCAAGTCACGCTAACGAGAGTGGGTGATAATTATTATTAGAATAAATAAATCGAAAATGAAGAATTAAAGCAGGATAAAACTAGCTAAAATCCTCATAGGAGAACGCAGAATAAAAAAGGAATGAAGAAAAAGAAAGACGAAAAGAAGAATGTCGTAGCGAAGAATGAAACACAAACTAAAGAAAAAAGCGGTGAAGGGATGAATCTGTTCCTGATGGAAAGAAGGGCCGGGTACGAAACATGACAATGTGTGTGGTTTATGTAGCAGAGCCGGTTTGTCGAGGTTCACTGGGCTAAATGAGATCCTATGACATCAATTATGAGAGTGTCTAACAGTAGTAGAACATTGTACAAACGGAAGTCAGTGATTTCATATCTAATATCTGCAGAATGACCTGTAAAAATAAATCTGGGCTGCTGACCCAGATACGTGCCCACAACCGGACATAGATATTTTGCAGGGATGGGAAATCACTATATAACCATATGCATATAAATAAAGTAAAGAGGACGACCGAAGGTTCCTTTTTCATTAGCAACTATCCGAGGTGTAATAGGGGGCGTCACCCATTTCCCAGGATTACTCCATTTAACCTCGATCCTCACCTCACAATTTTGAGTGCTTAGCAAGGAGGCATTACGTACCTTTTTTAAGTCTCTGGTATGACTCGACCGAGAATTAAACGCTGGTCCCTGGCCCATTAGCAAACACTCATTATGCCATATGCCCCGGTTAGTATAATGCGAATTAGCAGCAATATTTATAAGCTTTTATTGATATCCAATAGAGAAAATATTGGTATTGACTCTAATCTAAAGGAAAGTGTTTTTTACTTAATCTTTAATTTAAACAATGAAACATAATGCCCCATAGAAAACAAAACAATATCTCATTATTATTATCTTTATCTCAATATATATAAGGCAACAATCTGTGTATGTAAAATACTCAACAAACATCCCCAAATTAAGTATTTTTTTAACGGGTATAACCTCGAGAAAATAATATCCGAAAATAAAAAAAAATTCATTTTTGGAAGGTCAAATAGCCATTTTTTGTTGTGATCACGATTTTTCATGTTATCTTGTGCACATGACGTCATATTGATAAATACATTACGTCATAGTGATAGGTTAGTATATTATTTTTATGCTATCGTCACATTATTATCGTTAGTTTTCGTTTCTCTTCGGACTATTGCCCTCATCAAAAGGAGGGGAATAAGAAAGAGTAATTTTAGTATAGCTCTAGAGGCCTCCTTGTATTTTGCGTTGTCCAGGAATAAGACAATACAATGTTAAGAACGTTCTATTGTCATTAATATCGGTCAAAAGAGAAGTTAAGCAATGCATATCATGGCATGTACGGAATGGGTGATGATTTAGAATGACCAGGTGCTGTAAAATCAAGGTTAAGCAACGCGTATTTTGGCAAGTAATAAATAGATGACTATTTAGGAAGACAAGATGCGATACAATAAAAGTTACGTCCGTCCGTCCAGCTACGTCCATGTGTCCGTCCAGCTACGTCCGCCCATCAATCCATCAACCTACGTCCGTCCGTCTGTCCACCTACGTGCGTCCGTCATTCCGCCCGTGCGTCCGTGCGTCCGTCCGTCAGGCTACATCCGTCTGTTTGTCTGTCCAGCAGCGTCCGTCCGTACAATCCGTTCAGATACGTCCGTCCAGCTACGTTCGTCCAGCTACGTCTGTCCGTCTGCCCACCTACGTCCGTCCGTCAGCCGTCCGTCCGCCCAGCTACGTCCGTCCTTCCAGTTACATCCGTCTGCCCGTCCAGCTACGCCCGTCCGTCTGTCTGCTTGTCCAGCTACGTCTGTCCGCCCATCCGTCCACCTACATCCGTCCATCTATCCAGCTACGTCCGTCTGTCTATCTATCCATCAAGCTTAGTCCGTCCGTCGAGCTACGTATGTCAGTCTGTCAATTCGTCCAGCTACGTCCATCCGTAAATCTGTCAACCTACGTCCGGCCATCTGACTGTCCGTCCAGCTACGTCCGACTGTCCGTCCAGCAACGTCCGCCCGTTTGTCTGTTGTCCAGCTACGTCTGTCCATCCATCCGTCCATCTATGTCTGTTTGTCTGTCTATCCCTCCAGCGAAGTTTGTCCGTCCATCCGTCTGTCCAGCTACATCCGTCTGTCCGGCTGTCCAACTACGTCCGTTCCTCAATTCGTCCAGCTACGTCCGTCCAGCTACGTTCGTCCAGCTTCGTCTATTTGTCTGTAAACTTACGTCCGTCTGTCCTCCGTTCATCTGTCCAGCTACATCCGTCCTTTCAGCTACGTCCGTCTGTCCGTCCAACTACGTCCGTCTGTCTATGTGTCTGTCCAGCTACGTCCGTCCGTCCACCTACGTCCGCCCGTCAACCTACGTCCGTCCGTCCATCTAGCTACGTCCGTCCATCCATCTAGCTACGTCCGTCTGTCTATCCATCTGTCCGTCAATCAAACTTAGTTTTCCGTCGAGCGACATATGTCCGTCTGTCAATCTGTCCACCTACGTTTGTCTATCCATCCGTCCACCTACGCCCGCTGTCTGTCTATCCATGTAGCTGTTCAGCTACATCCGTCCGTCCGTATGTCCAGCTACGTCCGTCCGTCAATCTGTCTACTTACGTCCGTCCAGTCACGTCCGTCCAGCTACGCCCATCCATCTGTCACCTACGTCCGACTGTCCTCCGTCTGTCCAGCTACGTCCGGTTTTCCAACTACATCTGTCTGTCTGTTCAGCTACGTCCGTCTGTCTGTCTGTCTGTCCAGCTACGTCCGTCCATCTGTCCACTTACGTCCGTCAATCCATCCACCTACGTCGTATGTTAAATCTATCCGTCCGTAAATCAAGCTTAGTTAATCCGTTTAGCACTTATGTCCTTCCGTCCGTCTAGCTACGTCCGTCTGTCTATCCAGCTACGTCCGTCCATCTATCTGTCTGCCCATCCAGCTACATCTGCCCATCTATCCGTCCATCTACGTCTGTCTGTCTGTCTATCAATCCAGCAAAGTCTGTCCGTCCATCCGTCCGTCCAGCTACATCTGTCACTCCATCTGTCCGTCTGCGCAACTACGTCCGTCCCTCAATTTCTCGAGCTACGTCCAAGTGTCTGTAAACCTACGTCCGTCTGTCCTCCGTTCATCTGTCCAGCTACGTCCGTCCTTCCAGATACGTCCATCTGTCCATCCAGCTACGTCTGTCCGTTTGTCTGTCTATACAGCTACGTCCGTCCGTCCACCTACGTCCGTTGATCCATCTAGCTAGGTCCGTCTGTCTATCCATCCGTCCGTCAATCAAGCTTAGTCCGTTCGTCCAGCTACATATGTCTGCCCGTCAATCTGTCTAACTACATTTGTCCGTCAATCTGTCCACCTACGTCCGTGTGTCCATCTGTCCACCTGCGCGCGTGTGTCTTTCCATCCATGTAGCTAAGTCCTTCCGTCCGTCTGTTTAGTTACATTCGTCCGTCCGTCTGTCCAGCTACATCCGTCCATCAATCCGTCTACCTACGTTCGTCCAGTTACGATTGTCCGTCTGTCACCTACGTCCGTCGGTCCGTCGTCCGTCTGTCCAGCTACGTCCGGTTTTCTAGGTACCTCTGTCTGTTCAGCAACGTCCGTCCGTCCACCTACGTCCGTCCATCCATCCAGCTACGTCCGTCTGTCTATCCTTACGTCCGTCAATCAAGCTTAGTCCGTCCGTCCAGCTACATATGTCCGTCCGTCAATCTGTCCAGCTACATGCGTCCGTCAATCTGTCCACCTACGTCCGTCCGTTTGTCCGTCCGTCCAGCTATGCCCGTCTGTCCTTCCAGCTACGTCCGTCCGTCTGTCACCTATGTGCGTCCGTATTCCGTTCGTCCATCCAGCTGCGTCCGGTTTTCCAGCTACGTCTGTCTGTCTGTCCAGCTACGTCCGCCCGTCCTCCTACGTCCATCTATTCATCTAGCTACGTCCGTCTGTCTATCCATCCGTCTGTCAATCAAGATTAGTCCGTCCGTCCAGCTACATATGTCCGTCCGTCAATCTGTCCAGCTAAATTCGTCCGTCAATCTGTCCACTTACGTCCGTCCGTCCGTCTAGCTACGTCTGTCTGTCCGTCCATCCATGTAGTTAAGTCCTTCCATCCGTCTGTCAAGCTACATTCATCCGTCCGTCAATCCGTCTACCTACGTCCGTCCAGCTACGTCCGTCTAGCAACGTCCGTCCAGCTACGCCCGTCTGTCCTACGTCCGTCTGTCTTACGTCCGTCCGTCCAGCTACGTTCGGTTTTCCAACTACGTCTGTCTGTCTGTCCAGCTACGTCCGTCCGTTCATCCGTCCACTTACGTCCGTCTGTCAATCCATCCGTCCGTCAATCAAGCTTAGTCAATCCGTCCAGTTACGTTTGTCCGTCCGTCAATCTGTCCACTTATGTCCGTCCGTCCAGCTACGTTCGTCCGTCCGTCTGTCTGTCTGTCCAGCTACGTCCATCTGTCTGTCTGTCTGCCCAACTACGTCTGTCCGTCTATCCGTCCACCTGCGTCCGTCCGTCTATCCATCCAGCTAAGTCTGTCCATCCATCCGTCCGTCAATCAAGCTACATCCGTCTAGCTATGCCCGTCTGTCCGTCTAGATACGTCAGTCTGTCCGCCAATCAAACTACGTCCGTCTGTTTGTCAAGCTACGTATGTCCGTCTGTCTAGCTACGTCTGTCCGTCCGTCTATCCGTCCAGCTACGTCCGTCCGTCAGTCCGTCCATATGTTAACCTACGCCCGTCAATCCGTCCACTTATGTCCGCCCATATACGTCCGTCTGTTCATCTGTCCAGCTACGTCAGTCCGTCCATCTGTCTTACATTTGTCCTTCTGTCTGTCCGTCTAGCTACGTCCGTCTGTCTAGCTACGTCCGTCTGTCCGTCCAGCTACGTCTGTCCATCCATCCAGCTACGTTCGTCCGTCCATCAGTCCATCCGTCCGTCCAGGTACGTATGTCTGTTTGTCATTCTATCTACGTCCGTCCGTCTGTCAGTCCAGCTATGTATGCCCGTCCGTCAAGCTACGTTCGGCCGTCAATCCGTCCACCTACGTCCGTCCGTTCAAATCTGTAATTGATTTTGATCAACATTTTAATAAGGATTCTATGCAGTAGATTTAGTAGCAAAATATCTTGATTTTAATCTTCGTAATAGGACATAAAAATGAGGCCAAACTGCTCAGTTTAGAGAATTAATTTTACCTCTATGCTGTTATCAAATATTGATATGTGTATATACGTGTCTTGTTTCTATTGGGTAGTGGCCGAAAAGATAACACCTATAATGAAGTCATCGAGTGTTCTTTTCGTAAGGAGATACTCGCTGCTCTGCAACCTATTTTCAAGCAAGAACAAATACATCTCGTGTATTGCCCGGGTTTAGAATATATATATATATATATATATATATATATATATATATATATATATATATGTGTGTGTGTGTGTGTGTGTGTGTGTGAATAAAATTGAATAACAACACAGTGTGCCGCTAACGTTTTTACTTAAAAATTTTCTTTAAATATATAATATCACCCTCCGCTGCTTCTAACCTCTCAAAAGCGAATGTTCTTTCATTTTCACCTCTGCCTACATATGAATATATTACACTGAGGTAGTTCACCTGACTCCAAGCTAGAAGTTAAACATGTCTACAAATGTGTAGCCAAAATGTTTGTATAAATAAAAACTTTACATATATATGTCGCTGTAAGAAAGTGTTACCCCATTTAACATTCTTGACAGGATTTTAGTCCTTGGTAAAACTCTTTATTGAATTGAAAAAATAAGATTTGAAAGAATACGTGAATGTAGACTAAATAAATAAAAGGCTTGGTACACCTTGCAAACACGGATCTACTGGAAATGACAGGTATAATGTGTGTGTGAGAAAAGGGGAGAAAACACCGCACCCTGTTCGTGATATACTGACTGTGACTTTTTATTTTCTTTAATTCTCTGCCCTTGATTTATGGTCTGACCACCTGATGTCGCCCGTTGATCAAGACGAGAAAAACAGTCCTCTCATGTTTCATTCGACTTTCCTTACGTACGGCAATACCGTTTTTATCGACCCATACTCCAGCCACCACTATCGCCTACATTCACTCATAACCCAACTTTGGGATTTCCCAAACTAAGTATGGTAAAAGTAAAATACATACCTAAAGCTGGGAAGTGATCATATTCTAAATTCAATAATAATCTATTAATAATGGAGATTGTCTGTTTGTCTGAAGCCGAAATTATATAATTAATTTTGATAGCTTTCTTTTTATATCTACCTATCAGATCTTATATATACCCATTCCAAAACTTCCCTAAACGGTATGCGTCTTTCAAATTTACATAATTAATTTGTTTTAAAATTTCTAATAAATCAATATTCGCAAATATAGACTCATCATTGCTTTTTTCAGATTCCCGAATATATTTTTAAAATTTTTTCTATAATAATAATCTCAATAAAAATTATAAATATAATTAATTAAATACATTGTTTATTTTAAAATCTATATAATTGAGTTACGTAATTTAATTAGATTGAAATGTAATATAATAGAATAGCCGGCGTTCACTCCAACATTTGGTTACCTGTCCTCTGATTATTAAGTATAACGTTCTATTTCGAACGCACAGAAAGTTCTATTTCAAGAAAGAGAGAGAGAAAAAGAGTGAGAGAGATAGAAAGAGAGAGAAAAGAAAGATAAATGGAGAGAGAAATAAAGAGAGAGAGAGAGAAAGAGAGAGAGGGAAATAGAGAAAAGAAAGGGATGGACAGGGGCGCGTTATTTGATTAATAACATGTAAACAACACATTCTCTGAGATTTATCGTACGAGTCGCTCAAACATGATATATGTACTTCGATTTTTTTATTAACACGTTTTAGGTTTGATTTTAAAAATCTTATTAGAAAATCTGTATTTAATTTAAAAAATAATTGATTTAAAAATTACTATTTATTTTGTAAAAGCAAACAAACACATTTTACTGAGCAATTAAATAACTGAATTTAAAACTGTGTTCACTTTATTTTATTTTTTTGATTGTTGATTTTATTTTAAGTACACCTTTTTTTCGATTTAAAAAACTTCAAATATTATTATCGTTTTACGACCTTAAGTGAGTTTAGGATTTTTTGTTTTACATTTTACGCCGTAAATGGTAAATTTTATTTAAAAACTGTTTTTATTATTCCCTATTTTATTCATTAAAATAAAGGATGAGGTGATTTTCTTTCTTTTTTTTTGTAAAAAACCAAAACAACCCTATTTTACTGAACAATTAAACAAAACAACTAGCAAACTATGCAACTGGAGGGATTATATTTTTGCTAGTAATAATAATAATAATAATAATAATAATAATAATAATAATAATAATAATAATAATAATAATAATAACAATGATAATAAACTGCCTATTTTGAACAGGATATATAGATTCTGTACACTAAGTATTCTGTATATTTATTTTGATATGCTTATCGTAATCTCTCGGTAAAAAAAAAACTTTTGAGATGTGTCCCTTAATTTGTCCTACTACACGCATAGAATTTCGAGACAAAAAAACTCTTTCGAAAATACATATAAAGACTACATGTTGTTTGCTGGTAGGGTACGATATTGCATGTGGCTGTGAAATCACGTGCGAGAAATGAAGCAAGCTCTTTGTCTCTTTTCCGAATTTTATATCAGCACGACCATACGTGCAAAGTGTTTCTCCTGGTAAGTCACCACTACCCATCCGGCCCGGGTTGGTGGCTGGGTATATAAAAGTATAGACAATAATACTACGTCTATGCGATGTTTTCTGACCTCAAAACAAAACAAGTACAATAAAAAGATCAAAATCATATAATTTGTTATTTGTTGTTTTATAAGAGATTCAAATTTCATCAGCAGCGTCCAGCCGAGATATACACGTGAACCGAATGCCATTAGCTACAAGTCCAACATTTCTGCTCACCACTGTGGTAGAGGCGGTGACAAAATGGTAGTGTCAGAGCTACTTGACTATCAGGGCTCTAGTGAAAATTCGAGACTGAGTCAACATCAGGATCTGTCGTTCTCTGGTCGACTCTGGCAAGCAAGGACGTGTCAGGCGCAGAACCACAAATCCATATGGAAAAGTCTGATTCACTGAAGCAAATAATGATCAACAGTAGCCGGCATAATGATCCGTCTTGCTTAGTCAACTCGCTAAATGCTGTAATAAAATATTAAATACTAGCACAAAACTACCCGCCCTCAGGGCAGCAGTTAATCTAGCCTACTATACAGAAACAAAGAAACAATATTCATTTCACGTTTTGGTAATTTGATTAAAAATAACAAAAATATGATAGTCATGGTGTTATTTGATATTGAGGAAATTTACTGTGTAAGAACATAGTTACATTTTCTTAATTAGAAAAACAAAAACAAAAGGCGTAATTTCATATAATCTTTTCGATATTGAAAGTCAATGGATTTGATTTTGTATAAATATAACAATAGAAATGAATTCCCCATTAAAAGCTGACTATGTAATTTTACGAAAAAGCAGAACGTTGATTGGTCAAATCAAATAATTATATATGCCTGCGTAATTTAAAATGGTTACTTTGTGTTTTAGTGTTCATCATTAAAGATAGAATAATAAAATAAAAAATTAATAAATATTAAAAAAAATATGAATCTGTTTTTTTATTCGTAATTTTAAAAGATGCGAAGAAGTTCCTTATTTTATGGCAAATGTAAGGGTCATCATCATCGTCGTCAGCAACAACAACAATTTTAGTTTTAAAATAAAGTATATAAAGAACTTGCGTTCAATGCAGAGTTTATTTTTTTAAAGTAATTATTCCAAGGTAATAAGTTGCTGGGGCGTGTAAATGTACGCGTGCGTAAACGTAAACGAAATTTATCATTCGAATTTAGAAATACTCATTTGGAATGTTTAACTCCTTTTATTAAAGCGTCTTTATTAATATTACTACTACTACTACTACCACTACTACTACCACTACTACTACTACTCATATTAATATAAACGAAACGATTACGTATGTATAAGAGCATAAGAGATCAACATTAGAAATGAATCGTACAGAATATTAATTAATTAGAAACTGTTTATACAATTATTTTGGAAATGAAGTACGTGGATAAATGTTTTAAGAGAGTATTCTTATCAATATATATAGAGAGAATATTTGAAAATATGTTAATGTATAATTGAAGCATAAGATTTTTTATATAGACATAGTTCGGATGGAATGGAAAAGAAACGTTTGCATTTATTCATTTGGATTTAGGGTTAGAGGTCACGTACATGTTTGTAAGTCTATATATGTAGTAATAAAAAACAAACAAGATTCAACAATTTCTCCTTAAATTCATTTAGTAATCAATTTCCATTAGAAAATTCTTCATTTTGAACCACATGAACACAAACTGCGCGAAGACTTAAGCTTGGTCATTCGATCTCATGTGTCGGGAAGCCAACCTACCCCTTGACATCACATGATCTGTAATACCACTTGAGAATCGCACAAAACCTGTCTACTTTGGCGTAAACCTGGACCGCACTCTATTTTCCAAAGAACTCATGAAAATACCAAACTGAAATTCATCTTCCGAAACATTCTACGGAAACTAACCAACTCCAAATGATGAGCCATAACACACACACACCCACACACACACTAAGTTGTACAGTATTGGTCCTGTGTACCTATCTAGTGCCCACGCCCTTTTTTAAGAATACATGGATTCCCTACTATATACCGACCCTGTGTATAAAATTGCCACTGCGATAGAAAAATAAATAAATGCACACCCAGAAAAATAAATAAATGCACATCCAGAAAAATAAATAAATGCACATCCAGTATTTAAAGTTTTAGACAATAGATTGCACCTAGTTGCATGAAATGTTAACAATAATCAAAGACAAGTATCTGAAGCCATGTTTACGCTATTATTTGAGAGAACATGTGGTCAACAATTATTCAGATGTTCAATCTGAACCACTTTCATAATATGTATACATAAATATGTATTCACCCATTTATTTACACACACATTTATATATATATATATATATATATATATATATATATATATATATATATATATATATATATAAACAAAATAATTGCAAAAGCTGTATCAGCCTAGAAAAAACAACCGCCTAGGTATAGGCTCTCAGAAATTTATTATCAACATCGAGCCACTATTGTGAGCACCGGATACAATTTGATGAGCTCCCATACCGCAAGCCTTTGATGATACATCAACACCAAGGAACATGAGCCAGTAGAAAAAACCTCCATCACAAAACTGGCAAAACATTTTAGACAATAGTTTCTTGCAAATGAGACAGAAACTCCAAACCAACCTGCCACGGAAATAGCCCCAGAGAGTCGCCAGAAATACACCAAGACCTTCCATTGCAGAAAAATGGAAGAATAAGCTAACCATTAACGTGCCAAATATTTGCTAGATGAACTATCGCAGGAATATAAAGATAAGTAAGGCTCTGTAGACTGGCTGAAAAGACGATCGCTACACTATGATGAGGAGAGGATATTAATGGCTGACGAAGATCAAGGCATGATTGCCAATGTTTTTAAGAAGATGAGTGGTCTCAGCAACACAAAAACAGAGAGTTTGAGTACCCCTGCCATTCAGTTGCAAAGTTCTGCTGAGGGATGGCTACTATACAATGCGACACAATATAATGTGTAAATATATCCACTGGACAATCTGTAAAAAGTTGAATATCCAGTGTAGCAACAAGTCCTGGGAATATATGGCATAAAGAACAGTATGAAATAAGTAATACACCACCCAATATTATTATGCAATTTCTACAGCTACATACCTAAAATATGGAGCTGTTAAACCTTACATAATAATATGTGATAAAAGAGAGAAAGTAAACACCCTAGTTGAAGTCAGTGCCCCTAATGATACTGACTTAAACAGAGCTGGGAAGGAGAAGAGAACGAAACACCACGGTATTATGTACGACATGAAAATGATTTGGAATCTTAAGAAGATCTCTATCATTCCAGTAATTATAGGATAAATCAGGATCATTAAAATGAATTTCAAAAGCTACCTAGATAATATACCTGGTGAACCAAGGGCAAGAGAGATTAAAACAATTGCGCTTAAAAAGACGTTTAAAATCTTCATAAAGACCTCAGTGAAATAGCGAGTGAATGTCTTACATCCTCCCGGATTCCCCATCCTCAGTATAAACAAAAAGATAAGAAAATAGAAAAAAATGAATAAAAGTGTATGTCTGTATGCATGCATGTATAATGTGTATATCAATATTCACCTCTCACTCCCACACACACTTTTAATTATCCTTAATATTATTAATACGTGAATACACTGTTCTAACCACGTCAATCTGGCTATCTTACTTCACTGAAAATATAATTTTAAACCTCTCGTAAATGTTAACAGACCCGTAAACCCAATTTATTTTTAAAATATTGATACTCCCTTGTTTCAACAACGCTGACCGCCGATCGCAAGTCAAACACTCAATTTATCCCCATTCCCTTCATATTATTCTAATCTACTTCCCCCATGCCTAAACTAATTCACTTCACAGAATGTGAGCAGCTGCGTCCCCCACCGAAAAATGTACCCACCACTCCCTTTTCCACTCACAGTTAACGATGATCCCTCTAACCTCCCACCATATTCCTCTCTCTTTTAGCTATTTATAAAGAAAGTATAAAAGTATATATATATATATATATATATATATATATATATATATATATATATATATATATATATATACATATCAGTCCACCTTTCCTATCTGATCCGCATCCCCACCAACCGTTCATTCTCCTTTCCAAAACAGCCATTCTCTAATTTGTTTCCAAACAATCCACTCACTCAACAACGACCCTGAATCTCCGTTTTTAAATCCATATTTGTAACCCATGAAAACATTAATCTGCCTGGAAGCTTGAAAGTTGGCAATGACCACTTTACTATTTCTTGAACTTTGACCGACAACCTTTATCCTGGAGTTTTTGAATTGGATATCTTTACTTTCGTCTAACTCTGGCCGTGATTTTAATATATGGCGATTGATTTAAGAAATTTGTGTAGTAATTTTGTTTTCGATTTATTAACTTTTAACTAATCTGCACTTTTACTATTGACTATGTTGTTGCTATTTCGTTGCCTCTCCACAAGGAGAGAGTCATACAATGGTTATATTTAATGTGTTGAAAATCCATCTCCTGGGGTTAACAATTGCCGCAGTCTAGAATGATTTATATTTAATGTGTTGAAAATCCATCTCTGGCGGAAAAATTGCAGCAGTCTAGAAGGATTTCTTGTAAAATTGACATATAGTTAAATAGAGAAAAAGTAATTGAAAC
>OY744536.1:67763217-67765717 GCA_963556195.1 Sepiola atlantica | reverse complement strand
TAATGCGAACAGCTTTATGAATCTCTATGAGGAATAAAATCAGGTTAACTTGAATTTTTTTTGTTTTTGTTTTCTCGTGAAACGAAAAAAATGAATAGATGCTGTAATTTTCTCATCTTTGTCTAAAGTTATTTTTCTACTCTGAAAAATGGATTGTCCATAAATAGGAGTGTAGAAAAGTGTGATAGGAAGCAGGGGAAAGTGAAAAGAGGATAAACAGATGTAGGCGGAAGATGACGGATTAGGATAGTTAAAAGGTAGAATTGGATAAAAGATGAATGGAAGTAAGAATATGATAGAAAACGGCCGTAAAAAGGAAGGAATTGTATTAGGTCGTTACAAAAATAATTGTCGATTTCAGAAACATACATTTATACATGAAAAGTTGTTCACCTTTCCAATACTCTGTATATGATGTGAAACTGTTGCAATGCTGACAGCAAATGTTTGAGACATTTATTTGACACTTTCACGTGGATGTTGCTCAACAAGTGCTTGCAATTGTTCATTGTCAAGATTACACGACCGTCCTCTGCCTTATTCATCTTCAAGGTTATCATCTCCAGTACGGAATTTCTGGAACCACCTTCGTTTTATCCAATCGCTTGTGGAGCGATCTCCTCATGCTCTGTTCATATTGGCAGAAGTAGCATTGTGCCCAAGTTGAACTCTGCAACGTAAGAAGGTCATGTTTTGGTATGTTCATCATTGAAGGCATTCTATGCTAAAAAATACTTTCTATCTGAAAAAATGTTACAAATTATTATATATGTAACAATTTACCAGAAATAAACTACGAATTCTCAGTTAGAATGCCTTTTTTGAAACTCGAGTGCTTCAGACATCCATTATTTTTGTAACGACCTAATATTATCAATAATTTAAAAACGAATAATATTTCCCTTTACGAAATAAAAATTCGACGTCATCTCATCAACAATGTTCTAATGA
This sequence comes from Sepiola atlantica, assembly GCA_963556195.1. Classification (NCBI taxonomy): domain Eukaryota; kingdom Metazoa; phylum Mollusca; class Cephalopoda; order Sepiida; family Sepiolidae; genus Sepiola; species Sepiola atlantica. Next base: position 67,764,766 of record OY744536.1, on the reverse strand, counting down.
ATTATATAGTTTTCATGAAGACAAAATGTTAACAATGGAAAAAACCGAATTTGCAGAAGTTAATTTCGTAATTTATACTTTGATATATGGTTGTTAAATTCAAGTATTTATTCCTTATAGCTGAATTTTTTACTATCTTCCGTAAAATGAGTGCATCTTTAAGTTATTAACAGAGGCTAGAGCACTCATTTTACATACTGTGCAATTTGCGCACATACGACTTATCTCTATAGAAACATAATCTATCTTCTTTCTAGCATGGGTGTTACATGGCAAAACGGTTTTAAAAGGAATACATTTACCTCGAGCTGCACTACCTGACGTTGCATTCATACCGGATTAATATACCGAGTCATTGGCACGGGCTTCCATGCCAAACTCGCCCTAGTGGACTGAGTATAAATAGCGTAGGAACTTTCTTCTGAGAGATTTGGGCACCACGATTCTACAGTCCACCAGTGCGAAACCCCTGTCAGTACAGAGTCGAATGCCTACCACACAGAAGTCGCGGATATCATCTTTTGGCAAGTCATCTTTTGGTTGAACATCCTTGTTGCATCGTGTTGTTCATTGTTGTAACACATATCATTTTGGCCTGATGCTCGTACATAATCAGTCATAGCTAACTCCACCATGGCATCTATTTTGGCTTAGAGATGAATGTCAGAACCCTTATACAATATTTGTTGACAGTGATGTATCGTAAAAAATACCTGACTCATTTCTCTTTAAGTTTAAAGAGGTGTGGGTTATGTATGTTGTTAAGGTCCATGCCAAATGCTCCTATTAAAGGCTGGTGGTCCGTTACTATTATTACGTTAGGGAAGCCTGTAATAAATATGCGATATTTATCTAATACCCAACTTATTTTCGCTGCTTCGCTTTTAATGGGCGCGTATCGGCGCTCTCCATCAGTGCAAAATCTGCTGCCTGCAAATACGATGTGCCAGACTTCAGAGTAACATACCAGTGCTTTTTTCTTTGGGACATGTTCACTGCTTCTGTAATAGACTGCTATTATAGAAGCACTGGAAATGTCCCATGCTTTTTTTACTTCAGACTTTTACTTTAATGATCTCATCATATCTACATCACCGGAGGCTGAGTATCCATGAGTCATCCCGAGATACATGATATGGTGGCCCGACTCTGTTATGAAGTTTGCAAGTGGTTGAGATTCCTCATCTAGAGATATTGAGTGATAACCACCCATTACATCCAAGACGATTTTTTCGTGTTGTACTTATAATGCCAATTGGATTGGCGAGCTAGTGTGGTGAGTCTCTCCTTTGCATTTGGAGTTTAAATGCTGATAATCTGCCGTTATTCTTGGTTTTCCATCTTTTTTGCAGTGATTACGATAGGGCTAGACCAATCGGTAGGGGTACCAACGGGAACTGGGGTAAGAATGCTTCTTGCGACATCATCCCAAAGGCCGCGTCGTACTTTCTCCTTGAAATGATAAAGCATGGGAATTAGCTTGTGTTTTACTTTGGGAACTGCTCTTTTCTTTAAGTTGAGTATGAGCAGCAGAGCCAGACATAGCTGG